>OW964557.2:7736632-8336632 GCA_943138885.2 Tholera decimalis | reverse complement strand
ATAGTAATATTATACACAGGTAAAATTTGTATGTTTGTACGTAGGGGTTAATCTTCGGATTCTATTCTATATATATATATATAAATAAAAGTTTTAGAATAGGATCCGTATATATATACAGATCCTATTCTAAAACTTTTTTCATTGTTAGCTAGCTGCATTATATTTAAATGCTAAATACTATAAATTATATTTATATCATGCATATTAGCCGAGATATCACAGTTTTTGTCTAAGCAGGCGGAAAAAATATCGTTGAAAACGCGGATTGCAGGCGAGTGAAACTGCGGGCATAATCTAGTTTTTAAATAAATCATATAGGTCCAGACATTTCTTTTTTCTTTTAAGTGTGATCAATCAGACAAATGAAGCTAATTGTACGTTCCAAAGTGTAAATAATTATGAAGACATACGTTCAAGAAACTCCACGGACAAACTTTTGAATCAAGTTACTTTGGTATTACAAAGTCATCTTTACATCTAAAATTTATGTTTATACTAACTAGCTTTTTCCCGCGATTTCATTCGCATGGGAGATTTTTCCGCCTAAATCCCGATCCCGTGGGAATTCCGGGATGAAAAGTAGCTTATGTGTTATTCCAAGACGTCAACTATCAAATTTAATTGAGATCCGTACAATAGCTTTTGCGTGAATAAGCAACAACCATAATATGTACATACATCTTCACAAACTTTCGTATTTATATTATTAGTAGGATACCACTTTAAAAAGCACCTCTCTTTACTTTTAAAGCGAAAGCTTTAAAAGTAAAGAGAAACTCGTGCCCCTGATGACAAAGGGATGGGTGATATATACCTATTACTGTTATAGCTTTTATTGGCATCATTATACGCACATACATAAACATATTTAGTGTCTGTCTCGTGTTTTATCCCTCTGTGCTGTTCATCGCCCCTTATCGATTGTAATAAAGTGATAAAAATTGATGTATGGAAAGAATCTCCATTCTCATTTTGGGTGTCAGGGTACGTTATGTATGGCTGAGGAAAATCTACGGGTAATACATACCTATTATGATTTCAAAGGCGTTATATTGGTAGCAAATATTGTTTTTAGCAACCAGAATTTTTGGAAAGAAATTCCCCGCCGAAACCTGTGTTTCGTGATAGCTATAACTTGGGGTCTTGAAGTCAATAGTAAATAGATTACTTCTAAACAAGCGTGCTTCATCTTCATAATTTGAGATGATGGTTAAATGCAGACATATAAACAATAAAAAAATCAAAGCCTTTTGGGTAAGCCGAAGAAAGTCCCGAACTGCCAGACAGTGTTGTGACTAACTAATAAATAATATTCATCAAGGTCTCTTTTAATTGAGTTCTTAAAGTCACATAACGGACTGCAACTAAAACCCGCCCATTGTAACCGACTAAGCTATAACAAAATGCAATAAAGTCAGAACAAGTATAAACTATCGAAATAACTGTTCTTAACTTAATAGACGCGTAACAAGACAAACAAATCAGCCCGGGACCGTTTGTAGATATCTCTCAACTTTGCCCGGGGTAGCGCGGGACTCGTTAATCCCTAGCCCGTAGTCTGGTGTAGTGATGGGCTTGTGTTCAAATGGTTTTCGTTGGTACTATTTAGTGGTAAAAGTTTATTCTTGTTGAGGGTGTATAAGTGCAGAGTCATAAAGTTATTTCTAAGTTATCGTGCTTCATTTTCGTCCAAATCATCACTTACCATCGCGAGTATCGTGATCGGTATTTCTGTGTAATAATAAATCACTACTATTATTACACTGTAGGTATCAATCTATAGGACAAAATACTCACAAAAACAATTATTCTGTTTGTTAACTATGTACAATATGGGCTAAGCAAATTTCAGTGAAGCATAAACTTACATAGGTAAAAAGTATCCTGCGATTTATTTGAAACATACAACAAAAAATCGTTAAAACCCAGGAAAATATTATCTTGGGACGCAGCAGGCAGAAGCTCGTTATTATAAAATAGATACTTAATTTCAGTATAAGTATTCTCAACATAATCATGATTATTATTTAACCAAGTAGAGACTACCTACTACCTTACAATGGTAGAAACAAATACCAATTCATAATGACTTATCAGAAATTAACATACCAAACCATAGACGCTATTCGGTCATAATAATCGACTGTCAACCGTATCGACATCAGTCCTGCCGTCCGGCCACGTCACTACCCTATCCCGGGACAGCAAACAATACGAGCGGCAATTAATACAGCCATTATACTAACGAGCACCCCACTATCCCGGATCGGACGATTAGACAACGGGAAAAACTTGAGAGGTCTCCGCACTATGGTACATGGATGATGCCGACTTGTGTTTGTTTCTAAGTAAATACATGTATATATGTTTGCAGTTATAGGTACATTTTTGGTAAGAATTTTATTGCCAAACGTAGACAACATAGGTTTGGCTATCAAAACAACAACAGAGTAACACACCACTAGGAATTTCTCCTGTACCTACCGTATCCAGGCCCGGAATAACTATAAGCTACCTATACAAACATTTGTTCCGTGCGAGAATCGATCTCGCGACTCGCAGCGCAGCAGTCAGTCAAACAACCACTGCGGTAACAATGTCTTTACAATATATATTAGATGTTTTTAATAGAAATACAATATATCAATAATTTATCTTATAGCTAAAAAATCACTTTTTAATAAAGCTGTATATAAGTAATATGTTGTAATTCCAACAACTTTATTCGATACAGCAATTCAGGGAAACAGCCTTCCGCGAACTTAACAAGTCGGGAGCTCATTAAAAAAACGGAATACATTATTTATTCTAAGATCAGCAGAGAACGGCCAAGACTAAAGAACAAATGAGGCGAGTTTAAAAGTAAAATACCACAGAGTGAGGAATCATTGTGTTGGGCAGCAAATTCAACAACCTATATGGTGTTATCTACTACACTTCCTAATCAAAAATATCGAGACCATAAAATACGGTTTTATATAACATTTATCTTGAAACAATTGTTCTAATTTTTTGGTAATTGTTTTGTCTGCCTTTTTCTTTTTGCCTCAATCTTTCTCACCTTATGCATGGTATTAATTTTATCTTTCCTGCGACCTTAGGCCAAGTTTTCACACATGTACTAAATTGGCCTATATTCATAGAGCCAACAAGAAATTTGACCCAATATTACTTTAGATTTAGTAATAAATTATTCATCAAGAAGTGGATTCACTTAAAATCACTAATTATTACTACTTACAGCTATTACATTTTTTTTTTATTTTAGTAGAGAGGTCAAACTAATTTATCTATAAAAAATACAATCAATTTATAAAATAAATTAGGACAAAATAATTTCCATTTACGTGTATGCGATATCTTACTGTAACTGAAAAAGCGATGTCTATTTTTAACAACGGAACACCATTTTGTCCATAAAATTGACATAAATGAACGTGAACTGGGACCATTATTATAACTCTGACTTTTTCTAAGGAAATATAATGACGTTATTAACAGTAGATGCCCAGTTCTCGCCAATGGCCACCGAAGACTCTCTATGCTCTGTTTGAAATACCTACGCTTTGAACGAACAAGCCAGCTCGCCAAGCCTTTGGCTCGTAATTAACGGTAGTATAATTAAAATACCATTCGTTCGACTTTGAAAAAAGACGTCTAATCTTCAGCATATCCGTCTGGATGCCAGCAGTTTCTTTCAAGAGAATGTGTTAATATTTTTTTAATTGTACAAGTAAGGAAACGTTGATAGTGGAAAGTTAAATTTTATTAAAGCCGTCTCGGTCAATTTTCTATCTGCTATGTTTTTTCTAGTGCCGGGAATTATGGCTGAGTATCGATAGTGTGAATGCTGTATTTTTTCTTCGATAAACTTTGCTGGCTGAATTAATTTTAGTCGTAGTAGCCGAGTAATAGGAGCGTTAGTAACCCAGGCAGATAGGCACATTACCAAGTAATTTTCGCCCTCACCACTAGTCTTAAAACGATGAAGGATCTGAAGACATGGTACACACATCAAACGCACTGGGCACGAATGGCGGATTATGGCCCAATCCTTCCCAAAGAGACGATGCTTTAGTTCCAGCAGAGATAACGTTATAGGCTGATTATGAATTAATGATCTTATAGTAAGATAGTTTTGTTAACCGCTGAATATGGCAGAACGTAACTAACTTAAAACCAAGAAAACTAACTCGTGGGAGGTGCAAGTGTATTTAATAACATCGGGCAGGCCTTTGCTATGCAATAAGCTAATAAAAAATCCAGTTTTTTTTTATTAATAATTTGCTCGCGTTTGACCACCATCTCACCCACGGATTTGCTCCGTGATCTCACCTGATGGTAAGTGATGATGTCGTCAAAGATGAAGCACGTTTACCTAGAAAATAAAGTTATTGAAATGTTGACATCCCAACATACGTACCAGCTGACACAGTCGTATATCCTTATTATTTTCTCTCTCTCACAATTACTTCCAAAAGAACCCCTCACGTTCATTACTTCAAAAATCAACAGGAGATGCCAATTAATTGTAATAAGCTTTTCGTCTTTGAAACGCGTATAATCACGCTCGCGCATTAACGGGAGCGCCTGTGAAATAGGGGTCCCCTCCCCCTCTGATCACGAAGGAGTGATCATAAAAAAGCACCCTTAAATTCGCTGTAAGAGAGACTTATTAGAGAAGTGCTTAATAGTAGGTAAATATGGATGTATACGGGGAGAAAGTTGGAACTGCAACGTCGAAAGTCAGATTAATCATTTTGTATGTCATATGACATCATAATATTGTCATGAGAAAAAAATGCCTATTAATATGATGTTTTGTTTCAAATCTATACTATTGTTAAAAATTCAAAGCTTAGATCTATGGTTGGAGGGATTTCTGGATGATTTTGCTCAACCTTGTACAGAGATAGATTATAGTCTGGAGTAGCATCTAAGTATCAGTTGACTCCGAAAAAATGTACGAAAATTGCATGTTGTAGACAACAGCTACTCAGAAATAATTTCACATCCCCGAAAATTTTTATCGAAACATATTCAGTAATTGAAATCGAAGCGTACTTTTTATAAGAAAGGGATTTATTTTATTGTTATTCTATTCGGGTACCAGTTAGGAAATACAGTATATTGTGGAAAGCTGCTGGTGCATATGTATATGAAGGTATATAAGTAAATAGAACCTATTGTTGTTTTGGCAGTAAACAATCACTAGACACAGTACGTGGACGGCTGTAACATTACAGCGGTCCACGCACTGTTGTAGTTTATCAGCATAGTTGTTCCACATCTATTTGGCCCTATGTTTCCAAAAGCAAGGTCTGAAGGGATTTAATGAAATTTAATTTTGCTGAGGTTCTTCTTTTTCCATGCCAATAAACTTTACGACCGGAAATTTACGGGTAAGCAAATGTTTAAAAAATGCTCTGTTGAATAATTTTCTTATAATGACGTCATTTTTTTTAATTACTTCTCTCCGCCTTACTAAGATTCTAAGCGTATTACACGACTGCGTTTTATTCAAACAGATTTGTATATTACTGGCACTTTTAGTTTTTAGATTCTTTATAAAATAATCTGAAGGGAGCGCCTGAATTTAAAATAATATATACACTACGGCTTATCATATTAAACTACGCAAAATAGGTTTAATGGCCTTCTTAGTAATTTACACAGCATATTTTTTAAAGTTTTTTACTAAGCCTACGGCTAATGAGAGAGATACCTGGAGGTATTTAAGCCGAGAGTGAATTGGTTACTTCTAGGTGTGTTTAGTTTTGTTTAGTGTATCATCTTTATCCACTAACGCATTGACCGCTTACCATCAGGTGAGATGGTGGTAAAACGCGAGCCTATTAAGAGCCATTTTTCAAAATTTGTACGCTCGAGTTTAGGTAAAAATCAGCATGTATGCGTGGCGATGCACACATAAACAACACTAATAGTGTAGAGAGAGTGAGAGAGAAAAAACCTGACGCGGTCGATAGTTCACGGCTCACTGTTTTCCTGAAACTATCCCGAAAATTGTTCACCACTACGCTTACAAACTTAAGCAGGTTTATAATCGGTGGGCTATTTTCACCAAATATACACGCATATTCGCGCTACACTATATTCCGTGCCGCGACGCTCCCCGGGGGCAATGGCGTCCGCGATTAATCCTTTACACAAACAACGCCACAATACTTGTAATTAATATCGCCATTTAACTAACGAGCGTCAATGTGGTGGTTACATACGTCTATCATTATCCGTGCTGTAAGTATATGGAATGTGATTTAAATAGGTGCACATGAAATATTTTTGATAGTAGAGAAAGTAATGGTTTTTCTTTTGGTGCTGCACACCGGAACAGCTGCTCAATTTGTATCAAGCCCAGGTTCGGTCGTGTATGGAATACTGCTCTCATCTTCGGGATGGATTTGCGAAATACCAACTGGACGCGCTTGAGTCTATCGAGAAGCGGACCAAGAGACTTATTAGCAACGACGCACTGGTCGAGTCAAAGCTCCAGAGCCTTGAACACCGACGACGAGTTGCAAGTCTATCGGTTTTCTATCGGTTACATTTCGGGGAGTGTGCGATGGAATTACACAATCTAATTCCGCCAAGCCCGTTCCATCATTGGACTACGAGACAAACGGCGAAACGCCATCGTTACATGGTGGACATTCCACCCATACGCACAAAACGTTTTGGGAATACCTTCATTGTGCGTACAGCTAAGGAGTTGAATTCCCTGCCGGAGTCTGTGTTTCCCGATAGCTATAACCTAGGAGTCTTCTTAAGTCAAGAGTGAATAGTTTACTTTTAGGTAAGCGTGCTCCATTTTAGACCACATCATCACTTACCATAAGGTGAGATAGTGGTCAAACGCGAACCTATTTTCAATAAAAAAAGAAACAATTTAAAACATAAGATATCAAGACTACATTAATAGAAAGAAAAAAAAGACTTCACTTATTCTATCCGTGCGTGTGTGTGTGTGTTAAGAATTTTGGTCAGTTCCTGATATACCTACATTAAAGGAACAAATAGAATTCCACTATGCGAGCCCACTGGTGTGGGTACGTACATGTCGCGTGTCTTCGAATTTTTAGTCCGAGTTCCTTTTTTTTCCTTCAACGTCTTAAGACAATATAAAATGTATATACCGACTAGCTGTGCCCACGACTTCGTCCGCGCGGAATATTTTCGGCAGCATTTTTAATTTTTTATGCTAATTATTTTGAAAATAAAACTCATACATATTTTGAATGTCGTATTTATTAATATCTAATCAAAAGTCTAAAAAATATGTTTCAAGCTTCTAGCTTTAAAAGGTACGTAATTTCTATACAAACTTTCATCTCCTATTTCAACCCCTTACAGCCCTTTTTTCGCATTAAAAAGCATTCATTAAAATCGGTTCAGTAGTTTAGGCATAATTGCGTAACACACAGACAGACAGAGTTACTTTCGCATTTATAATATTAGTAGGGATTAATAAATTAAACTACCGATAAATTTTAGCTATGACATAAGCTGTCATCCCGATTTTCATAATCAGAACAGCCGCGGCTATATCAGGCACTGACAACAATTTTACATATAATTCCATAATTTCTGGCATGACAACACATAGTCCACGTTAACCTCGGTTGCCTCCCAAACAACCCACCCAACGCTGACGTCACAGTATAGAAACGATGACGTAATTGATTGGAAGTCGCTCGCCCTCAGGCGGCACAGTCGAAAATTGATAAAGTTTTCAATGAAAACTCACTGGGCGGAGCATAACTTTATATCGTCGAACTGATACATCATTTTAATTTAATTTCTCACTAAATTACTCGTGTAAGTTGGTCAGCGTGTTTCAATTTTGAGACTGATCGCAATGTTGCTATTTTTAACAGCGATGGTCATTGGTTCTGCTGTATAGCGCTTGTTACTTGGTTGCTTCCTATTAAGATACCATTTGCTAACTAAATGAAAACATGAATTAAACAGAAATGGAAATTTGCTTCGAACTTTTCAAGAGAGTATATGGAAATAAACGTCTCATTCAATCATTAATTGAATATGATTGAAGATCTCTGTGTCAATTGATAAAAGTCCATGTTACTAAGAATTTTAACGAAAGCGCCACTGTTGCATCATTCAATCAACAATAAAATATAGACGGATTTAAACGAAAAAATCTCTTCACTATGCAGTTATATGCAAGTTTTCAGAAACACTACTTACCACGTTAGTGACGTTAATGTGTCCCGGCCAGACGACATCCCGTTTTTTCTATTTTAATACGTCCAATTAACCCCCACATTTATTTTATTCTGTATTATTATTATTCTATACTAGCTTTTGCCCGCGACTTCGTCAGCGTGGAATAGTTACTTTGGGCTAACGTTAAATTTAACCCTGATTTTGAAGCATTCTTCATTGGTGCTCCGCTCCTATTGGCCTTAGCGTAATGATATATAGCCTATAGCCTTTCTCTATAAATTTACTATTTAATTAAAAATATTTTTTCAATTCAAACCAGTAGTTCCTGAGATTATCGCGGTCAAACAAACAAACAAACTCTTCAGCCTTATATTATTAGCATAGATAGCTGTTGCCCGCGACTTCGTCCACGTTTCCGTCGTTTTTCGTAAAAAAAATTAGCCTATGTCCTTCCTCACGGTTCAGTGATTTTGATGTAACACACAGATTAACTTTCGTAATTTAGTAGGGAAATATAATATGTCAATCTATAATGCTGTTGAAAAATATCGCAATACCGAACCGCATAATATTATTGTTAATAGCTGTGCCCGCGACTGCGTCAGCGTGTAACTCCTTGTGTGTTATTAAGTTAATGTATTGGTAATATTGTTTAGATCACGTTCACATGAGCCTTAAGTACCTATAGAACGACAATACTTCAGCGCAAAGCTTCCGGGTAAACTATGTTGAAAGTTGACCCGTCCGGCACGTGAGCATAAAGATTTCTAGAACTGCTAACCCGGGAAAGAGCGACGTACAACTGACCATGCGAGAAACAACTGACACCGAGATCTACTCCAGCAACACGAAAAGTCTGCCCTTGAGCCTTATTAATTGTCATTGCATAACACACCGATACTGGGAATCGCGTTCTTTTAAATTGAAATGAAAAATTATTTGGTATTATGGGAATTCTGGGAATAAAGACGGTTTCTCCTGCACCGCAACCTGTTAAAATTTGAGCCTCGATTATTTTTGTTGCAACTGGGTTACTTTTAGCCGAGTTCCATTGCAAAGTTGTGGTGGTTTTAAATTTCGGAGCAGAATAATAATCAGAAAGCTTCGAACTGCTAAGCTATCGGGAGTTACACGTGTTATTGTGAGTCGACCATAAAAGATAGATATATGCTGTCGTGGGATATTTTTTATATAATTTTAAGGAGAACATTTCCGTCATAAATGATTTCTGTGTAGCTTTAACCATTAAGGTTGCACACGCGACGGAAGCTTAAAAAATGGAGTAACTTCTCCCGTTTTCCCGACATTTCCCTTCACTGCTCTGCTCCTATTGATTGTAGCGTGATGAAAAGTATACTATAACCTGCTCAGGAGTATGAATATTAATTGTACCAAGTTTCGTTAAAATCCATCGAGTAGTTTTTGTTTCTATAACGGTTATACAGACAGACAGACAGACAGACAGACAGACAGACAGACAGACAAAAATTTTACTGATTGCATTTTTGGTATCAGTATCGATCCCTAATCACCCCCTGATAGTTATTTTGTAAATATATTTGATGTACAGAATTGACCTCTCTACAGATTTATTATAAGTATAGATTATGTTATTCTTTTATATCATCGTCGTTAATGTATCCCGGCCAGACGACATCCCGTTTTTTTTTCTATTTTAATACGTCCAATTAACCCTCACATTTATTTTATCCTGTATTATTATTATTCTATATTATGTTATTCTTTTATATCATCGTCAACCTAAAGTTGCTGTAAAAACTAAAATGTAATTTAATTCTACTTAGTATGCAAAACTCCCAATCTCACAAACTACGAGTATATCGACAAGTTCAACACTATTGCGCGGACTTTTCCCGGACATTTTCGACCGGCCCTGCAATGGGAATAAAAGTTAAACAAATGGACGGCGCACCGGCAAGTTTTAATAAGATTCTTGTGAGGTTTAGTACAGAAACTGTTCGCTGGCTCTCGTGTGTAGCTGCCCTGAATTGTGATACGTTTTTCTCCCGTTTTTTTATTATATTTCTTTCATAGCTTTTAATAACGCGTTTTAAAGTTTCGCAATAATGTTCGTTGTAATAAAAATGTGTGGAAAACATTTAGCTTAGCTGAGTTTCCAAGCGTAAATAGGTTACGGGTTTGAAAACAGTTTTAAGTAAAGCTCTTAAATTTGAGTCGTTATATTGAAACCGTTGGAGATATAAAATTTTAGTACAAGTTTTTACGAGATTCACCTTTAGTTTTCTTTATTTTTCCGAGCCACTAATTTTCTGAGCGTCTCTGAAAAACAATAACCTACATTATCATAACCTTTATCACCTTTAATTACTGGCTCACGTCCCTTGCGTATCATTCCCGGGGTATTGGTAACTTTTTGCGAGCCAGGTCGCGTCAGCAAATCCTTCAGGAGACCGCTCACTTAATCCCAGGGCGGGTTTACCGAGGGTTGGGGTAAGGGAGACGGAGAACTAAGAAACTTTTCCTGCCACTTTGTACCCCGATTAGTGTTGCAAGGTGGCCCATTTTTTTTCAGGGTGTCCCAGGATTTTGTTGACCCTTTTGTGTGCTGTTGTGAATAATTGGGAGTACTGTACTGTATAAGTGTTGATGTGTCTCTTGTTCAATGTAACTTTCTAATATTGTTGTAGGTTTTTATTAGGTTAACAGTTTAATTATTTTTTTCTTAGCCTAGTTTAGCCCACTGCTGAGCAAAGGCTTCCCCCTTTTCCTCCCAAACTTCTCTGTCTGGAGTAATTTCGGACCATGTTTGCCCCGTAAAGTTTAAGCTGCTACAGTTTAAAAAGAAACAATTGTAAAAAAAATCTACTAAAATTTTCATAATTAGTTGAACAAGTATCTTCTACAAATATAAAACGTGTTAGTTAATGGTTGGATCATTCACTGAAATTGAAATTCAGATTCAGAGCCAAAAAACATCAATCCCGGGATAAAGTATGCTGAGATCTGACAACACTATTCCACGACCTGTGAACAATGTCCAATGAGGTGACGTTTTTATAAGATCCCGGCGGATATCTGCTCTTTATTTTTTCCGACACTTTCTCTTTGATTGTGTCGGAAACTTACGAGCTCAGAATTATTATCGTTTTCATATACCTTTGCGGTATTTTGCAGTTCATTTTAGATATCATGAGTGACGTTTAGCTGTGCTTTTTATTCGAACCTAGTAGTAGTAGTTAATTTGAAAAGTTTAATACGTCTCATTAAATATTACGAATTGTAAAAGTTATATCTTCAGCAACTGTCATTTCATCGAGCTCAGAACGTAAGTTTTCGAGTCCGTTCTCTTAATTTAGACTTTTTGTTACTTTTTGGTAATAAAAAGTTCTGTAACTTTGTAACAATATTTGGTTATGCTGATTACACATTACCTTAGACTTTTTGCTTCTTTTGATGTGGACCGTTACTTATGCATTTTCTTTGCGGACGTAACTGGCCATGTCGAGTACTTGTACACAAAAATACATGGACACAAAACTATATCTTGTTTGTATACTGATAAAATTTACAACGCCTTTAAAATTATTATAACTGGACGTATGATTAAGGATAATAAAATTGTATCTCCTTGTTTTTATTAGGGTTCCGTAGCTGAATGGCAAAAACGGAACCCTTATAGTTTCGTTATGTCTGTCTGACTGTCTGTCCGTCTGTCTCTCTGTCTGTCTATCTGTCCGTCCGTCCGTCCGTATGTCACAGCCATTTTATTCATGTGAAACTTGGTAGCTAGATGTATTCTGTGAACCTCTTTCCGAATTTAAGAAAAAAATAAAAATATATTTAAAATAAAGGTGAGCCCTCCTTTATTTTAAATATTTTTTAATTTTTTATACATGGAACCCCATAAATGGAAATAAAACTGGTTTTTTTTTCATGAAACCTTTGCCTTTGTATCTATAGATATGTCTTTAAAAATGTCATTGAGATTTCTAAAACCACTTTTTCATAAAGTTAATCATTTAAACGATATACGCTTCCAAAGTGGTAAAAAGTGTCCCCCCCCCCCCCCCCTTTAACTTCTATAATAATGGAGTGACAAATAAAAAGAACAATATATATCTGTAGATCTTAATGTATACTTTCAACCAAAATTAGTTTGAACGAGACATGGTCTTGGTTTTTGAGATGCAGCATATTTTCTAAAACTGCGAATATAACTTTGTAATTCATACAAACACTATGAAAAACAAAATTATTTGGCGTAGTTACTACGGAACCCTTCATGAGCGAGTCTGACTCGCATTTGGCAAATTTTTTATCACAGGATCGCGTTGATCACCATCACGCCTGATGGAAATGGATGATTTGGTCTCGCTGTCTGTGGTGTGGTGTTTCCTAATCTGAAACATTGTTTACCTATGTGAAAAGTTCTTAGCTGAAAAACACTTTTGAAACTTTAATTCCTATTTATTTAAGATTATTTTTACCCGACTACGGCAAAGCCAAAGGAGGGTTATGATTTTGACAGGCTATGTATGGATGGTGTGTATGTTCATCTGTTCCCTCATAGCTCCAAAGCTGCTTATCGGAACTCGACAAATGAGGTATCGTTAGAACTGTCTTGACCGTCACAAAACCCAATATGGCGCCGTCTAGGGCCCAAAAAGTGTTGTGTTAAAAAATTAAAATAAGATAAACACATCGTGTTTGATATCATTTGAAAGGGCGTCACATGCAAATTTCCAAAACATTGCTTAAATTTAAAGTGGCGCCCTCTAGTGGACAAAAAATCATGTGTAAATAAATAAAAATAAGATAGATACACCGTGTTTGGTATCATTTGAAAGGGCTTCACTTGTACTTATCAAAAATATTGCTTAAATTTAACGTGGCGCCCTCTAGCGGTCAAAAAGTCATGTGTAAAAAATAAAAGTAAGTTAGATATACCGTGTTTGGTATCATTTGAAAGGGCTTCACTTGAACTTATAAAAAATAAAGTAAATAGTATAGAAGCACAGTGATTTAACACCAAAATAGATTAAATAAAAAAGTAAAAAAACTAAAAACCGACTACGACAAAAAAATCGATGCTAAAAAGGATGAAACAAGATTTTCAGGATGCTGAAATAAACAAGGTTACTGGAAAAACAAGAACAGAACAAAAATAAAAGCCGTAGTCACACGTTATATAGGATATCAACCGTAACAAAACAATTAATAACGTGACGTGTGACTACGGCTTTTATTTTTGTTCTGTTCTTGTTTTTCCAGTAACCTTGTTTATTTCAGCATCCTGAAAATCTTGTTTCAACCTTTTTAGCATCGATTTTTTTGTCGTAGTCGGGTTTTAGTTTTTACTCAATAATTTCATTTTATTACGTAGATAAGCTATACTTTATTTTAGTTTATAGTTTGTGTAATTTTAATTTTCATTATTCAAGCACATTTGAAATTTTTTTTATTACGTATGAGCCCGCTCTTGACCTCGATCACACCTGATGGTAAGTGTAAGATGAGGTCTACGATCGAACGAGCGAGCCCAGAAAATGCCTATTCACTCTTGCTTTAAAGGCTGACGGATCATACGTTGCAGGGAACACAGAAGCCGGCAGAGAGTTCCACACCTTGGCTGTGCGCACAATGAATGTTGAAGAAAAGCGCTTAGTACGACAAGACGGTATATCGACCAAGTGTGGATGGTATCCTGCGGTACGTCTGGTAGGCCGGTAGTAAAAGGGGGATGAAGGGATTAGGTCGTGGAGCACACTCTCCGAAGTACAATCTGTAGCCTGCCAGAACCTCGTCACTTATGAGCCTTTTAGCTCTGCGTTCGATCGAGTCAAGTGCAGCTAGCTGGTATTTGGCTAAGCCACAGGGTTGGATTTATGTATGTTGAAAAAGATAGTACAAAAAAGTGAAAAGGATAGTATTTATAAAAAAAATATAGTACACTTTCATTATTTTTAATTTAACATATAATAGTCATTAAAATCAACACCTGTTAAGGCAAAATTTACTCCTCTTCTAAGTTTATCAGTTCTTGAATATTACTATTAGTTCTATCTTCATCCTTGGCATTTAATCTCATCAACATATCCTCAGTAGGAATAAAATCAGTAAAATTCCCACTTTTGCTACCGCATTTGATAGCGTCACAAGACAATAAAATGGTATTTTCAATACAAATTATAAAAAAAGAAATATGTACTTCGGAGGATAATTGGGGAATGCCCGGTCATCAACACAGAAAACATCGAAAGATCGGAATTCAGTCGGAATATTCATAATATGACGTAAAACTAAGCATTCGGGAGCAAACTTTAAATTGTAGTATTTTAGCGTGCTATCCTTAGATGTAGATAGTATATAGTACGAAGGGCGAAATTATAGTATAAATACTATAATTATAGTACAAAATCCAACCCTGCTAAGCCATCCCACAAGTGACTGCAATACTCCATACAGGAACGGACCTGTGCTTTATATAAATTCAAAAGCTGTCCAGGTGTGAAGTATCGCCTCACTTTCTGTAGGATGCCCAGCTTTTTGGCTGCAGATTGAGAGTCCTTTTTATTTTGTATGCCTACGGGTAAAATATGGCTGAACTTAATATTTCTATGTATCGCTCCGTGTACTGTACCCATTTTTGCAAAATAAAATATCATTATCTTATCTTTAAACAAAAAAAGCTATTATGACACTAAATATTTTAGTTTTACACGTACCTTCTAAGCAAAATCTGCTACGAATTTAAGACACGAGGCAGTGTTAAAGTATTATCACTATCCAGAGAGTACTCGTATTTTTAAGAAAAATAAAAAGATTAAGTCAAAGTTAACCCAGTTTAAGAGCTAATTTCATTACGGTCTAGACTTTAAACTAGGTACAAATTCTAGCCGAAAATAGCCATTTTCTCTTTTGAAAGTTTATCAACGTTTATGATCTTTTTTTTATATTAAACTCTCTTCGCACAATACCTAATTAATAGTCTTAACTTCTTCGAAACTCCAATATATAATTTTTTATTCTTTATTCTGTTGTTCTTTACGAGTTTTAGTTTGCTGCTTGAGTTTTTTACGAGTAATTAAAATGAATGAATATTATTCAGAGGTAGAGAGGCTGTTAAGAATTGTTAGCGGTTGTTGAAATCTTTTTATACTGGCTAAGTTAAGTATTAATGGAGGAAAAATATTCTTTAAGTTGTTGAAGACTTTTTGGAGCTTAAATAATGTGAAACCATAGTTTTTATACTGAATGTTTGTTGATAATTATTTTGGTTTATTATTTTATCTCACAAGAAACACTTAGAATTACTTGCGTATAAATGACAAGAAGTCGCGCGAGGTTCCCTCCCGTGAAATTATTACGATGTAAACATAACCCGCCATCTTTTGCAGTCCGGTAAGTCCCTATAACCTTCTTCAAGCTACTTCTTTACCAAATTTCATCCAAACCCACTCAGTACTTTCGAAGATTAGTGCGTTTAAACATACACACAAACTTTTCCAGCTTTATAATATTAGTATAGATTAATTGATACGTCGCTCTGACCTCTTATCCGTGACAGTTGCGTTTTACCGACATAATTTATTTTAAGGTATATTTACTTCCAGAAAGATGCCTGAATTAATACAATGAAAGTAGACACTTCCTTCCTTCGTGGGAGACTTTTTTTAAGGATGGGAAATCATCCGATGACAGAGGAGGGTGTGTCAGACTATTAATGACTAAAACCCCTCATTTCTCTTCGACTAAAAGACTTCGCACTCCTACAGGAGAGCAAAGGCTATCGCTTCCAGATCCCATGGCGGCAATCCAATCGAGCAAGGAAGTTTGCTGCCTCGCCGGAGGCCATGCGGTATCCCCGGATCATCTGGATGGCCATCACCCTTTGGGGTTTGGTTAGCCACCGGACTCTTCCTAGGAGACTAGACTAGGAAAAACTGAGATACCCAATACCAGGCTCACGATGAATAATGTATGAATTTGGAATGCCATTCTGTTTTGTATGTAAAAACCACTCAGTGTCATCGGTCTGTAGTTGATCAATGCGTCAACGCAACGTATCGTCTGGCACACCTCCAATAGCTATAAGTGGACATGATAAAAGTCCAATTAAACCATAACGATGATAAAGCTCCAACAAATCCTATAAAACTCAACCCGCTGGTCATTTAAGTTAGAACATAACTGAATTTAATACCGTACAGGACCCAAATGAAGTGCACTAACGCTAAGCCGTATGCATGCACTAACGAGCTAGCCAGACCAAACCGAATCTAACTTTAAATGATATTATAACGACATCGTTTCACTGCGCTGTATTTCTTAATCGCCTGGAATGCATATCTTTTGTGCTGGTATGTAAGGCTGTGCCCAGACGATCAAATTTAGGCTGGCCTTTTTTTCTTTATTGTGGCAAACATCATCAAATTACTCCTCCAACTCTGAGTGGAGTGGAAGGGAATATCAGTCTGTCCGTCTGTCTTAAAAACCAACCCTATTCCATCAGTTTTTTTTTATGTTCCAGGGCTGTGGTATCTCATAAGAACATAATCGCAAACTCGGCAGGCAATCGCTCTATCGGGCCCCGTCATTTCTGTGTTTATATTATTATTGCTGCATTCATTTATGGCTGGCCTTTGGATCATAGTGGTTATCAATTATTGAACTGGTTGTTCAGAACTCAATTTTATACGTTATGCGTATCACTGGTACAAATGTAAATCATTCTGATTAGCTTTTGACATACTTTTGAAAAATGTAGATTTGAGACGATACTACTATATGCAACTGTGAAACAAAATCCACGAAACACGCCAGCATTACTAGATTTATCATCACATAGTAACCTCCGAAAACTAGCTCAAATGCCGAAAATACCGATAATGCCTAGTTGTCTTGCATATACTGATGCATACGACAATTTTGCATGGAATTAAATGATTCCAGTCAACCATGTGAGCACACCATTAAAACAGTATGAAAGGACGTAATACTAAAAGACATACGGGCGTAGTTTGCGGGCGCTGGCGCCGCGTTCGGCACAAGTTTGCAAATAATTTCAAGTTTATTGTAAGCAGGTATGTGAAAGTTTTGTGCAGTAAGAATTTGAATGGGAAGTTTAAAAGTTGTTTTTGAGAATGTTGTACTGTTTGTCCTAAGATCCATCCATTGTGTTTTTAAGGAAAAAGTACACATGATTTTTGTAATGTAAACACATCTTTTGTTAATCCTCTTTAGATTGAAAGTCACTTTAAAACATTTCGTTCCTTTGATTTTATACCATACTTTAGGTTTCCACCGTTTTAAACAAAACATAATCCAAAAAGCAATCACCTTGGTGAAGCAAAACGTATCCCACGTAATCTCCATTTAAATACCCGTATATCGCTGACCGCTATCGAGCCAACACCGCACTATATCGGGGTTATTCCCGTTCTAAAGCCCGTCCATACATAGCCGCGCGGCTGCCCATAATTCTCAGCCGTACATTTTCAGAGGCAGCCTTCCAAACCGCAGAAGACCCGGCAGGTGTTCTAGCAGAAATTGTTTCTACCCTCTGAATGTAAATATTAGTTAATTAACTGTAAACCGAGTCGGTCGGCCCGGACCCGTTCACTTGTTTGACTAGGGATTCGAAGTTTAAAAACCTAGAACGGTTGGTGCCTATTTATATAGTCATTGCTTTTAAGATAGCTTGGGTTCGGACTTTATGACTTTAGAGGAGTTGGTTGAGATGGATTTCGTAGTAGCTGTTTTAAAGTAAAATTTTCATGTTTATTCTATGAAATCGGGTTCTTGTAGATACGTTATTAAAGAGTTGTATGTTTTAATACTGATAGTTTTATACCTGTGAAATATAAGTACAACTTCAGAGCTAGGATCAATACAAATTGGCGGTGTGAGGTTTATCATACTATATTTTTTTAATTATCTTATTTGACTGCCAAACACCTACAAATGGAAGTCGGGACTCTGGATATGTTTATACATCCATGGACAGACCTCGGTTACCATTGCTTAACTTTGAAAATCAACTCGAGAGGCTGTTATTATTTCCCACGAGTCGCTACACGTGTTTTAAGATCTAAACATTAATCTATAGACTTATATATCATGGGAATACATGCCTACCTACACAACTCTGTGGTCCTTTCATCTTCCAAAAACAGTTGTTACTATGCAAGACGTACATGTCTCAGGATCTCATTAATCTCATCTGACTTGTACATTATAAATAATTTCTTTACATTTTGCCCTTTAAGATTCATATTTCCCGAAGAGGATATCTCGCGAGGCATCGTCCTCAAAGTTATTTTGTTTCAAAGTCTTCGCTCCAGGTTTCAATCCTGAAAGTGTATTCAGTTCGGGGAAGGTTGTGATTTTATCTGACTGTTCTTTATTGGAATTTCAAATATATTTTTTTATATTTAAGAGTTGAGAGTAGGATGTATAGTTGTGTTTCGTTTACTGAAAAGTTTGATGAGCTGCGAAACTGTGATCGTGATGTTTCTTTGGATTTTCGGTCATGACATGGCATGATAGTTTTCTCACGATATTTTCCTACACCGTTATGTAGTTGTGGGGATGACGTACATTACACTAAGTGTTGCTGCATACATCGGATTGAATCCAAGAACAACTAAGTCGTGCCTTCAACCGCTGCTCGTTTAAGTCACTAATGAATACATTAGCAAATCATTATTTTCGATTATTAACCCCAATTTCAACACGTGTAAACATGTCGAGCATTTTCAGTTCAAAAAACAATTAAATTGCCATAATCATTAACGTCTAGCACTTCACTAATAGGTGCCAATTATTTTCTCTCGCGATATACAACGTGATTCAGAAATCTTGGCAATTTGTGTCCTATAATTGGGTGTTGAGCAATCAATGCGTGCTTGAATGCGTTAAAGCATGGCGCACAGGGGGGAGAAAGCTATTGTATGAAGGTACATAATGTAACTTGAGAATAAAAGTTACAGAAGTGTGTGTAAAGTATTTGTATAGATTTTTGGTATATGATAAAGTGTAACGAAATAATGATAATAAATAAATAATGATGACATTAAATATATGATTGAACTTAAATAAATACCAACTGCAGACTGATTTTTGGGCTTTACCATTATATTAAGTATCTGCAGTAACCAAATCTAATCTTCGTATTTAAAAACATAACTTTAAATTCATTTCGGAATATCATCTCAATGCCAATTAATGTCAGAATGTAGGGAAATATTTTCAATGGTTTACGACTTCGATGCGGACGTATAATTGCCGCTCTGAGGTACAAAACATTATTACCTTTAAATACACACCCCCACCTCACACTTCATAAACATCCTGTAGATGTGTGTAGTGATTTACATGTCGCACCCCTAGATCTAAAGAGAGCTAACTCAAAAAAATCTCAATTTTTTATATACATACCATCGAATTCCTTATTACGTAAGGAATTCGATGGTATGTATAACTCAAAAATTGAGATTTTTTGAGTTAGCTCTCTTTAGATCTAGGTGTGCGATGTGTACGAAAATAATTTCTAACCATTTTTGTCTGCAATATAGTATTGGATAACTATAAAAGATATAAATATTCACCAATATGTATTTGAGACTGTTACAAAAATAATGTTTTATTTAATGCTTTAATTATAATTATAATACGGTCCTTGTCACCCAAACTGTCGTATGTATTTAATCGCGCAAATGTAGTAGGTAAGGTAGGTATGGCGTACTAGTGACCGCACATAGCATTAATGCTAGGTACATAATTATGTGTGTCTCTTTATCAGATTTTGTAGGGGTTTGTAGTTTTGTTCGTATATATGCATGAAGGAACTCGTGGATTTTTTAATTAACATTAACACATTCTTTGTTTATTCATGATTGGCATGATTGAGACAAATAAGTCCATATGTGTAACATATTTGAACTGTAGCAAAATGACTGTGGCAGACGGGCAGACAGACAGAAATACGAGTAACGGGGTATAAGGGTTCCGATTTCCATTCAAACATGCGAGAAACCTTAAAAATTGCCAAACTAATATATTCAACATAATTTAAAGCGCAGATATCAAAATTTACAGTGTAATAAATTTACGTACACAAGCCGTACCGTCGAATCGTCGAGATAATAATTTTGTAAAACGTCCGCGTATCGATAATTTATTAAAATATTTATAACGATGAAGCTACAATTTAGTTTGGACTGACGATAATTATGTTATGCCTTGTCATAAAGAGTAGGATAAATAAATAAAATATTGCTGGTATAAAAAAAATAGAATCAAAATAATAATATGACTGAAAATTCTGATGCAGTTGTGTGAGTGTGCAGTGACATGCGGGGTTCCAGAGTTTTGGAGTGTGTAGTTCCTGATAAGTTTTAGGCGATTACTTGTGATAAGATGGCTATAACCTATAGGTAAGGGGTGTCTCAGTAAGAGTGCACTTTTTCATTTTAAAATAAAAGCAAGTATTTTATGACAGAGTTGTGCTATTTTTATTGTATTGTAAAGAAGACATGTTCCGATTAAGTATGGAATAAAATATCCGGCAAATGACCCCCACGGCTCCGATGACAGGCCATTATTCTTTTCATGAAATTTTCCATGACTTTTGCACAGAGATGTGGCTGTATCTCACCGTTGACGCGTTGGATTTCCGATTTGAGCTCAGGAATTGTTTCGGGTTTATTTGCATAAACCCGAGATTTCACAAAACCCCAAAGAAAAAAATCGCACGGCGTTAAATCGCACGATCTTGGTGGCCAGTTGTCATCAAAATTTCGCGAGATAATGTGTTCTGGAAATCGTTGCTCCAATAAGTCGATTGTTTCATGCGCGGTGTGGCAGGTTGCGCCGTCCTGCTGAAAACACATGTTGTCCAGATTCATGCCGTCCAGTTGAGGCCACAAGAAGTCCGTTATCATATTCCTGTAACGAATGCCGTTCACAGTCACTGCAATTTCAAAAAAGTAAGGTCCAATCAGGCCGCCTGACCAAAATCCGCACCAGACAGTTACTCGTTGTGGGTGCATTTGTTTCTCATGGATTGCATGAGGATTTTCTGAGTCCCAAATTCTACAATTTTGTGTATTCACGAAGCCATCCATATGGAAATGCGCTTCATCGGATAAAATGACTTTTTCCGAAAAATTGGCATCGACTTCACTTTGCTTCATAACCCATTGAACGAATTGCCGGCGCTTTCCGTGGTCTGCTGGTTTGAGCTCCTGAGTTAACTGAATCTTGTACGCATGACGGTGGAGGTCTTTAGTCAAAATTCGCTGCGTAGTGCTTCGTGAAATTTGAAGTTGTTGAGAACGATGTCGAATTGAGGTTTTCGGGTTTTCGGCGACACTCTCATTTACAGCAGCAATGTTTTCAAGAGACCGACCGGTACGTAGACGCAAAGGATTCTTATTATCCATAATTGACCCAGTTTCTTCAAATTTTTTGACCACTCTTCGAATGGTTGACACATTAGGTGCACTTTCTCAGCTGAAAATTTGGCGAAGTTTGCGAGCAGTTTCAACGTAACTTTCCCCATTTTTGTAATAAGTTTTCACAATTATAACGCGTTCTTCTTTCGAAAAGCTCTCCATTTTTAATAATCAGAATAAACAGAGGCTCACGCTGTCAAATTTCAGAGTTGCCACTTGCATGAAAAAAAAAATATTCCAATTTTAAAAAGTGCACTCTTACTGAGACACCCTTTAGATAGCTTGTGATAGCTATAACCTAGGGGTCTTTAAGTCAAGAGTGAATAGGTTACTCGTTAAGCGTGCTCCATCTTCGACCACATCATCACTTACCATCAGGTGAGATGGTGGTCAAACGCGAGCCTGTTATCAATAAATAAAAAGATCTCGTCTAAAATATAATTATGTATAAAATAACCAGATTAAAAACGGTTCGATACCTTTCTGTAATAGGACGTCGCGTCGGTCAGAATACATCGCGTGAACCCAGGGCAAAATTATGGTATTTCTCTTTTGGATGCAATATTCTTTTGGATTTTATTACATCTAATTTAGTACTAATTGGCGCAATATAGTCCAATGAAAGTCAATCCTTTGATACTTACTGGCAAACGAAACTGATTAGGTACCTATTTCATGCCTTGTGGCTCCTAATTTATTATTTTTCTGCAATCACATCTACTTTACTAATGATTACACACAGTTAGAGCAGGAAATTTAATAATAAAAATGAAATATTTGTTAAATTATCATGATTCGTCTCCTCGGTCATTCCCTTTGTCTCCGCCTAGATTTCTACCTGACCTCTTTAATATTTATCAGTGTTAGTTACTCATAAATATAAATAATATTACTTAAAATATCATAATTTTATGTAATAAATTCAAAAACATATATTTATTTATCCGTCCTTCGCGTCAAAACTGAGCTACGAATCGATTCAAATTTTGATATAGAGATACTTGAAAGGCTGAAGATTGACATTGGTGGTTTTTCCCCTGAAAAATCTTTTAACGCGGGCGAAACCGCGGGCAAAAACTGCCTAGTTACAAATAACCCTGCACTACTGGGTATACTGCTTTCTTCTTCCATGCTTTCTAAATAATGTTTATTTTGCAAATAGGTTATAAATAACATTTTTACACGTATTTTTTTCGTAAATGTAAACTAGATGAGGCCAGTGTTTCCTAACTGACTACTGTGAGAAGAAACATTGAAACAAATTCAGAGGTCAACTCAAGTCCATACAATCTGTAATGAACAAATCATATGAGAGCCTTCTGGTTCCGTACGTGCACTATCTTTGACGGTAATGCCCAATTGTGTGGGTCTACTTTCTACAGCCCAAACTTGATCACTATTACTAAAACTCATTCAATTTTCCCAACAAGACATATTAACTCAGGCGTGTAAACATCCATATAAAAGGCACTGCATTTTCCTTTCATAATTCATTAAAGTATCGAAAAAAATAATTAATGAGAAACTATGAAAATATAAATAAGAGTATAAACGCTACAAAGCTAAATGCATAGCTTTCTTGCGGTATTCACGACAGATTCAATCAAGCCCTGGCTTTTCTATATTAACATTATATCCGTGTGCGTCGGTGGCAGGAAAACATTGCGGGTAGGAAATTACGTTTCCTACCCGCCCGTGTTCCACAACAGGTGATGTAGAAGTTCCAACAACTTATAAGCTGGTACTTCTGTTTACAGAAACAAATTTATCGTATATACCACACACTAGAAATTTCTCCTGTGTCGTGAATGCATTTGTACAATGTACAATCACAGAGCAGGAACAAATATTTTTAAGCCATACAAACATTTACTTCGGTGCGGGAATTGAAACCGCGTCACGCAGCGCTGCAGTCAATAGCTCCACGACTGCACCTATAGTGGCATCAAATAATTGTAATTCGGTTTTATATCGTAACATGTTCTTTTTACTTCCTCTTATTGTTCTCAGTACTTTAGTTGCAACCCCTGGAATCTTTTTGGGAATACTGTCAAACTATTACAAGTTTAGTAATAGTATTCACTATCAGTTAGCTCATAATAAATATTTTTGTACTTTTTGCTATCGCACATGCTGCGAATATAACAGAACAAGAGTTTATCTTTAAGTTCCTTATACTGTAGTTTTAAACTGTTGTGTTATTATATCGTTCTCTTAACTATAAACCGTTGGTGAACCTCATAAATAAATAAATAAACCTACGTTTACGAGTACCTTGCCTTTCTATTCATGACGGTGCAAAGACGGTGAAAGAATCCAATTGTCTCCTGCATAAATGACCGTATGGTAATGCGTTTCTGAAAAGTTGCTAGCAATTGAGAGTTTAGAAGTGAGGATCTGTGAAGGTGATTCAGGTCCCTTCCGTATTTATGTAACGATATTTGTTGATGAACAGTCAGTCACAGCTCACTGGTCGACATGCAAGATTAAGCAATCCTTATCAAACTCGGTAAGCATTGCCGTATATTACATTTATTTCTCAAAAAGAATACCATTCACTTATAATGAGAAATACAAGTTAAAACAATTTTTTATTTATTCAGAATATGCTTGCGTTTGACCACCATCTCACCTGATGGTAAGCGATGATACAGACGAAGATGGAGCACGCTTACCTAGAAATAACCTATTCACTCTTGATTTAAAGACTCGCTAGGTTGTAACTATCTGGAAACACAGACTCCGGCAGGAGTCTTATACAGACAATAGGTAGGTGGGTCGTTACGGGCAATCAGAAGGTAGAAAATTAGATACTGGTCTGGACAAGGCATATTACCTAGCGACTGGTTTGTGCAGTTCAGATAGCCAGTCGCTCAGCTTCATTCGGCGGTTACACTGAAAATCGACATCCAACATGCTTTGGAAAAGCTAAGTAGTCGTTGATTTATTCAGTGCTTCTGTATAATGGCAACCCGATAACTAACTTTGGGAAATATAGTTCTTCTGAAGCATATTTTTTATGATGCGTACTTCTTGTACCTCTGCTGTGTATACCGCCAAAAAGTCGTCGGTTCCCCTAATTCACTGAGTAATTGCCGAAGCGACGTGGCGATGCTGACTCATGTTCTGGTATCTACAGGTGCGCTTGGAGGAGTACACCACAGAGGTTCCGTTTTAATAAACTAAATTATCTGCGTTAACTGCTAAACAAAATGATATAACACTCCATTTTTTGGGCAGTTGTGTAATAAAATAAAATGCTTGTATCGATTAAAAATGACCTTGTGAATTTATTCCAGACTAAACTCGACTCACTCACTCAAACATTAAATAGGGCTCGCCAAGTGGTTAAATTTCGGCCATAATTAAAATTACTTCAAATGCATTAAAATAGCTTTCTGCTCTCTTTGTCTTAATAAACATTAACAGTAGCAAATTTCATATTAATCTGTCTGCATAATTTTCGTAAAAAGAAGTATTAAGTTTTTTTTCCGCGTATTAACATAAAGATTTACTTAAGTTTTTACTTTCAAAATTGTAATGAATTACGATAGTACAAAAATGATTTGATATGACAATATTACAGATCGAAAATTATCCGTCCCTTTAGACGTTTTTAAATCGTTCTTGTAATCACTGTGGCCAAGTGATTAGAATTATCTGCTAGTATGCTATAGTACGAAAACATAGTAAACTCAATTATAATTTCTACTCATTTGTTAATCAAAATTACTTGTATATAATATTCCACACATTACAACGTCTTACTAAATGCGTTCCATCCATATTCGAGACGATCGACCTTCGATTTTCGAGGCCTCGTGTCCCGAGGTCACTGATAAGATGAAAAACAAATGAAGTATAGCCTCCGGCGCCACGCTTTGGGTCACATCGTGAATTCTGATTCGGAGACGGTATATGCAAGGGTCACGACTCACGTACATTAAGAAAACATGTGCGTTCGCCAACATATAATACATATATATATCCTACTACCTAGAAACGTAACCGGGTTTGACCTTCGGAAGAGAGTTGAATTCCAAACTGTACGTTTTTAATTTTCACTTTCAATTTATAGTCGTAGCTATTCTTTTTTTAGTTAAGCCTGGTGTTGGGGTTGGTGCCTTTGATGTTTTTAGAGTTAATTAAAATATTAAAGTAGGGAAAGTCTATTTAGGGGAGCTCGGTGAAATTAAAAAATGCATTTTATAACTTTTATCTTGCATTGGTATTCAAAAGTTTTGTCTTTGTTGAATGGTAATGAATTCTTTAGATACTCAAGTTTAACGTTTTTCACGTCTCATAAATAATAAATATCTCTTGAATAATAATAGAATCTTAGACATAATAGATTACTCTAAAGGATCTTTAACAAGATTTGCCCTTGACGAGAGACCAATAGAAAATCGGATTTGTCTGGATTTCCGATTGGGGATCTACTTATTTGATTTATTAATCGTTTAGTGGACAAGTCCGGGGCTTGGAGGGTTGAGTTGAGGGTGCTTGTCTATCTCCATTATCTTAGGCACTCCAAATCGAGTAAGCTGAATTGGCACGTACTATCAAGGATACTGTGAGATATTAATTCATTATATTATATTGGAATTGGACGAAAGTACGTGGAAATTGACAAAAAGGTCGTTTTATTAGACTCAAATATCGCAGAGAGATGACAAATTGTAAACCATAGATCAATTCAATTTAACAGATTCGTGTACACCTTTTCTTAGTAGTATTTTTTATTTTCTCCAATTCAGTTTTATTTATTTAGTCGCTTATACTTCTCAAATTATGTACTACTAGCTATGGCCTGAAGAAGGGGCCTATTTCAGACTATATCTTATCTTGAGAAAATTTCAACTAGGTTGGTTTAGCTATTTCGGCCTGATTCTCTATGAATAAAGAGGGACGTCCTAACTACTCGTATCTCTGTAGAAAGACATCCTAACTATCACAATTAAAATCCCTACTTCCCTGCATATATTATAACAGCAAAAGTAACTGTCTGTCCGTTACAGATTTACGTTTAAACCAATTTACCAATTTTTAGATATTTGTACATTACATAATTATTAATAAATAAATAAAAACAAAATAAAGTAGCCTTTTATTTCCAGTTTTACAATGAAAATAAAAGATTAATCTACCGTCAAACTTAATACCTACTCAGATAGATTAGATCTCGGAAAATATTATAATATATTTATTGGACAAAAAAAAACATCACTTCACGCGTGCGAAGCCATGGTCAGGAGTTAGTATTAAGTAATATACACTATAGATTCGCATGACAACATTTATCACAAAACCTGCATCGTCCATATTCTTGACGCCATTAATTTTCTCGCACATACTTTATTCCCGGTTGATATACGCCCCGTTTTCTGGCTGAGGCAACGCTTCGTCCGCACCGGAGGCATTTTCTCCCAATATTTTTGTAGTTGGTATTATTAAAATCAAAAGAACTCATGACTGATCACGACTGCCGGAGAGGAGTCCCCCATAAATTTTGCGTACCACAGCGGGCCTGTCCCAATTTTTGTTTGTGGCTGTCAATTTTTATTCTTTGCGCTGTATTTCGTGCGAAGTCTGAATCATGTTGACGTCTGTGCTGGTTTCGTGAATAAAATAAGTTTGGCGTTTTGTGATTTTTCGTTTGACATGAATGAAAATATTTTAATTTAGCTTGTTACATAATTAAAAAAGCTTAAAAAAACAGCCGCACGAATCGATTTTCAAGGTTAAACAGCTTGCCGAGATAGATAGAAAGTATACAACGTGTAACGGAAACCCCATATCTATCCAAAAGGACTAAAGACAACATCTGGTATGGTGTCTCTATGCAAAGTTTCAGCTCAAAATAAGTGACTCACAGAATTGACCCCAAATTATTCATTTCATATGTTTCCTATTTCATATGTTGAATACCAGTAATAACAAATGTGTCACAGCACTATGAGGGTCATGACTTTCCACGTCACTTGCCAATAAAACGATAATTCTCTTCGTTCTTCTTAATTTGAAAAATTCGGTCTCCGGTATCAATGTATTGAAATTTCTAATATGCTCCACACATGTACACATAGGATTAGAAAACCCTTGCCATATCGTTTATTATCATCCAAAGAAACCGTGCACTTGGTATGTATATACCCTTTAAATTACACGTTGTATACTTTACTAGATACTAGCTTTTGCCCGTGACTTCGATCGCGCGGGAGAGTTTTTCCCGTGTAAATCCTGATTCCATAGGAATTACGGGATAAAAACTATCCTATGTCCTTCCCAGAGTCCTAAACTATTCCCATGCATCTAAATCGGTTTAGAGGTTTAGGCGTGAAAAGGTAACACACAGACAGACAGAGTTACTTTCGCATTTATAATATTAACTAGTATTTGCGTGTTGCGCGAGGTGCAAGCACCTCGCGTGCTTGTGAAAAAAAAAAAAAAAAAAAGGGGGGGAGGGTGATGGGGGGGGTTGCAGAAGTATTTTGACTAAAGCATTGCCCCTCTAAATAATAATATTCCACAACTTTTTCACACAACGCCATCTAGTCCCAAACTAAGCAGAGCTTGTGGTGTGGGTACTAGACAACTGATAAACATACATATATATTTCTAAATACATACATATTATAGATAAATTACACCCAGACAAAGAACAAATGACCGTGCTCATCACACAAACATTTGTCCTAGGTGGGAATCGAACCCACGACCTTGCGCATAGCAGTCAGGGCCACTGACCACTATACCAACGGGCCTGTCAGTCTAAATGAATCTGAAAAAAAAAATGTTCCAAGTCTCTTAATTTCCGAGATCCGCCTAAAGGGGGTGAGTAGGGGGGCGGGGGGAGGGGCAACTGAAAAATGGTTTTTACTTTACCGAGCCTCCTCTATACGAATCCGTAAAAAAAAAAATACGGGTCTCGTAGTTTCCGAGATACGATAGGGGGGGGAGAAGGGGGGTGAAAAGGGGAGGTTTGGCACTTTTCCCGTAGGTTTGAGAGTTACTTGTTTACGAATCTGTCAATATACCCACCTCCCCATCCACCATCTGGGAGAACAATTATGTCAATGAGTCAGTGAGTGAGTGAGTGAGTCAGTGGTAATTTAGCTTTATATAATATAACTAGTATTTGCGTGTTGCGCGAGGTGCAAGCACCTTGCGAGCTTATGAAAAAAAAAAAAATGGGGGGGTGATGGGGGGGTTTAGTATTTTTGCGTGTTGCGCGAGGTGCAAGCACCTCGCGTGCTTGTGAAAAAAACAAAAAAAAAAAAAGTGGAGGGTGATGGGGGGGTTTAGTATTTGCGTGTTGCGCGAGGTGCAAGCACCTCGCGTGCTTGTGAAAAAAAAAATGGGTGGGGGTTATGGGGGGGGGGGGTTGCAGAAGTATTTTGACTAAAACATTGTTCCTCTAAATGAATCTGTAAAAAAAATGTTCCAAGTCTCTTAATTTCCGAGATCCGCCTAAAGGGGGTGAGAAGGGGGGTGGGGGGGGCGACTTTGATAAATGGTTTCTACTTTACCGAGCCTCCTGTATACGAATCCGTAAAAAAAAATACGGGTCTCGTATTTTCCGAGATACGATAGGGAGGGGGGAGAAGGGGGGTGAAAAGGGGAGGTTTGGCACTTTTACCGTAGGTTTGAGAGTTACTTGTTTACGAATCTGTCAAAATATACCCACCTCCCCATCCACCATCTGGGAGAACAATTATGTCAATGAGTGAGTGAGTGAGTCAGTCAGTGGTGATAATATGGATTGTACCCTACACCAAAATTTAAACACACCTATTTAACAATATTGCTTATTCTATGGTTACAATGGCAGTCTTATCGCTGAAAGCGAAATCTTTCAGACAACCAAACAAAACAAAACTTACCGAGGTTAGTGGATGGATGACAATCTTAACACATTGAGATTCCTCCATGCTGTGGAAAGCATTTTTATTTATTTATTTATAGTTAATTAAAACAATAAAACACCAATTACATTAATTGACATAGAAATACATATAAGAAAAGAATAATAATAATTGTGATTGATAAAATTGAAATTATATAAACTAAAATTAACATTAAAATGGAACCGTAGACACTCTAGCATACTTCCACTCGCAGAACACGACAAATGGAAACGAATGAGAACGAATGGAGTAAAATTATGCATGCATGTATGGCATGCACGCATAATTTTACTCCATTCGTCGGTAAACACATCACATTCAGGGTTGGTAGTCAAGAGGACATTGAGCATCCTTAGAGCGCGACATACTGGGAATTCAGCTCTGGCGACAGTTTTAGAAGTCGGTGGAGCAAACAAATTGTGCAAGCGGTTCTGACGGTGCCCGATGTACTTGTCAGGCACGAATAGTCGGCAGAAAAGGCCATGGAGCTCGGTACAGTTGATACGTCCGCATCATGTTATAAGCCTGATGGTCTGGGCTGGCTTTGAGAGTCGTTACGAGTAGTCAGAAAATCTGATATTGGTCTGACCAAGGGGTATTTATTACCCAGTTACTGGGTTGTGGATGTCAGATAGGCAGATGCTCCATGTAAAGTCAGCTGCATTCAGTTAAACTGGAAGCCGAGCTTGACATAGTTGGGAAAATGATGTCTACGCCGAAATACTTAAGAACTGTTTTTGTTTAATGATAATAGGCTTGCGTTTGACCACCATCTCACCTGATGGTAAGTGATGATGTGGTCGAAGATGGAGCACGCTTACCTAAAAGTAACCTATTCACTCTTGACTTAAAGACCCCTAGGTTATAGCTATCGGGAAATACAGACTCCGGCAGGGAATTCCACTTCTTAGCCGTACGCACAATGAAGGTATTTCCAAAACGTTTAGTGCGTATAGGTGGAACTTTTTCGAAAGCAATTGAAAGGTAATTGATTTCTAAACTATTTTTTAAAATAGTTATTAATCCACTATTTATACCAAGGTATCAAGGTATGTTTTATAAAAGCAGTTCAGCCGTGTCCAAAAATAGTTAGGTATATGAATACTGTCAATATTGTCGTAGCAAATTTTTACTGCTTTTCAGCGTATGACGAGTTTGAAAAATACTACACGCATTAGGTCTACCCTATAATGCCCATAATCCTTATTGGTGTAAATAAAGCGCATCGATACAAACAAAGTACTATGCTATGGCATCTAAATCTATCAAAAACACCTCAAAACACACAGCCTCAACCCGTTTATGAATTAAAATCGTCAACTAAAATAATAATTCCAGCGTTTGCTTTGAAAAGCATCCGGGGTACGAAATAGCAGTGACTCTTGGGGGGCGAAAGAGTTGGAAAGTTGGGTCGGATGTAAATTAATGAAATTCTGCCAGTACACTGTTGACGGTCGGCTTACAAAGCCAGTGTTGTCCGTACGAGGAGATTGGCACTGGGAGCGACTATGGAATGGATCGCACACGTGTTTATTATTTATTAACTATATTTCATTTTTTTAATAAATATGTTCAATGTAAAAAAATAAAACGGTAATTACCTGAAAAGTTGTTGAAATAAATTCTTGGACTTTGAATAAATACGATGTTTCAAATTACTTTATGATTTAAGTATTTATTTACTCATTAGGTCGTGAAGAGATAACATGTACTTTTTGTTCTTCGGGCAATTTTTGATAGTTGTGTGTAGTTATTAAAAAAGATATTGCCCATATCGTGAATTCATTTCTGCAGACATCCAGACCAAGAACAGCTATTTGTAGGCTAAACAAACATTTTTTCCGGTACTGAAATCGAACCAAAAATGAGAGAGAAGGAACACCAATAACTGATGTAAGATGCATCACTAGTTACAATAAAATTCTTTATAAACAGGCTTTTCAATACTCGGCTGGAGAGCGACACCAAGTTCAAAACCTACACATTTCTCCCATTTTATCTAATTCAATTTTTTTGCCAATGTAACAAAAATAGAACGGTAATGGTTATCGTTGACTACACAAGCGTATTAGTATAAAACAGTAGTAATAAACATTTATTCCGAGTTAAATATTAAGCAGTGGGTGTATATTGATTCAGTAAATTTTTGACGACCTTGAAAATTAACGGCTTAGAGGCCACCGGTGGCCTTCTGACAGCCAAGGGGGCGACGTTTCTAAACAAAAAGAAGATAAGTACAGACGCCAGCACATGAAGCTACCCGAAACTGTCAAATTTTCCCAATCAACCTTGAACCTAATTTCTTTAACAATAAAGTTGAAAATCTATTAAAGAAATTTGACAGATTGTTGTAGCTTGATGTGCTGGCGTCTGTACCTACAAACCACGTATATATACATAGACATGCTTCAGATACAATGCGTACAGACATCCACGCGACTGGCATTTGTTTGAAATCACTATACCTACTTAGGCGTTGATGTACGCGTACGTCTGTTTTCATTCATTAGAAGCTACCCTTCTGAACTCAATAATTTGGTGTTCCAGGAATCACGCCCACACAGGCGTATTTATATAAGCATAAAGACTAACAAACTTACTGCCTCCTAAATTAAATATCACCGCTCCTGTAAATCAAGGTTGAATGTTCTGACAACATTTTGAGAAACTGTTGAAGAATTTTTGACGTTGTCTTCTATTTTCAAAAGTCCTTGAAATTGCTATAAGAACCTCCATTTGATTGTTCAAGTTTACAAGTTTATTAGTGTTATTTTCTCGTACCCAATACTACCGCATCCAGATTATCATATCGTCGTGTCCACCCCGTTGCCTCGCTCCACTTGCCACCACCAACTTCCTACCACTATAACTTGTACAAAACTGACCCACTGCAGATGCTCGACACAGCTTTAATACACAAATAATTACTGGAGACAAGTTTGAAGACTGGAGTGCCACTGCGCAAACTTTTAAAAATTTAAATACCAGCCAGCCACCCGGGTTCTTTTTTCGAGTTGCTGCCAAAAGTGGGGCTTGACAGTTTAGTTTTATTTTTTTAAAGCCGTGCTTTGTATAAAGAATGTTTTAATTACAATTTTAGTGTCTGGCTGGTTTTGTTTATTGAAAGTTTGAGTTTATAAATGAAAGATGATGGAATTATGGCTGTTTCAGTTGGAAGTTGGATAGTGTTGCTAGTTGTAATATATGAGTTGATCTGACGTAACTACTTTACTCGGCGCGAAGTTTTGAAGTAGTGGTAGTGTAAAAATGGCTGGCTTGCGTAGTTTATCGCTTCACGTTTGCGTTTATTGCAAGCGATTATTATAAGGAACCGTCACATTCATTATTTTAGTTCCACTTTACACTTTTCTCAGACTTACTACCACTAGTTCTGCAGCCAATTAACTTTAAGAGCACTTTATGCGATTGCGATCCTTCTTTTCTTATTTTCTATTTGGATGCATAACTCTAATTCAGTAACACCTAATTTTTACCCTTGTATTGTAGCCTTCTTCATGATATTATTCTTATTTGAAGATATAAAATTGCCGCCATAGATTTTAACTTAATAAAAAGTATTTACTACCCCATTTATTACACTTAAAGCCAAAATGCGTTTAAAAATCCCATCATATTTCCTTAAAATTATTTCCCCATAACACCCCAGGGTGGTTCCTACCACGAAGTGAATAATTTTCCCCGTGTGCCCCGCCGAGCCCCCATTCGTGACGTTGTCGATTTGGCGTGCTCAATAAAAAAATCCCCAATTTACGTTCACGTAATAGGCACTGCGGATAATTCGCTACGGTCCCACATTGAATGTTCATAATAAAATAGTAAGCTTTTTAGGGTACCGTTGTTCGAGGTTAAAAGGTGATGTAACTGAGGGGCGAACCCGAATTTGGAAAGAATCTTTTCCATTTGAGTTTTAGTGTCAATCAGTTTAAACCACACATCTATTTTTCTATTTGTCAAGTTTTTGACATTGATTGTTGCCAATTATGACAGTGCAACTGGAATTGAAAACGAATTGAAACTTGTTTTGTTTGGAGAACTGGCCTTCTATACCTATATTATTATCCGTGAAACAGAGAAAGTGCTATTTGTCCTATATAACCTCCTTTCTTTTTCTGATTACAATAGTATCGTAGTAGTTATAATTATGTAAAGGATGGCCGATTGTATTGATTATCTGCTTTCTACGACATTTGCTATAAAAGAGCCATTAATATTAACTCTAGAATATAAAATATATATCATCTGCCTAGCATTGTCACAACAATGCTAAGATCGGTTTCCAGTCTAAACGGATACAACTGAGCAAGTTCTGGTATTGTCAAAAATATAAAATATCCGATCTCCTGATAATCTCTTGGAACGACAGGTGTCAGACTCTCTGGTTTCTGATTACTGCTAACTGCCCAAACAACGAATATAATGATGTTGTTGCTTTTATATGCAACAGAACCCAATGTGAACGAGTCTTGCACACGCTTGACACATTTTTAATATACTGATGTTGTTCAGATTGCATGATCGTTTTAGGATTCAGTAATGGATAAGAAAATTACCTAAAAATATGTATAGGAATGTTCTTTTTCGCTTGACTGAAATGATTTACCCAACGACATGGTTCGATAACAAAATTGTCAAGTATTTTACAAGGTTTTGTTTTGCAACCTAGTTGTAGTTTTTTTTTTTTTTTCGTGGTAATATCATCAGATGAGTCCTCCCACCCCGGGCAGGGCCGGAGGGACTGTCAGACTTGTACTGACTAAAATCCACGGTGTTCCTTCAATAGCCCTTTACGTTCCGGGGTCACGGTAATGAGATAAGTCCCACGACCCCGGCAGGCTTCGGCCCTCTACAGGGGGGGCCACGTCATCTTGCTGACGCTCTTTGAGGCGCGCGTGGAACACAACGTGCCGTCGACCCGGGCATGGTCCATGGTCGGACAGCGAGTTCGACTCGCTGTCCGCATGCCCGCGCCTACGGTGGCCGGAGATCGTCGGCCGACGTCCGACGCCGTGGGCGTCTACCACTGCGGCTGGGCTGGAGGGAGGACGCTATCCTCTCCCTCACGCGGCCCGCCTCCTCCTTCGATAGCATGACTGCTTCGCAGAAGGAGGCGACCGCTTCCCACTCCGTCTCGCCCCGCAGCATGGCCTCTACCAATGCCGGGCGCGAGAGGTCTCCACCTATCGCCGCCGTGAGGACACGTCGGTGCTCTGCCCAAGCGGGGCAGTCTTGCACCGTATGCTCTACTGTGTCCTCAGGGCGATCCTCGCAGTGGTGACACCCAGGCGTTTCTTCCTTCCCCATCAGACACAGGTACCTCCCGAAACTTCCGTGTCCGGTGAGGACCTGCGTCATGCGGTAGGTCAGGACGCCGTGACGCCGATCTAGCCACTCCTCAAAGAGGGGTCTTACCGCCGCAATTGCGGCGTGCCCGTAGTTGGGGGTTAGGGTTTTCATAAAAAAACCTATTGTGCATAGCAGATAGAATTTGAATCACTGAGTGCTAGCGTTTTACATGGAGGGACTTGACCTTCACAACACATTAGTTGGGTAACACGATATCCCGTGGCAAGTGATACCTTCGATATCCCTGGTGTCAGATTTCCTGGCTTTCGACTACCCGAAAGAACTGCCATAGATGGACAAATGGCAATAATTTTGAAATAAATATATGGTAAAGCTGAGGATTAATGTTAAGTATGTTTGTTTGTTTGTTTGTTTATGTTTGGCAAAAACACGATTCCATAAAATTTTCTTGATAGAAAAAAAATCCAAAGTTACCTCCAAACCGAACAATAAACCGCTGGTATTCAAATATAACTTCAAATTAGATAATGAAACTTTGCATATTAATTGGACTAACTATAAAGCAGGTCTTATGTTATTAACTTTTTTTAAATTACCGTTATTTTCACCATAAAAAGAAATAAACTAAAGTATCGTTATAGTTGAGCTATAAATGGCTATACTCTAAATCCTAATTTTAAAACTGGATTGACTGCACAACTGTCCGCAGCACAAAACAAGATTGAATACTAATTAACATACAATCAAAACATCAAAAAGCTGCAATTACTAACTATCTAAAACAATGAAACATAATGTAATGAGGCGTAAAACGCAACTATTAATTAGTTACAAATGATTATGCTGCGTTTCATGATTCGAATCATAATTAATACGGTTGTCTTTATAAAATCGATTGGTATGTTTGTTTATTCATTATCATCTGTTAGTTTTATTAATATTTGTTGTTTTATGCTCAAGGGTAATCGATTTGTTTGCTCTGGTAAGCGGGTTATGGGTATTGGGAATAAAATTGTAATGTTGGGCTATAAATATGGGTTATTGTGTCTAGTCGGATGAGCTCGTAATAGGTGTGGCCTTTATACAAGAAAGAAGGAAAGAAAAAAGAGGTTATTTTGGTCTTGCATAATACGGAAAATTCTGAGTAATGGTGGCTTAGTGGTCACAGACATGACAACGAGTTTTCAGTAGTGGGTCCGAACACAGTCAGGCACAATACTTTGTGTTATTTATATATAAGTGATATTTTTATATAAGAATAATTTTAGAATAAGTATAATTTCCCAAAACAGTGAAAGAAAACATCACGAGGAACCGGCATTTCCTAGAATAGAAAAACTTTTGTATTATGGCCCATTTTTTTCCCCAAGATAAAAGAAATTAAAGGTGATGTTGAAACAGATTCTACCGGTTAATATGAGATATTGTATCTGTACATTTTCAACTAGAAACGAGTGGCGAGCGTGTAGTTCCAATAGTTTCGTCGCTGGGCTATAAGCGAGTGTGCGAATGCGACAAGCGATTACTCGCTGGTTGGTCCGCTGGACCGCTAGGTCTCTGGGGGTGAGTTCTGATCGCCAAACAAGCATCGCTGAGCGAGTACTATCTTTGAAAACTCTTGTCGCTCAGCGACAAAACTAGTAAAGCGAGTTGTCGCAGGCAGAGTGTGAACAGTCAGAGAGCAACTATTAATATATGGATCTCTTTCGGTTTACACGGAATGTTTATTTTATTGTGCGTTTCTTGAGCAATAAAATCGCCGATAGTTAGCCCTTTCCTCGCCGGCAGTCGGACAATTGCCTAATAAGGGTGAAAAAATCGTCATTTTAAATCCTTTATGGCGGACGACTCAAGATGGCGAATTAGTTATTTTTGTGCAATTACCATGATGATAAAAAACATGTTAAAACTATATTTTTATATTTTCTTGTTAAATAAAACTTTTATCACCTATAGCTTTTTACGGAAATCCAATATTGATTCAAGTCAAATCTATTTTAATACCTTTCTAGGCTGAAAATGTATGATGTTCAACAAAAAACGCCCCTCTAGAACGAGTCTCATATCTCTGTACTCTGCACTATTTTATCCGCTTTTAAAGCACCGAGTTAACATTGAAGTACTTCAACTTAACGCAGTTTTAAAGTCGAGCCGTGGCATTGACTACACTGACTCAGCTCGTTAGTAGACATTAATGTCTTATATATAGTAAAGTTTACAACCAATTACATTTTTCATTTCACACACTTAAACGCTGTATTACGTTGCAAACTTTGTATAAGTTCCAAGTCCCCGTTGATCGCTTTCAGAGGATTAATATCTCTCCAGACTTCGATAAGTATGTAGAATAGGTTCTGAGGGAAAGTTTATAGCAAATATGTATCGATAGAGGGAGTTTTCGAGGGATTTTTGTTACGTTTAGCGTATGCTGCGATCAATACTTAGCTTTTTCTTAGTTATTTTTGGTAACGATACAATTTAAATATCGCAGTTTCTCGCCACTTAGTTAACGTTGATATTTTGCACATATCCTGGGATAAAAAGTAGCATAAATACGACAAAAAACATACTAAGCCACATAGGTGATCGGTCTGAGAGATCAGTCCATTCGAGTGGTCATTGATGGGTGCTCGTCTGGTCAATTGGCAATTAATGCCGGAGTCCCTCAGGGGTCGGTTCTCTCAGCAACTTTATTCTTGCTGCACATTAACGATCTGCTAATGCCGGGTACCCTTGGGTATGCAGACGAGAGCACTGTTGCTGAGAGATATGTGTCCAGCTCGCGTGCGGGTGGGTCACAGGTCCAGTCTTGCCGTGAGGACATGGTTCGGCGCTTGAACTTGTCCTTGAAGGCGGTCTCCGAATGGGGCGATGCCAACTTTTGGTCATAATGCAGCTAAGACCCAGGCGTGTCTCTTCTCCACAAAAAGGAGCCAATTCCAACCGGCTCCTACTTTCCGACTACTACTTTGTAACCGTGCCGATAACCGATCGTAGTGAGCTTCTTGGGGTGACACTAACTTTCACCCTCAATTTTGGTCCGTTTATCGAAGCTAAGGCTCAACTAGCATCAAAAAGGTTGGGAATCCTAGCCAAGGTGAGACGGTACTTCACACCGGAACAGCTGCTCAATCTGTATCAAGCCCAGGTTCGGTCGTGTATGGAGTACTCCTCTCATCTTTGGGATGGATCTGCAAAATACCAACTGGACGCACTTGAGTCTATCGAGAAGCGGGCCAAGAGACTCCTTGGCAACGATGCACTGGTTGAGTCAAAGCTCCAGAGCCTTGAACATCGACGACGAGCTGCAATTCTATCGGTTACATTTCGGGGAGTGTGCGATGCAATCACACAATCTAATTCCGTCAAGCCCGTTCCATCATCGGACTACGAGACAAACGGCTATGCGCCATCGTTACATGGTGGACATCTCACCCATAGGCACAAAACGTTTTGGGAATACTTTCATTGTGCGTACGGCTAAGGAATGGAATTCCCTGCCGGAGTCTGTGTTTCCCGATAGCTATAAAGTTATAAAGCTATAAAGCTAGCCAGCTAGATAGCTATAAAGTCTTTGACGACTTTGTTCGCTTGGGAAGGTTTTCCCGCGTAAATCCTGGGAGTCTTTAAGTCAAGAGTGAATAGGTTACTTTTAGGTAAGCGTGCTCCATTTTCGACCACATCACCACATACCATCAGGTGAGATGGTGGTCAAAGGCGAACCTATTGTCGAATAAGAAAAAGGTGACCTTTTTTATTACATATGAGCCCGCTCGTGACCTCGTTCTCGCCTGATGGTAAGCGATCTACGATGGGACGAGCAAGCCCAGAAGGTTCACTCTTGCTTTGAAGGCAGACGGGTCATATGTGGGAGGGAACACAGAAGTCGGTATTTAGTAGTATGTATACGTAATTATCCTAACGATATGTACCTATCTTCTTGCATTGTTATTAGAAGCTCAAAACAAAGTAGGTAACCACATCTTTTCAATAATGCGCAAATGTCATTTATTAATTACGCATGAATTCTTTTCATCCTGAAATTCCTTCCATACATGAAGAACAGGTTAGCATGATTCCTTTCTCTTTTACATCATACTTATATCTGCTAAAACATATGTTTCTATTTAGGAAAACCCTAAATGTAGTATGTAAGTATGAAATGATTGTAGTATAGTTAGTTATAATTTAAGCAAGAATTGTTTTCGCCTCGTAAACACCAGCAATACTTGAAGAACAATTTGGCATGCTTCCCTGATGCTGCCGCTTGACACTACATTGCATTGTTTCACAAAAACTTTGCACCAACAAGCGATTCTCGGTATTTTTCGTGGAATTAAAGGCGTAATGAATACCAACTAAAAGTTAATATGGGCAGAAGGTTCACATAATTAATTCGAATCGCGAGTTCCAAACTGGTTTTCTTTTATCGTGTAAAAAAAACCTCACAGATTTCTTTTTTATCATAAAAAGAGAACTAGTAGGTACTTAATTTGGGTAGAATTCACATAACTAGCAATCTTGATAACCCCTCCAACTAAGCTAAATATGCTTGTGTCTGGAGTGGGTACAATGGTGTAATGTGATCAAACGTGACCTCTCGTTCACAAGTCCGCGGCACCTTGGCCAGTAGACTATTGACGAAAGAGATGTCCTCGGTCTCATGTTAGACGGCGGGGTCTGTCTCACTCCTATTGACTAAAAACACACGGTGTTTCTCCTCTTCACTTCTTGCTGGGGTGCAGAGAGATGTTGGCATTCTCCACAATTACACCAACAGTGTTAGTTTACAATCCCATACTTCATCTCTGATGAGGATAGGAGTGAGCAGCTCTTCATCCTTTTATAATGTTTGTAAGGCGCACATCACGCGTCAAATAATAGGTCGTGTATGATGGGATGACGGACCTCCCAAGTCCGCTATTCGCTGGCCACTTTATGGGGGCATTGTCAGCACTTCTCCACGCAACAACGCTGTCGATCCGTGTCCGACGGGCATGGACAGAGTGGAGGATATCTCCCTCTCCTCTTCTACCACCTCTTTTAATTGAATGAGTTTTTCAAACTGTGATAGTAAGAATCACGATTAGCAGATACAATTTCATCTATCTGATCCTAATCAAAATTTAAAGATATTGAAAATCATAATCATAATAGAAAATAAATAATATAGAAAATCTATGTTTATAAAAATTAATAGCCGAATAAATTTAGGTATGTACGCGCATAACTACGGACCGATTGTACCAATTTGGATAATGCTTTTGATAATCCGTTGGTTTAGACACGAGAAAATGTTTGATTCATGGTACGGAAACGTTAGTCTAAACTTCTAAACTAATATTAAGTATAAAGAGGAAACATTTGTGTTTTTGTATGTTTGTAACGTTTTCACACAAAAACTACTGGACCGATCTGAATGAAATTTGGTAAGTAGATAGTTGACATTTTGGAATAAAACATAGACTACTTTTTACCCCGAAATTCCCACGGGGTCGGGATTTGCGTGGGAAAACTTTCCCACGCGTACGAAGTCGCGGGCAGAAGCTAGTTAATAATAAAATTGGAGGAAACGCAAAAAGTTGGTGCAAAATTTATTATTTTGTTTATTGGGCGACTCGTCATACTTTCCGGCTTAGGCTGCGTTTCCACCAGAGATGTGCGAGGATGCGTAGCGAGGGATGTGTTTGTAAAGAACCAATAGAATCGCTTCATTTACCTCGCCTCGGTCAGCACAGCTCTGGTGGAAACGACTCAGCGGGGCTAGATTTTTGCGCATACAAAACAAGCGAGGGATGTGTGCGAGGGATGTGTGCGACAGATGTGTTGCGAGGAATGTGTTTTGAGAAGGATGTGTTGCGAGGTTTGCGCATCCTCGCACCACACATTAATGCGCATTTTCACAGCTCCGCTACACATCCTCGTAGGCACATTTTCATCGCACAGCTTTGATGGAAACCCCACACATTTTCACAGCACAGCTAGACATCCTCGCACGACACATTTCCATCGGACATCTGTGGTGGAAACGCACCCTAAAGCCCTTTAAATATGTTAAATATAAATGTTTCATTAAATATGTACCTAGTACGATTGTGTGTGTGCGAACGAGTGTGTAGAATTGTGAAGTATTGTGTACTTATCTATATTCCCAGTTCGTTAGGACAAGGCTATTTCAAACATTCCTTCTGTTAGCCACAGTTTCATTGCAGTACATAAACAAATAAATACTTGGCACGGAAACAAAAACATGAAGACTTTGGCTCACCACCCTCTGTAGAAAGTATTAAGAGTGGAATTATGATAATGGAATTAATATTACGGTCCAGAGCGGAACAAATCTAAAGCCGGCACGTTATGCGAGTGTTACCGACAAAAATGGCACATTAATGTCTCGGATAAATTCCCGGGTTTTGTATTAGAACGTTTGGATACTTTTTTTATTAATGGTAATATGATTTCGTTTGGCTTTCTGCCCTTTTTTTCGGGTGTTTGGGTTGGACGGTAAGCGAATACGATATTTGAATGTTTTAGCGTTGTTTGGGATCGTGTTATAATAATATATGTTTATATAAGTGTCTTGAGCTTAAATTGAATTATTTTTGGTATAAGTTTTTAATTTCTCTCTGTAAAATGCAAGAGCTTCAGCAAAATGACGAAGACAACTGCTAGTGCCTAAAGCTTTACTTTTTCGTTGGAAAAATCATCTAATGACTCCGGGAGGGAGTGTCAGATTTCTACTGACTAAAAACCCACCCTGTTCCTTCAATTGCCCTTATGTTCCGGAGTCACTGTCTCTCGTTAGGATATTCCCGCAACCCCAGCATAATGCCTGACACTAATTTTCAACCCAGAGAATCTAGAGCACGTTTATAATGCGCCGTCAAAGTAAAAAAGTCAAATTCCTCAGAACTTTGACTGTTATAGTGAATAGAATCCCTATCAAAACTTTTGCGTCGTCGAACCGAAGTCTGAAAGGGTTGCATTTACAGTTAATGACGTAATGTCGTGCTAGAACAGTTTTCTGATCAGTCTGCTTAAAGCCGTTAACGCAAACAAGTAAATAACATCCATTGTTAGGTTGGCAGACTATTTGCAACCTTATATCAAAGTACACAACTTCGTGGAGGAGTTCATGAATAAATAAAAACAACAGCAAGGTCGATATTCAAGGTTAATCAACACTTTCCAAGGTCGCTCCGTACATGGTGACCATCGTAACATATCGAGTTTTCTCTGTGCTTAGGAAAGCACATTAACCTCTAGAGCTCCAGCGGCACAAAAACGTGCCAGTAAACAAGTATTAGTTGAGCCCCGCTGGCACACGATGAGAGCCCGCCCGCGGTGCTTGACGGATGGTTGACGTAATAATGGCGGTCCTTGAGAGGTCAAGCCGTTTACGTCAGCTGTAATTTTAACGTCTTTAACAGTTTAAGCATGAATAGGCTGTGTCGGACTTATTGTGGTGTGAAGTCACGTTCATCAGGACATCACGTATAGCACATAGTTTAAGTTAAGATCGATAAGCTGTGTTCGTAGCCCTTTTTTTGTCAGGTGGGTAAATCATCGAATGACTTCTCCCGCTTTGGGTTAAGTGGAAGGGTGTGTCAGACTTCTACTGACTAAAAACCCACCCTGTTCCTTCAGCTGCCCTAAAGTTCCGGGGCCGCGGTATCTCGTTAAAACATTGCCGCAACCCCGGAAGGCAATGGCCCTATGGGGCCCCGTCACCGGTGCTGACAGCTCCTTGAGGCACGCGCCGAACACAACGCCTTGGTGTTCGTAGCTCTAGTATTAGCATAGTGTTACATACGAGCTATGTATACATATGTTAACAATTAAAGGAGGAACGTCAGTTGACTCTTGGAGAAGTAAACAGCACGTTGTTTACTTAAACCCTCCTCCCCCTACATTGCATTGTAATCGATAGGTCGCGGTTTCGAACTCCACCCATTACACTATTGGCGAGAACCCACTGCAGACACAGGCATATTCAGCTTAGTTGGAGGGACAAGATTGCTAGTAATGTGGATTCTACCCGCATTGCTCATTCTTCTTCTTCTACCACGCCTGCTGTCTTTACTTGGGGTCGGCTCTCCAAGTTTTAAGGCGCCAGGACAGGACACAGGTCCTGGGTTGTCTGAGCTCACTCCATGTCCTTGGTAGCGGTTGTCCACCACGTGGCTGGCGGTCTTTGCCCTTTCTGGTCTCTAGGATAGCCAGTGCCTTTTTCACTGGATGTCCTTCTTCTCGCCTCATGACAGGGCCAAACTATCTCAACCGGCTCTCGACCATCTTTTCTGCAATGGGAGCGACTTTCCTTGGGGATCCACATTGCTAGTTATCTTATTAAATCTAAAAAAAAACCTGATTACTCCATTGAAATGCAAGAAACAAGCACATTTTTAAAAAGTGACAAGCAGGCGGGTCCCAATTGAACATAATATAATTCTAATTTAAAAAAAAATGGGATGGGTCCCGCCTGCTTGTCTTTTTAGTATTTAATTCCTTTTTATAACGTTATATTTCCTAAACGGTTGCTTAAAATGAAAAATGGTGAAAGAAAGCTCAAAATCATTTTTAAAGATCTATTTAATGATATCCCACTTGACATAGTTTGTTGATTTTACATTTTTTATTTTTGACAATATGGCGTCTGGTCGTAGTTGTGGTGTTTTTTTTTTAATTTTAATGTATTCAGTAACACTCGCGCTATCAAGACAAATCCAATGACGTATCATTTATCAAACTCCGTTCACTGGTTTGATAGTTACGAGGGAACAAAGGAACGGACATACATACATAAATACGCGCCAAAAACATAACCCTCCTCCTTGCTTCGCTGCAGTCGGGTAAAAAAGGTACCCATCTTCTGGGTTGTGGAGTTCAGATAGGCAGTCGTGCCATGTGAGACAATCCAGTTAGACTAGAAGTCGACCTCAAAGTGGCTTCAAAAGGTTAAGCAGATGACGATATCAAAGTATTAAACTTACTTCTTTCTCCCAATAAATCGTACCCAAAAACAATTGGGCACACCAAACAGACCCCTTTACGAACACTGAAGCTTAAACGTTAATAAAAATAAACGTAAAAAATGATTTTATTGTTGTATTTATAAGCTGTTATTGTGCTGTGACTGTGCTCGAAATTGGCCATAAAGTAAGCTCGGAATGTTTACGTAACGGTTCCAGTTGTAAAATGGTCTTTGTCGACTACGTACAGCGGTTCGGAGTCGTGTCCTAGTAAGGTGATAATTGTTATTTTATTTAATGTAGTTGTTATTTCGCTGAAATGTTATTTTATTTAATGTAGCTGTTATTTGGCTGTCCATATTAATGATCGCACTTGGATGGATGGGTATCTGGACGAGAATAAGCAAGAACACGTTAACCCACCACAATTGGCATACGGAAATTTTGTTGGTTCCAGCAGTCATTAGGAGATCTTTGACAGTCGTTACAGGTCGTCAGAAGCCAGAAAAATATTCTCTTTTATCACAGCAATGTTCACAGTAACATGTATAAATACTTTTTAGTTTGAATAGAAAGAAACAAGAAAGAAAAAGTATTTATTGCCAACAGACAAACGACATGCAACAATATTAGTTAACTTATTTAGTTCCGCCGCAGTCACGCGGGCAAGCGAGATAGGGTGGCAGGGAAAAGACTCCAATAATTTAGTTTATTTCTTTTTACGGTGAAAATAATGGTTATTTAAAAATGTAAATAACATAACACCTGCTTTATAGTTAGTTCAATTAATATGCAAAGTTTCATTATCTAATTTGAAGTTATTTTTGAATACCAGCGGTTTATTGCTCGGTTTGGAGGTAACTTTGGATTTTTTTTCTATCAAGAAATTTTTATGGAATCGTATTTTCGTCAAACATAGTACCTAACATTAATCCTCAACTTTACTATAAATTTATTTCAAAATTATTGCTGCAGTTTTTTCGACATAACGGAGGATCATGCTAAGCCATTTGAGGTAGTATAAGCCCTTAAGACTAGAGTTAGTAATTGGTACTTATAATTATGTTAGTAGGTACGGACAAGGACTTAGATATTGACAATTTACGAAGAAAAAGGAAACAACAAAAAGCAAGGCAAATGCACGTCGTAGCCGTGGTAAAAAGGCTTCCGCTCAGCATAATGCTATGCCATGGGCATGCCCACAGCACGGCGCTGGTTTTCAGTGGTTGCCTTAAAAATAATTATTGTTAATCTGCGTCTATTTAGCGGCATAGCTCTTACTCATTACTCAATTAGAAAGCTACAGTACTATGTAAACTATAACAAACACTGATATGGTTTCCAACTGAAACATTTGCCTTTTTCATGCGGTTTTTCTTTTTGGACCGAACTGAGCACTCGTTTTACACGATTACTGCCTCCCATTATTGTAAACTCCCCACTCCTCATCAACATCACCATTCACCATGTTCAACATACCCCTTTACAAATTGCCTGCAACTTTCGCGCCGAATCCCGATCATAATACGAATGCCCAGTAATTAAGCCTAATTTAGACAGATGGACAGCGTTTTAACCCAAATTGGATCTCACACATAGCAATTTGTGTTTCCAGTTAATTTTATTTGGGTAACGTTACCCGCAAAAGTCGGGTTTTTTCCGCAAGCCGTGCGGTGTGCTCGCGCCCGATGCTTGCAAATGGGTTGATTATACTTTTGCATGGCTTTCGATAAGTTTATACTGATTGTCTTTTCTTTAGGCTTGTTAAACACTGGTAGTGGTTTATTTTGAAACAGATTTATTTTGAAGAATTTTACAAATTTTGTCTGCGTCCACCTTTATAAAAACAAGTATTATGATGTTCTTTCATGACATACACAAATATAAGAAAGCTTTATGTTAATCGTTACAACATGTCGCAGTGGATAGCGATTATCTGCTTCTCTGCATGTCGTGGATTTGATTTCCGCACCGGGATTAATGTTTGCATGGCTATTTGGGAAATTCTTAGTGTGAGGCAATATTCATAAAAAAAATTAAGCAACAAATCGTGAAACTGTTTGTTGTAATTGTTATTTGTACATCTATGATACTGGAGGGTTAACTTTGTCATCCCATACATCCTGTGAATCCAAGTAAATGCAATCGCTTTTTTGAGTTAATGATTTATTTATTTTTTATAATATGTTCGCGTATGACCATCATCTCACCTGATGGTAAGTGATAATGTGGTCGAAGATGGAGCACGCTTACCTAGAAGTAACCTAATCACTCTTGACTTGAAGACCCCTAGGTTATAGCTATCGGTAAACACAGACAGGGAATTCCACTCCTTTATAGTCGTAAGCACAATGAAAGAATTCCCATAACGTTTTGTGCGTATGTGTAGGATGTCCACCATGTAACGATGGCGCATTGCCGTTTGTCTTGTAGTCCGATGGAACGGGCTCGGAACAAATTCTTAACATCAGTGCCATACAGTGTACATAATATTATGTACTGTCATACAACATACTTATTCTCATCTAAAACCATCGTAAAAGGAATCGGCCTATAATCCATCAAGGGGCCGTTTTTGAGAACAATATTATCACTTATCACAGACACAGCCTAGTAACCAAGTGAGCGGCGACCTTAGTTAATTAGTTGCCACAGTGTAGGTATATCGGTGTCTCAATTCTGTGTAACGGGTCAACGCCGACCCAGCCTCGGCCCGAGGGGCTCGTTTGAATTGACATGTCAGTACCCAAGTGTTTGTGTTCGCAACAAATACACTATTAAGATGGCAACGTCTTGATTTTGTAGGCTCTTGCTTATAGTGGTTTGAAGATGGTTTTTATTAGCAGGAGAAGCTAAGTTCTTAAAAGACTTTGTGAGAGACTGCTGCCTGAAGTGGGTTTCAACGAGAACCTGTATTGCAGATGGTAGATTTCACATTACTAGCAATCTTGTTAACCTTTTCAACTAAGCTAAATATGCTTGTGTCTGGAGTGGGTTCACGTCAATAGTGTATGGGTGGGGTTCGAACCTGTGACCTCTCGATCACAAGTCTGACACCTTGCGGGAATGTTCTGATGGATACCGCTAACCCAAACCACTAGGGCAACTGAAAGAACAGGGTATAGAAATCTGACACTCCATTCCACGTAAACAAAAGTGGGAGGAGTCATTTCATAATTTTCCCACTGAAACAAAGGGTTTGCTGGTCTAACATGGATTTGACAAATGCATAGTAAGACTTACCAAGCTACTAGGAAACAAAACACATTTTAAAAGCAGGAAGACGAGATAAATTACTTTATTTATTAAACATCGTTGTAAGAACTTTAACAAAAGGATACTAAGGTTCAAAATCGTGTTGCAAGAACGTACTGTCATCAAAAATAACTTTTTATCATGTTTGATACGCATTAACCTTTCGAAACAAAACGAAAAGAAAATAACAATCTAAAGCCAAAGCTTACTTGATGACATTTTCATTTTCTTTGAATTTTATCATATAAAAAATAATAAAAAAAGGTTTTCGTCTAACCGCCTGCGGTCACATATTTCATTACGTCGACGCGCGGATATATATCTCTTTGCTTTACGTTTTTCTTCAGGCGTTTGTAAATCTGACACCTTTGAAACCATATTTTTCGGTAATCCACGAGACTTTGAGATAGATATTGTTTGGAATGAATTCTGACTTATACAACGCTCTTATACGTTATGATTTTTGTGAATATTCTTCTATATTATTATGGTAAGGCTGAGAAACGAGGCCCGGCTCTCAGCTGTAAGCTTTGTCAACGTTTTTATGGTACAATAAATTTTCGATATCATTCAGCATAATCCACTCTAGTATAGTATCTTTAAATAAATTATGATATCCTAAGACAATACAAACCATCGTAATTGCAACAACAAAACATCGCAACAATCTCACTCAAAATCATGTTCAAACCCAACAGCCAAGTGAATCCTCAAACCAAGTGAAACGTGTACAAAATACAAAAACCAGTGCAAAAACAAATTCAAATAGTAATGAAAAAATGCCCGAACCATGTATAGATCGGACAGGACGCTGACCCATATCGCGTAGTAAGTGCAAACATTTACGTTGCGCGTGAGTGTGTGTGTGTTCGTGAGCCTGTCAGGTGGAGATGAGGCGGGGGGCGTCTGTGCCCCCGCGCCTCTTATCAGGAGATAAGGCGCCGTGGCTCCCAAGCAGCACCGTCTCGACAAACGTGGTCGGCTCATCAGTGTGACCAGGTCGCTTGGATATAAGCGGCCGCCGCCCGCCATGTTGCATACACTGAACGCACTCGCCGGCAAAATATCTCCGGGCGGCGGCCTAGACACAAATGCGAACAGACACACGCTGCCGAATAAGAACCACAAGACGTCACCATCATCGCCCTACAGCAAACCGAAGTAAGTGTAGTTTTTAAGTTTTCAAATCTTGTGCAATGTGGTAGAGACTGAGTTTATAAGTTTTCCAGGATGTGCGGGGTTGTTTTTGGACGTAGTATAGCATATTATCAAATTAACTTTTACTACACCCATTATGTGTCACCCAAATGACTAGGCAGTTGATAATAGTTTAATAGACGCTTTCAAACCTTAACATTTTCATATTTTCTTGCCAGAACCTCAGTATTACACACGTTATAACAATACCGTTTGTGGCACAATATCATAACGTGTTGATATCAGTCGTTGTAATATCCCTTTCAATGCTATAAGACAATACACTTCAAAGATAAGGTAAAGTAAGTTGTTTTCTGCAATAGTATGAACGTCCAATCCTTACAAGTTAGGTTTTAAGCCTTTCTTATCTGCAGCTGTTATTGCTTCAATTAATGTATATAGGTGTCTGTGATCAAATGTGTGTTTCATATTATTTGTGTTTATGAACCTATTTTAATGGCTACCAGGTAATATAAAAATTTGGTTATTCTTTTCCTCTTTTATAATCGTTCTATATGCATACTATTAGTTCATTTGCCACCCCAGTTGGTCTACTAGCATCCTTCATTTTCGACTAATCGTTTAATACCACTGTTTTTCCGGGTTTTCCTTAGCAGCAGCTGTAGTTCTATTAAACCAATGTATTGTAGAGGCTTTATCAAATATGGTTGCTGAAAATTTCGAAAGTGCACAATCCAAAAATGCTAGATCTGATCAAAAACCAGTTGCAGTAGTGCAAACTATTCCATTATTTTAACAACATGCCTGAAACACGTGGTTGTGGATCTTAAATAACTTATGTTATCAATATTATTTTGATTAGATACATGCTATCACAAACTTGTTTGTTTAAAAAATGCAGTCACTTCTTTTTTAAATTATGTTTATGAAATACTGCTTCATTTTTAATGTTCCGTATTCAAAAGGCATGTAACGGAACCATAATACTAAGCCTCCGCTTTTCATTCATCCGTCTTTCTACAAGCCACAATTTTACATGAACGTCATAGACAGGGTGTCCCGTAAGATGTAGATTGTTGGTGAAAGAGGGGAGGTTATGTATTGTGGTCACCAACCATTACATTACATGATCTCCTCTGCCTGTATACTAATGTGACGACACAATTCAAATGTATTCGTTTAAAAAATACTTGAAAACTTGAAAATCAATAACCACTAATCTTTCCGCTGTTGCAGCACTCATATATTATTTTCTATTATTGTATATGCTTACGCCCATTAATACACATTTCGATCGGTTTACATCTATCAATGCTCCAATTAATCCAACACATATTACTTAAATGTTAGAGTTTCTCATTTATATTGCTTACGTAGCAAGAAAGTTGTTACCATGTATAATAGATTTCAAACTTTGGTCCCTCAGTTAGATTTTGGCAAACATTTCGACAGATTTGATGAATCGTCGTCGGTGGATCTTTGGATATGCTATTAGTTTTATAACTATTTTAGTTTTCAATTTGAGTGCGGTGTTGCCAAAACTGAACTGAGATGTTTGATATCTAGGCAATTTTGATATAAAGGTCTTTATAAAATGATTATTGTACGTTCATCATTATCTCGGCACGATTTTGATTGTCATTCGTCACGTTTCATTTTCCGACATCATCATAACATTATTGTATTGTAACTTCTTATCTTTCTATATAGTACTTCAATCGCAGCATCAGTTTCAAACATGCTCTTATGATCCACGTAGAAATATGGTTGATCAGACTGGCTGATACCAAGATAACGTTGATGACACATTTAGATAAAATCATAGTTGCTTATAATTAACACGATATCATTTACCATCTCAAAGAGGACTTACCTTCAATTGCCTGAAAATTAATCAGCTCTACACTTTTCTCATATTCTCATTCATAGCTCTGCACTATGGTTGCTCATTATTCCGCCCATTCATTGCACTCGTAATTGCTTAATGACTCAGTAACATTGTTGACAATAACTAATACTGTTTTATTGCATTACTTTAATTGTGCGTACGGCTAAGGAGAGGAATTCCCTGCCGGTGTCTGTGTTTCCTGATAGCTATAACCTGGGGGTCTTTAAGTCAAGAGTGAATTCTAGGTAAGCGTGCTTTAACTTTGACCACATCATCACTTACCATCAAGTGAGATGGTGGTCAAACGAAATAAAAGAAAAGAAAGAACTGAACTCCTAAGTCTTAATGACTAACTTACTTTTATTCATTTTTTTTTAATGTAGCTAATTAATTATGTTTGTCATTAAGAAGACTGGTTATCCTGAAATTGGTTATTAAGTCTGAGGTTGTTTATATCCACAAAAGGCTTTATAAGGAAACTGTTGGTTAAACTGTGATATTTAAGCATGATTACAATTCACATGATATTTTAAAAAACATATTCAATGAAAACTTAGTCTAATTGCTTTTCATTCTATTTCATATTCCCTCCAATGATCTTTCATCATTATTTTAAAACATCTGCTGCATAGACTAAATGCGTATGTCGAATAATCCACTATTACCATTAGCCACGGAGAACAGGTGCGTCAGATAACCTCACGTAGGGAAGACGGTTCCAATTGGCTTTTTCGCCCTATCTAGTCCAACCAGATTATCGAAATCAACCTCTATGTCCTCAACCTTAATACGCCAGCCGTCAACCAAAATATATATCTGTTTACCGAAGTATAAGCCATGTACTTACGTCACCAGCTATGATTTCATGTTAGTGACGTCATTAGCCTAAACTTTTCGCTCGAAATTATAATCTATAACATGTTCAAACATAAAGCCATTCTACTTTTTGAAGGTCAATAACCTCCCGAGTGTTAGAAAGGAATATTTTTTTTTAAATATTTGTTTTTAGGAATTACTTAAGTATGTAATGCGTGCCAATTATTTGGCAAATGAATTAATTTAAAAATAAGATACACATTTAGTAACGAATCAGTTGATATTTGGTAATGCAGTCATTTTTCAGTTAGTATCTACTCGCAAAGGATCTCTCGAAAAAAGAATGACTCACTTATTTTCTTCGTTTTTTGGCACCGAATTTAAAAATTATAAGTTATTATATATTTTGTGGCTTTTTTATGGAAGTCTATTGTAATCTACTGCATTTTTTTTATGAGACGTGTTGGCGTATAACTAAAAAGGCTTAGGCTTATAGTTAGGTTCAGTTTTAAGTTACACACATCATAACCGAATGAATCAATGTACACATTGACGTAGTTTTAAGGTGTTCCGTTGTGTGACGATAATCTGTTTAAGATCGTTTTTGGGATGGGCACAAACTTGACAATATCTCTTATATATATATATTACTTTACAGTTACCTTTTAAGACAATATCTCAATTACTTTACAGTTAACTTAAGTAATAATTATTATTTGATTGCCTGTCCCCGAAGTTCTTCATCAAATCTTCACTAGATTAACATGTGGTCACTCCTGAAAAATAAAATAAAAAATAATAATAAATAACTCGTGATAATCAGCCGCTGAACAAGTGAAGGTACAATAAACAATTTGATTTGAGAACCTGCTACTGTTTTAGGATTTGGTTGAAACAGACTATTCTCCTTGGCGCGACCTTTTTCTTTACCCAATTGACTAGGACTAGGGATAAGTAAGAACTCAAATACTATTTTTTTCGTCAGAACCCGTTTTAAGACTTAGTGATATTAAGTTATTTCTAGACTTGTAAGCTTGGGGTCTTCTTTGTGCAGATATCCTTTAGTAGTTTTAAGGATTACGAAACCCTTCGTACCAGTGCCTTTTGGGGTCAACTAAGAACATTTAGTTTATAATAGTTATTTTATTGACTCGGTTTTTGGGTATACGTAAAGATTTTTATAAGTATCTGTTGTCTCATAATGAAAATTTGCTCGTATTCTGATTTCTGAGCATTGCTTGCGAAATACTAAACAATAGAAGTTGTATGTATTTAAATAGGATGGCTGAAACTAGTGTTGCCCAAACGAGAGTCTCGCAAGAGTCTTGCAATTAGCGATTATCCTATTGCTATTTATTAAACGGTAGTTGAGATCTCAGAACAATGTAACAGACTCTGTTACATTGTTCTGAGATCTCAACTACCGTACCTAGCGAGTATCAGGGGAGCGTTAATAGCAGCTAATGTTCGACGAATAGGCGACTTAAGGCTTGCAACTGGACGGCGATTTGAAACAGCCAGTAGGCAATATTTTAGGTTTTAAGAACGCCTTGTCCTGACGAAGATCCTTCTCTCTCGTTAGTCGGTCCTTCGTGTCTGGTTATGGTGGGATGCACTTTTGGATCTGATTGTCTTCATCGATTCCTTTCAGTAGCTATTTTTAATGTAAACGCGAGAACACTATAAAATAGATTCATTTCTGATTAGTAACCACATTGTATTATGTTAAATAGTCGTAATAGTATACTGTCGTGCCTATTAAAATTGTATTATGCAAAGATTGTATTTTTTTTTTAAAGTACCTGAGTGTTTCTTGCTGGTTCTTCTCCATAGAAAACGAGCAATTCGAACCACGCACTAGCAAAAGCTTATTGCAAAATGTAGAATTTAGGTGCGTCTAAATTCTAATTGTTCAGACCATGACCATTATGTTGGCGAGAGACCTCTGGGTCTTTTCGCCCCTGTGATACCAACGACGATTTACTTGTCTGAATTTACTCTCATTATTAGAAGTGTCAATAGTCTTACGGCTAAGGTGTCGAACTTGTGATCGAGAGGTGGCGGGTTCGAACCCGACCCATTACACTATTCTCGTGAAACCACTCCAGACACAAGCATATTTAGCATAGTTGTAGGGGTTAATAAGATTGCTAGTGATGTGAATTCTACCCATATAGAGAGTTCTCTTTAAAAAAAAAATGTGTGCAATGTAGTTGAGCACACGTTAATATTACAACGAAATTTATACACGTGACTTCATCGTAATTCATTTTCATAAAGAACTATATGCATTGAGTATATAACAAGCCCTTATTTTTCCACTGTTAGGCAAAGGCCTTCCTCCATTCTTTCCAACGATCTCGGCTATACGTCTCTTCCTTCCAATTCTTAAGGAAGCCATCCAGGTCTTCTCGCCATCTTCTTCGCGGTCTGCCACGACCTGTTGCTGTCTCCGGGCAACAATCTTCTGTTTTGCGGGCCCATAGCTGGAGTGTATTCTATATTTAGTGATTATACATTGTGAATAGATTGCTTGAAGTCTGAAATTAATAGCATTATTGCGAGAAACGTGTATTGCGTTACAGTACAGATTTTCAAAAGGAAAGAGGCGCCGCGGATGGCCAGAGTTTTAAAGTTTTTAATTTGAAGAGATGCAAGCAGGGCATTAAATTAGTCGAGTTTCTTCCAGCAATTGTTATCCACGCTATGTATAGTTTTTTTATGAAAATAACATTGTTTATCCAGTGCAAAACAAAAATTAATTTTTGTTTGCCTATGTTATTAATCATACGTCCATACAACGAGCATAATTATATTGATAATTTCTGTAAGATTCTCATGATTCTTCATACGAGTATATGACTACTCTGGATGGACTATACTTTATTAAATTAAAACGCCACAATACGTCATACACAACAATTTCTAATCTCAAATCTAAAATCTAAACAGTCGCCTTAAATATTACGATATCACTCTTGAATGATATACGTGATAGCAGACGTCCACACATATGTACATACGTACATACAAACACATACAATGCGAACATACATACATTGTTATCTAAGCATTTGTTTAAATGGTCGCTTGGTGGCTGTTAGTCATATACTTGTAGGTACGTTATGATGTCCTAGATTGCAGATATTTTGATGAAAATTTTGTTTTGTCATGCTTCTTTCACTATTTTGGTTCGACCCAAATTATGAAGATATAATATTATAGTGAAACCTGGTTAACTGAGCCCTAGATATGTGACAAAATTCTGATGTAGATAATTACAATGAAAATCGATACCCGATACTTTTGCAATGATATTACCTTTGTTACCGAGATTTTACTGAGATATTTCAAATCTTATTCATTGAGATTTGATTTCTTAGATGTTTTACTGTCTGTAGACTCGCGTTGGTGTGGAAATGTTTCAGGACCTGAAGAGTAACTTAGACTATTTTTTTTTCACTGAATTACCCTTGTCACACAAAGCCGTGCTGTTGAGTTTGAAGTCCTGGGGTTGGATCCCTGTATCGAGTGTAACAGTCCAGATAATGTCGGGGTAACGATAATGGATTAATCGATTAAGCGATAATCCGTTGCGTGGGCTTTTAACGTGATAAAATGTTGGTGTACTCAGGTAGATGTATCTCTGTCTAAACCTTTGAAATACAGGCTTAATGTTTTGTTATGATTAGATAGGTTTCGTGAACCTACCGTTCAGAAATACTACTAAAATTTGTACAAAAATGCAAAGTTTTAGTTAAATGCTAAATTTTTTAGTCCACATCTGCAGAATATCATAATTTAACAGAACTAAATACTTCTAAAACATAAAATACAATAGAGCACACAAATAAACATATTACGTGTCACAAATATTTCTCATAGTACAGCACATGAACGCTGCACAGTAAAATATCTAACGATCCTAATTATTAAATATCTAAAAATTGCTCATTATGCGCTAAAAACCGCAAGCATGTCGAGTCACGCACAATATAGAGTTTCGTAGATATTCTTCTCCCAAACCGTGATAATAAAAATAGCAAATCTATTCTTCTTATGTACGAGTATAAAATCAGTTGTGTTAGTCTTGCTAAAACTTGAAAACGGCAAGACCCATTTTATTTATTCATTTTGTTTCCTCTGATACCTGTATCAGAGACTTAAAAGGTGAGATATTATGAACAATAAAAAATAAATTATTGCCCACGAAGTTTGATTGCAATGTTACTTGGGTTTTGAAAAATCTTACCCACTTTTATCTGTATGAATATTAATCGTCTTTTTTATTATCTACGTTTGTTCTCCATTTGAGACCTCAATATACATAAATATAATGTATGAATTAATATTATAGAACAGTCACTGCTTATAATTGCGTACGGTACAGATAGGACTTAGGAGGGCCGACCTGGCCGATCTATGATTCTATCTATATTTTACTACAGAACCCCTAAAAAGATCGACTAAAGTTTTGTTCTTGTTCTTAGCGTGTTGATGGCAAAATATTTTAAACTAGCTTTTGCCCGCGACTTCGTCCGCGTGGAATAGTTACTTTGGGCTAACGTTAAATTTAACCCCGATTTTGAAGCATTCTTCATTGGCGCTCCGCTCCTATTGGCCTTAGCGTAATGATATATAGCCTATAGCCTTTCTCTATAAATTGACTATTTAATAAAAAAATAATTTTTCAATTCGAACCAGTAGTTCCTGAGATTATCGCGTTCAAACAAACAAATAAACTCTTACGCCTTATATTATTAGTATAGATAGCTGTTGCCCGCGACTTCGTCCGCGTTTCCGTCGTTTTTCGTAAAAAAATAAGTAGCCTATGTCCTTCCTCACGGTTCAGTGATTTTGATGTAACAGGCAGATTTACTTTCATAATTTAGTAGGGAAATATAATATGTCAATCTATAATACTGTTGAAAAATATCGCAATACGGAACCGCACAATATTATTGTTAATAGCTGTGCCCGCGACTCCGTCAGCGTCCTTGTGTGTTATTAATGTATTGGTAATATTGTTTAGATCACGTTCACATGAGGCTTAAGTACCTATAGAACGAAATTTTATACCTCCGGCCGCGAGACGCGTCGAGCGCGGCGTCCAATTCTCAAAAATAATCCTTATAGCATGATTCAGTATTCACGCGCGGTGGCTTATTATTAGCGTATTTCATGTATAACTTTGGTGTTTCTATACCGATTTGTATGATTCTTTTTTATGGAATAGTTAATAATGTTAATTTTTTCAATTGGGGGTGACTGAGAGTGTTATAAACGTAAGAGTAGACAAATATTATAATCAGAAAGCTTCGAACTGGTAAGCTATCGGGAGTTACACGTGTTATTGTGAGTCAACCATAAAAGATAGACATATGCTGTCGTGGGATATTTTTTATGTAATTTTAAGGAGACCATTTCCGTCATGATATGATTTCTGTGTAGCTTTAACCATTAAGGTTGCACACGCGACGGAAGCTTAAAACATGGAGTAACTTCTCCCGTTTTCCCAACATTTCCCTTCACTGCTCTGCTCCTATTGATTGTAGCGTAATGAAAAGTATACTACAACCAGCTCAGGAGTATGAAAAATAATTGTACCAAGTTTTGTTTAAAATCTATTGAGTAGTTTTTGTTTCTATAACGGTTATACAGACAGATAGACAGACAAAAATTTTACTGATTGCATTTTTGGCATCAGTATCGATCCTTAATCACCTTCTGATAGTTATTTTGGAAATATATTTCATGTACAGAATTGATCTCTCTACAGGTTTATTATAAGTATAGATATGTTTAGATCAAAAATCAGCTACGTGACTTCCGCTTGCTGATGCAGATATAAGATCACCCAGTATACAGGTGGCAGGGCATGCCAGGGCATGCATATGAAAGGTGGGCCATTGTCTGCCATTGAATTCAGTGGCTATTCATCATTAGAAGGCCACTACGTAGACGCCAGTTCTTAGTTAATCTTTAATCGCAAGGTTTACCAAAGCAATATTCGCCACTGATCTAATATGTCCCGTGATACGTGCTCTTACACTCCACCGGGGGTGCGGAACCCATAGCTCACGTTCGCAGAATTACAATAACTTGGTCACATATTATGGTTCATCTGATATGTTTGGAGACGCCAACTGTCACTGTATTCGTACATCACTCACGTCTTTTGAAAGGTAGGCAGAAATTATTGTTGTCGACGATGAGATGAAGAAGGCCTTTACCTGTAACAAGGTTATATGTTAAACTCTTATTATCTACCAAAAATAGAACACTACTGTGATAATTGACTTCTTACTACAATTAAATCTTAGTTATGTAACTATAATTGAGATTAGAAATAAAAATATTTTCATTTTTTTATCATACTACCGTTAAACATAAAACAAATCGAACTGAATATAACACAACATGATGTTACGAACGTAAACGGTCACCTAGTTTATAATGTTAGTAAAATTACACGAGTAAGTCATGGGCTAAGTAAAAATACCGCGCAGGTCTATATTCAGAGTTAAACAACTTATACCTAGGTCTGTCCAAGAATAGATGACAATCACAACATACCAAGAATCCTCTGTGGTTGAAAAAGCATGTGGAGATTCGTTGACAGTCGTGAAGGGTCGGATTTTTGGCCAGACAAGCCCTATAATCTAACACCAATCTTGTCAGAGGATAACGTGTTAGCCAGTATATGGGTTGTGTAGTCGCTTCACCTAAAACAATGGTACTCAGTTTTAATCTATTTCTATAGCCGAAAGCATTCAATGAGTAGGTACTTAGATATCTGAATTACTTTTACGAATACAAATAAAGTAAGTTCATCAACAATTCTATTTATTTTACTTAAACATTGTAACGTTTATGTATTTCTTAACGACATGTTTTGTGCAAAAATTAATTCACGGCAGTCACTCATCACTCATCTCACTGTACGCTTCTTTGGATCTGCGCGCAAACTATAATCAGTTTAGGCGTCCAAGAGAGCGTTAAGAGCCGATGGCATAAGTACTTTTTCTTACGTGTGAAAATCCTTGTGTGGAATTGTAACCAAATTTTTATACAATAATATTGTTATTTAAGTGTGTTTCAATTATTGGTGTACAATAAAGTATATTCTATCTATCTGTCTATCCTCTTGGATGTTCTCCGCCTTGGAGTAGATGGAATAGTAATGGTCTGTCAAACTTCTACTCTAGTCTGTGCTACAGACTTAAAGCACATGGTGTTTTTTGTCGTTACTTCTAGCTGGGGTACGGGACCATTTTAGCATTCTCCACAATAACCCTAGCCATGACTTGTGTCATGGCTAGGGTTATTGTGGAGAAATTACTATACTAATAGAATTAATATACTAGAGGTAGGCAAGTAGTTGTCTACTTGCCGACCTCTAGTATATTATTTCATACTGACTGAGAGTTATCCAGAAACCAGTAAAAGCCTAAAGGTCGAGAGGTCGCAGGTTCGAACCCCATCCATTACACTATTGCTGTGAATCCACTCTAGACACAAACATATTTATTTTAGTTGGAGGAATTAACAAGATTGCTAATAATGTTAATTCTACCCACATTGCTATTTCTCCTTTTAAAAAAGGAATCATTCTTGAAAATTAGGTTCACGCAAATGGGTCACCAAACAAAACTATAGATAGCTAATTTCGCTTTCCCCTTTCAACAAAACCCATCCTTTCATTTCGACAATGTGTTCCAATATTATCGCTAACTATTATTACACAGACAATGCCGTGATAAAACTATGTATTTACGCACTCATACAATAAGTACGTTGGTCGGAGGCAGATGATAAAACATATTGGAACGATAAATCCGACCCTCGTCCTGGTAGTAATACCCCTTTATCATCATATCGATCGGTAGATTACGGATAGCTTACATAGGTAACGAACTTAGAGGCTAACGGGGATAATGATATCAAGGGTTAAATACTTGGGGATGGGGTTAAATTTTGTTATTAGAAAAGGCAGCTGCCTGGCGGTTCTTTTAACGCACTGACCAATACGATTAGTTGCGGAGTTGATAACTTTTTAATTGGCTATAGGTTTTTTTCCAATATCTTGAACTCCGTGTTTATCCCGGATCAGATAAAGAAAGACCACTGCGCAAATAAAAATGTTTTCACAATCCCAAAAAAAATATTGTATGATGAAATATTGCCTTTTTTGTTTGAGTTTGCTTTTATAGAGAGAAGAGATCTGTGTCTCAGCAGTGGCAGTGTTAAAGACTAATTTAATATATTAAATTCTGTAATGTAATAATAATAAATTCTGTATTATGTCATGTTGTAATTTTTGATAATAATTAAATTGCCATGATTCACACGCAGTATAACTTTATGGAGGAGCTCGTGGATGGATTAACTTTCGAACATAAGCAACGCTTGCTAAGGGCAGACAGACGTTACGTATTGTCAGAAGCCAGAAATTTCGTCACCGTCGAGATTTCAGACAGACGTTACGTATAGTCACAAACCAAAAATTTCGTCACCAATTTAACAAGGGCTAGGTACTTGATTGTGGAGGCCAGGTAGACTAACGCTCCATATAAACTACTGGTACTCTGCTGCATCCTTTTAGCTTGAAATTCTACCCCATCATACTAAGGAAAAGACTATCAAAAAGTTTAACGTGAAATCTTTTAAATCTCTTGTAAAACATAATTAATCAAATGATTCAATTTCAAATTCATTTATTTGCTACATGTCAAAAATAGATCTTATAATTTTTATGTTTGTATGTATAATGTAACATACCTATAAGGTGTACAATATTCATATGTGATTAGAATTTAATATTACAGAAATGTACTTATGTGATTTAGTCACTCTTATACATTAGGTAGTCAAATTATACATTCAATGTTATTATGATGTTATAATGACTCAAACATGAGCCTACGAATAATGCTGTGTTAGTCCGTGAAGGAACATTCAATAATAGTTATAATAGTTGTATATGTTACAATGATGTATCCTTTGTTGGAGATCCAAACTAATAAATAAACAAAAAAAAAAACAAACTGTATCCACGGTAAAAATGCCGCAAACAAACTACCCATGTTCATACGCGTCATCTTGTATTTTTAGATCGATCGATAATGCCGCCCGATAAAGGTTATACAAACAATGCTTAAAGATTATGATTTGTGCTAAATCAAATTACCTAGGATCATTAAACTCACTAGCAACTCCTTCGTATTATATATTATACTACACAAAATTATCACCAAAACGTAGGTTAGTCAAACAAAATATTAGGCCTGTTCTACCTCACAATTTAAAAATGGCGTCATAACGCTAGTTTGCTCGGAGTGGCTGTGTGATCGAGTGTGATAAATGATAAGGTGGTGTAATCGAGCGATGTTCGGCCTTATCAGTGATAACAGTGCCGACAAGTGCGTCGCACAGACGCGAGAATGGTATTATGCATATTCTAGAATCTTTCGGTAGGTACATAACCATTTTCTTTTTCTATTTTTTATCTCCTATGTTATAACTATTCCTATGATTATCTCTGTATATTAGGTACTAAAGCCAGTGATTTTACTGATAATAAAGTGTAGAGTAAGCACCAAGCTTGCTTTTTTGATAGGTGATCGCTTAATGTTAGTGTCGAGGGGAGAAAAATCTCAAATCACAATTATACACACGCTGTTATACCATCGTGAGGCATACTTTTGTAACTGGGGAAAGTATGTGGTATGATCACGCATTATCCATAAAACGTAAGCTTGCCTTCGTAAAGTAAAATAATGTTATTTGTTTTGTGTGTTATCCTATTTTTGATTAAATCCAGTAGATTGTGTAACATGTAGATAAAACAGCTTCAGTTTGTAACATGTTTTAATTCACCAATGTGGTCGAAACCACGTTAGGCATTGTGTTTGTGAGGTTAAGAAAATTTGTTGATACTTATATTATAGGTACCTGTTTGCTTCTGTATGCTTTCTGCATGGCGAGTCGCAAGTTCGAACCCCGCTCGCAGCAATGATTTTGTTTTCTTTATTTTTCTTTCCAGAAAATGTTTGATTATATTTGCGAAGAAGTTATTGTTATTTCTTGAAACTGTGGGTTAATTGCTAGTAATGACAATATGTAACAACAACTATAAATATAAACAATTATAAATAATAACTGAAAAGTTAGATAATGTTTTATAGTAAAAATCTACTAATTTAATTCATACAATCTTAAACTCACTAGGTTATCATTATAATAGTCGTGTTTTCTTTGATTTATCTTTGATTAGTAGATAAATTGTTCGCTATACCCAGACTTTTAATTTGACGCAGTAAGCTGACATAAGCTAGTGTCATTAACTAAAATAATGATGCCCTATTTAACCTAATAGTGTTGGATTCAATCAATCGAATAACAAATAAGCGATTAATTGAATCCAACTGCCTCCGTGGTCGAGTGGTTTAGACGTTTGCCTTGTGACTTTATAAAGTGGTTTCCAGTTTGGCTAGGATATTGCAGGCCTGAATCACCTGATTGTCTGATAAAAAAGATGGTTCTGTGCTTCGGAAGGCACGTATAAGCCGGTGGTCCTGGTCGCCAAATGGCGGTCGTCAAAATAGACCACGACAGAGGCCCTTGAGGCGGTCTAGAAAACTCTGACACTAGGGTATATAGGGTCGTTAGACCTTAATACTACCCACACGATAAGAAGAAGAATGAGCGATTTTAATCGTGAGAAATATAAATAAATTATAAAAAGATCTAGCCGGTTAAGGATATGAAAACTGCACTTGCGTCTGATGAAGGATTCTTACCTTGTTTTCATCTAAAATAGCCATACACTTAATCTCATACCCCTAACCCCTATAGTAAAGGAATAATGGGGGTGGACAACGCTTAGCGAAAAATATTTTTTGAAATCCGTCCAATGGTTTTCTGTAAAAGACCGCTTTTAGCGATAAGACCGGCCATTGTATCACCCTTTTTCTTTATTGTTTTATTGGTGTACAATAAAGAATATATCTATTTATCGAACAATTTTATTTTTAAGTCTTCTGTAAGTCTTATCTAAAACTACCAAATCTTTTATTATTCATGTGGTTTTGTAGCTTTTACCTATGGTTTTGTTTTATAATTTTAATAGCAATTACGCGCGTCTTTGTTTTTTATTTGCGTGAAAATTTCTCACATGTATTTGTTACACGTTGTATACAACGTGTAACAGAATAAACGCAATTCCTGACAGTAGTTGGCTCAAAATCGGCTTTTGAATCGATTTCCGTCATAAAAAATAGGTGTTACATTTTGACGGAAAAATCTTTCATTATGGAAACACAGTATCATGATAAATGAATACAATTCTTAATTCAAGGAAATACGCTCGTGTGCGTATCGGCCGCTAACATTGCATGAGTGTAGGCGTCTGCGTAAGGATATTGTATGACGCACATACGTTTTGTGTTTAGTAAGGAGAAATATTTTATAAAAAAATGTCTAGGTTGGGTTTCAATTTATTTAGTTACGGATGTTGTTTTAGACTTATAATTTAATATTCTAATTGAGATGTCTGAGGTATTGCGCTTAATCTGTTACACCAAGTATATTTATGGGGATAAAAATTAGTTTATTTGCTATTTTATACTATAATCTATTTCTGTGTCAAATTACAGCCAGACTCATTTTAGTGTACCTATTCTAAAGTTCTTCAGTTTAATATTCGTACAGATTTACTAGGTTAAATGTTTAACTGTAATTCAATTCTATCCCTGACGCCTTTTTCATTTATACCTCACATAATTCATTGATATCTTTGGATTTCCCTCTCACTCATTATATCTATTTTAATTTGGGTTGCGGTAATAATCTAAGGAGATACCGCGGCCCCGGATCTCAAGGGCATTTGAAGGAATGGGGGTGATTTTTAGTCAGTAAAATTCCTGTGAATCCACCCAGAGCAGGCGGAATCAATCAATGATATTCCCCCAAAAAAACTATCCTTTATTAGTGACTAGCGACCCGCCCCGGCTTCGCACGGGTGCAATGTTTATATTAAATATAGGCAGCGTTCGCGAGAATCGTTAACGTACGGCAGTTTTTTCGACGCCTTACTCCACAGTTTTCACTACCACGAAAAATCCTATCTATTTTCCCTCTAAGTAATGGTAAAAGAAATTTTGAAATCGGTCCAGTAGTTTTTGAGCCTATTCAATACAAACATACAAAAATACAAAGGTTTCCTCTTTATAATATTAGTATAGATATCTAATATGTTTTTTTTTTCAACCCAAAGGTTGACTGGTAGAGAATGCCTTGCTGCATTAAGTCCTCCCATATAACACTATTGTAAATAAAGTTAAAAAAAAATACCTACTGTCCTTGGTCAAGTTTATTTTATAACGATCCTTTTTATTTGGATGCGAGAATATGTTAGACCCATGTGATTTGTAATTACTATAGATCGGAATAGGTAGATTGATTTTACGTTACAACTGGACGCGCTTGAGTCTATCGAGAAGCGGGCCAAAAGACTCATTGGCAACGATGCACTGGTCGAATCAAAGCTCCAGAGCCTTGAACATCGACGACGAGTTGCAAGTCTATCGGTTTTCTATCGGTTACATTTCGGGGAGTGTGCGATGGAATTACACAATTTAATTCCAACAAGCCCGTTCCATCATCGGACTACGAGACAAACGGCGAAGCGCCATCGTTACATGGTGGACATCCCACCCATACGCACCAAACGTTTTGGGAATACCTTCATTGTGCGTACGGCTAAGGAGTGGAATTCCCTGCCGGAGTCTGTGTTTCCCGATAGCTATAACCTAGGAGTCTTTAAGTCAAGAGTGAATAGGTTACTTTTAGGTAAGCGTGCTCCATCTTCGACCACATCATCACTTACCATCAGGTGAGATGGTGGTCAAACGCGAACCTATTCTAAATAAAAAAAAAAATAATAATAATAAAACGTACTTGCATCGTGAATAGTCATAGAAATCATAACATGGATAAGCCTTTTTTCCGGGATTTCATTTTGGTACTTACGGGATTGAATCAAATATTGTGAAAGTAAAGATTTTTAAACTACTACATTTGAAATTTATAGAATGCGATAGTTAAACGTTTAAAATTCTTTTTTCTTATTCATCATCTTCTGGGCTCGCTCGTCACGTCGTAGACCTCATCTATCGCTTACCATCAGGCGATATCGAGGTCAAGAGCGGGCTCATCCGTAATAAAAAAAAAACAAGTAATAAAGAGAATCTTACTTTTGTGCGTCCATTCGAAACTTAGATATGACTAATTTAGTAGTCATTTCTTGCAAGCTTATAACTTTTGGTACTCCTTAATATTTTTCACATTCAGTGCAATAACTTTTTATGAATATGAAAACAGGTAAAAATGAAATAAAAAGCAGTTTATATCAAAATCAACATCTTTATTGATAAACATTATTGATAAATTATTACAAAATCCCGGAATCCCGGAGGCATATCCATATTAATATATACGTGCCAGTTCATTGACCCCATATTAATCTACCTACTCCGATCACTGGCTAATTACTTTGTACTATGTTAACTGGTCTATACTGTCCTCTCACACCGATACAAACTGTATTATGGATACATTGTGAAAATCAATGTATTTTTGAAGAGTAACCGTGGAGTTTCTTGCCTGTTCTTCTCCCTAGGAGATCAATCGATCAATTTCAAACCGTGCATTAGCTTCTGACATCTTTGAAGTGCCCATGTAGGCCTTTGTGAAATTCGTTTAATTTAATTATTCATAAGTCTCAGTAAAATGCGTTTATTGACAGTATCAACAAATTTCTTCTCTCAGATTTCTGTCCGTGGCGCCACGTCCGACGTTATTACCAACTAACGTGTATTTTGGCATACGTCACCAACAAACATCATCTACATACTAATATGTACCCTTCTAACCGTCCGCCTCCCGTTGTTACAGTGGGATGAACATGAACATCAACAACAACAACAGCACCAGCATAAACAACAACAATAATGACGAGAAGCCTGAAATGCCGGACCCTGACTACATCAAGGTAATGTCACCGTTCACTACTAAAACTAGACTTGTGACTGAAACAACTTTCGAGTTTTAGATCGTGGGCTCGAACTCGGACAAGCTTGGTACTTTTTATGATTTTCATAATCACCTCTGCTGTTGATGAAAACTTCGTAGAGAAGCTGGCATGTCTCACACATAGGGAGGAGGCCCTGTCTAGTTTGAATAAATATTCAGACTATAACTGTTGGGATTAATATTATGTTGCAGCCAAGCATTCTAATAACCCTTCCTTTGTAGTCGGGTAAAAATAAGCATATTCTCAAAGTTACATGCAAGACAAGATTGCTACTGTTTACGAAAATATTTTTAGTAGAGTCATTTTTGGGGTATCAATCACACAATCAAAGAAACTTCATGATTTAATTAGAGTAATTTTTAGGGCATGAAATATTCTATAAAAAATATATTCTTATATTATATTTCAGTTGGTAATATTTTGATATATTGATTCAATATAATCAATTTTATACCAAAGTTATTTACAAAAATAGGCGTAAACTGGCAAATTCCCGCCGCGTCGCCAAATATGAGTGTAGTACCGGAGAGGCTGGTTTGTTATGGTAGAAGCCAAATTATGTGGAGAAGCAAGCCTTTATCCGCAATTGGCACATAACTTGTTAAAATGATAGATAGGGCCTACTCCAAAATAATAATATTATTAAGACAGTGAGTTTGTTTTTCACGACTAAATCTTGTTAGATTTCCATAAATTTGTGTAACTCGAGTGACGACTGGGGTATCTATTTAAATCTATAGATAATGGGCCAATTAGTTTGTTGTGTACTGCAAACAAAAATGGCCAACTTAAAACTTGGTAAACAAACTTATGGGATGCAAAACACCATGCTCATGCAAACAGAAAGTTATATTTTTCATGAAAAATAAACAAATTCAGAAAGAATCTAAACATTTCGTAAGTACGTCAATGACCTCTTTAAGTAACCCACATACCTTTGGTGCCTCATGATAACGATTATATCGCGTATGGGAACGCGAAAGGAACATTTAGATGATTGAATGTTTTTCATGAAATTATGAAAATTTTCGAATGTTCTTTTTATCAATTTTATTTGCTATAGGAAACTATGACATTTTATTCTGCAGACTCATATTAAACCATACTGGCGGTAGCCCAATTTAAGTTCAGTGCATTCAAAGATTCCCTCACATTTTCACCTTCGAACGATGATTACACATCATCGTTCGAAGAAACTATGTCTATCAGACTTTTTATTAAAAAAAAGAAACAAATAAACTATGACTATTTTAAACGATAAGGATTGTTTAAAATAATCAGAGTTTCAGATTCCAGTCCAAATTCTTAATTCAAATTTGAGTGGATTCTTAACACTAACATAGCTTGACAGATAATGTCTGGGAATTCTTAACCAATCAACGTTTCTTGTTCTTCATTCAAATGGTATTCAACATTAGAACAATACCCTTAAACAGCCGTCAAGTGCAACATAGAAGGCTTTTCTTGTCAGAGCCGGAGGCTTCAGTCGCATTTAATTCATTCCACTACAAAGAAAATGAAGTTTGAAATTTGCAAATGAAGTGATGCGCCGTCGTAATTAAAAATGTTCCGCGTGGTTGCCTGCGCGCCCCGCTAGGTGGCAGCACCGCCCTACCAATTAAGGCCTCATGATTGCTTTTATGCACCGAGTACGCCAACCATGACTTAATAATTGTCCCCATTAATTTGGAATTTATGTTGTTATTGCAATTATCGTGAGTAGCATAATTTATTACCGTCTACTACTTTTCTAAGATTTTGATATCTCGACTCTTTATAATCAGGTATACAATTTGCATACAGAACGTTTTTTGGGGAAAAATTATGACACCTCTCACACTAGGTGGATCGGAAGAGAGTATCAGAAAAACCTAAATAAGCCTCTTTGAATGAAACACTAGAATTTTGACGTAAAACACCATTGTATTATTTCATTTTGCTTCTCCGTTATATTTTACCTGGCAACAGTACTAGTTAACGTTTGAAGTAGGTAGACTACAAATCAAAATTTATCATTGATATCTAAATCCATTGAATCCAATATACATTATTCGACTGGTTTTATATCGTTGGAGCCTGTAATAATATATTGTTACGTAGACGTGAAATATAGAAAAGAATATCATACTAGAATGGTCCTATTATTTTATTCTAGTAATGTGATTCAAAAGATGGAGTGATAAAATAGTTGCCAAGGCTGGAATCACCTGGAACAGAGTGGATAGTAGTGAAATAGCAGACGACAAAAATCAATAACGAATCAAAAAAATAACAAAACAAAATACCTGTATAAATACCTATAAATATAAATACCTATACAGTTACCTATAAATATAAATACCTATATAGCTATTGCTAACGACTTCGTACACGTGGCAATTTTGATAAAAAAATTCCCACAGGGAATCTTAAATTTTGCCGACGTAAAAGTAGTCCATGTGTTATATCTTAAGTTTCCTTGAAATTCCTTAAATTGAAACACAAAAGTATTTATTATTATCTAATGATATTTTAAAATTATATTTTTATGTTTTAAAATTATAAATTTTAAGCACATATCTGACTCACTGTAACTGCTATGTTATACGTCCTTACCGTAACTGTCACATCTATTGACCAACTGTAAATTTTATTTTCTTCAATGCAAAGTTTTAGTGAAATGGCACTACTTTTTAATAAATAAACGTATAAAGATCCAAACATTCACATAATGTATAGTTTTTTTTTTTAATATTAGCGTAGAATTCTCATTAAAATATATAGCTTTTTTTAAGAAATATTAGGGTAGAATTTACTTTACTAGCAATCTTTTACCCCTCCAACTAAGCTAAATATGCTTGTGTCTGGAATGGGTTGACTTAAATAGTTTACTTTTGCATACTTGTGGCTAACGTTCCAGATGTTCGTGGGCCAGGTGCCTCGGAGTATGGACGAGAACGACCTTCGTCAGATGTTCGAGGAGTTCGGCAGGGTACACCAGATCAACGTGCTGAGGGACAAGATCACTGGAGCCAGCAAAGGTTTGTTCCAATGTGTTTTAACAATCAAATTTATTCTTTATTCCAGGTACGTACATGTTAGTAACAACTTAAGCTGTGAAAGAAGTAATAGACATAGGCACAAAGATAAGAAGCAAGACTATGGCAGTTGTCCCCACCGCCGACGATGAACGAGTAGCGGGTAGAGCTGGCATCTGAAAACGAGTTGGCGAGCAGCGAGTGTGTTGTTCCGATAGTTTTGTCGCTGGGCTGTAAGCGACTGCGACGGGCGATTACTCGCGTCAGTTGCTAGTTGGTCTCTGGGCGTGAGCTTTGACCGCCAAGCGAGCATCGCTGAACGAGTATTATTATTGACAGCTCTTGTCTCTCACTGACAAAACTATTGAAGCAACTATTCGTCGGCAGTGTGAATAGTCAGAGGGCAACTATTAATATATGCATCTCTTTCGTTTACACGGAATGTATATTTTATTGTGCGTTTCTTGAGCGAGTAAATCGCCGATAGTTAGTCGTTTACTCGCCGGCCATCGGACAACTGCCCATAGATGATAGTATCATCATCTAGGTATACTAGGTAGCAATGTATTCATTGCGCACGAGTGCCCCATCAAGCGGCTCTAGGTGTTTTTAGCAGTCACATTCAGGAGACTGTTGGCGCGATGATGCATTCGTCACGTTACCTATAGTATGTCTTGAGAGGGATTTTCATGTCATTCATTGAGGATTTACTTATGGATGTTCTCCGCCTTGGGGCGGTCGAAAGCGTATGTCAGACTACTGACCACCTCGTGTTTTCTCTCACACTAGCCCCGGGGGCTGTGGGGACACTTTTATTCTTCAACGGCCCGGGCTAATTAGAAAACTGTGAAGGACACTGCTCTGATATTATGTAAGATCATTTAAACAGTCTCCGACCACCTCAACAACAATAGTTTATGATCCAGTTTTATCTATGGATACATGTTTAATAATATGAGATTTTTACAAAACATGACACAAATCATTGCAGAAAATGTAACTACGAACAGCGTTTCTAAAATAAGAACCTATTTTGTATTCGAAATTTCTCCGAACAACAAGAATCTCCTAAATATTTAAAATTATTGTAATTCTGTTGAAATGAAATCTTTGTAGCTACACTACAAAAATTGATTTAATTCCTTATTATCTCAGAATATAATAAATAAATACCAAGTTAAACTAAAAATACACGATTTTGAATAACTGTAAGTAACTATAATCAAAACTACTAACAAAATACTAAATTAAATATTAGAAATTCTGATAAGTAGGTACTTCGGTCGTTTGAAAATGAAATTGTTAATTTTAAGTATCGGGTATATTGAAACTCGTACAGAGCGGTGGAACGTGTAATTGGACCATCTTTATTCAATATTGATGAAGTTATGCTTAGATTAAAAGCTATTCGACGTAGTCAGATGTTTGAGGATAGAACTGAACTGGAGTAATGAATTAATTTTCCTCTGGATACCCCGAACTCAGTTTGTTGGAGTTAACTTTGTGCCAAGTAGAATGGCTTTGTTTTTGTTCGACTTAATATTATGTATGCCTGTTTTCTGAGCCAAAAGTGTATTTTAGTGTTTATACTTTTCAAATTGCTATGGAAAGTTTGAATTATACTCTGGACCTTGTTTCTTCTTGAGATTGTTGGAGATTAAGGTTTACTTGATTTATTTATTTTTATATTATTATTTACGTACCAGCATTCTCCAAATCCAATTCACAATTGAAATTAAATTGTTAACAGTTCTTGGGAACAACATTAATAAACTTAATAGTATATGCAAAAATAAAAATACATATAGAAGAATATTAACGAACAAAAACAATCGTGATGAATCCTGAACAAATTTGAATAAATAATTTCAATGGTTAGACCGTTTCAATGTAGTGTAATCTCATTTATGATATTCTTTTTTCTTTATAATAGAATAACTTTCAATACGAAAGTTACTACGTTACTTAGCTAAGTTACTTTCTTACTTTATATTTAGCTATCTTAAATCTTAATCCGAAAATTTGGATACATTTGACAAATATTAGATAACAGTTCAAACTTAATTAGTTAGTTTCATTTATAAGTACTTTAAAATAGAAACTTGTTTTAAACTGTCAAGTTTTCCTTTGTTCTTTCTTAATTATAAAACTTTGTAACTGTCGATCTTCATTACGTAAGCTGAGATTGGTGGACAGTTTGTTACTTTAAGCAAAGTAAAACTTACTGATATATTTTAAGACCATAATTTCCAGAACTCCGAAATACACTACTATTGTCCATAATTAATAACTTATTAATTAAATTTTTCATAATCAATCGTCCTTTAAACTTTTCGCAATCATATATACCGTACGCGCTCAAAGCGAAAAAAGAATTACATCAAATCAATCTCCATAGCTTCCCAAATCTCCTCCTAATCCCGAAAAAAGTTGTATAATCCTACCACATTTAGGTCAGATTTATTCATATAATATAAAATCACATTATTTCAAAACGTTAAGTACCTTTCATCCCTAAATACACTCATAGAAATATAAAATGAATAATAAAAATTCTCTGTCTCCAATATGTGTTTTAAGCTTGTTCCGTTTTCACGTATCATTGTTTTGCAAACAACAATAGGGTCAGGTCTCCGTGCACGAACGCATAATACATGTTGACATTTTTGTTTGTTTCATTATTAAAGTCTGTTGTGTGAAAACCCCCTTTTCACTTGTACCTTGTCCCTCCTTTTGTTAGGTACCGCGGACAAGATACGCATAGGAGAAGAATGTTCTTTCTTTAAAATGCTGTCTTTTTTAAATTGTTTTTCTATGCTTTCTTTTTGTTCTTAGTTTTTTAATGATGTCACGTAATTATTGCTGGGTTTTTTATATTGTTTGTGAGGGCATATCATCTCTTGTTTTACTAAAAGAGGTTCACTTTGATACTTGAACACGTAGAATAATAAATTTGAAGCAATATAATGTAATCTAACTAAAATTAAATTAAATTAAATTCTATTAGAGATTAAATTAAATTAAATTCTATTAGATACTGGCTTGAAATAAAAATGGTTTTTATTAATTTCAGAACAGTAATTAAACTTTTAAATATAAACAATGGGTACTAAGCGACATTTTCAAATTTGTCGAATTCAAGAAAGCATCAATCCGATCAACTGTGCCCTTTAAATATAATAATATTTAAATACTGTTTTTGAACCAACCACAACGTACTTGGGAAATAGAAAAGTAGACTAACTCAAATTGAAATAGTTTTCCCCATTTTATCGAGCTTTATAACATTTTTAATGGGGTGCCATATTTATGTTCTTAATAAGTAAACAGCGTTCGTGTCACAATTAACTGTTTATAACGCGAACTCGTTAGCAAAAGCACGCTATGCTCGTGTTAGTCAGACGTACGTAAATGGTCTGTCGATCATTCAACACAATTAGAGTTTGTGCAGTAAATACAATCTAAACTGTCGTTTATAATGTTAATATCGACTACGTCTATCAATGTCAGAATGTGTCTTTGACTTTAGTGATATTCTTGGTTCAAATATTTGATGTCGATGATCTTTTCATGGGTGTTAGATAATATTGATCAAGACTCAAGAAAATTATAGCAAAGTGTGTTTTGTTTATAGACTAATAATTAAAATTATTAGAAAATAAAATGTAAAAATGGAGTCTTGTCAAGCGGGAATAAGTTACTTCTAGGCAAGCGTGCTTCATCTTTGACTACATACATCGTTTAACATCAACCAATAAACCGTATGACTAAACGAAAATGTCAAATGTGATGTAATTTTGTTTAAATGTAAATTATTACAATAATCTAGGTTTTGTTTGTTGAGCTTGCGATGAGTATTTTCTGTGCGTTCTAGAGCTTTTACTGATTTACAATGTCTTTTTTATGTTCCACACCTTATTTCGGACAAAAAGTCTGATTCCATACTAAATTTTAATATGAATGTAGATAGTAAAATGCATATGTGTGCTTTGTATATACTTACAGCTAGCTTATCATTTTATGGCAATCACGAAACTATTAATAGAAAGATTCATTTACTTAATATGTTTTTTTTTTGTAATAGATACTTCTAATATTTTTATTTTTATTTTATTTATTTTAGTTGTTTGACCGAAATAGTATCCGCCAATCTAATGGTTACACATAGTCGTCAGGTCGAATGAGGGTATTCGGAAATGTTATAAACTAGAAGGCGCCACTGACGCGTCAGGCCCATAGAGGTTTATATTTATATTAGAAAAAGAGAAAAGATCGCAGCGGTAGATAGCTACCGAAGACATATCCACCCGTGACTTTCTCTCTCTTTCTTCTAATAGTTGGACTTTTCCACTAACAGGTTATATCATCCCTACTCTGTCTATAAATACCTCTATGGTCAGTTCAGAGCTACTGTCAAAACGTTTGTTTTCAAAGATGACTTCTCATCTCATTGGTCTCACTCTCATTCTGACAACAGATGCTTTAATTGTATTCTCATCGCACTATGTTAATAAAGTGTTGTTGCTAATCAAGTAAGTAAATAAGTAGTTAAATCGAAAACGGAGGTTCATTTAAACTTTTGTTGTCTACGGGATTCGTGGAAGGTAGTTTCCACGAATTTCATAGACAACCGATTCGAGAAGCCACAAAATATATTGTACCATAGCTGTTTTTGTTGTTTTTCTATGTATAGTTTGTCTGAAGTAAGGTGTGTCGTAGGCAACCCCTGTATGTCGTGTGTATGTCATGTTATGTACGTGTGCGCTTCTGTTACAGGGTGCTGTTTTGTGACGTTTTTCACTCGCAAAGCGGCGTTGAAAGCGCAAGACGCTTTGCACAATATCAAAACATTGAGCGGGGTAAGTGCGTTTTATATGTTATAATTTTTATTATATGTTTCCCTTGTAATGGCTTGTCGTATAATTTTATTCGTTTTTATTTTATACATGATCGTTTGATAATAAAAAATATCTAGGGCTCATTGCGCAATAAGTGTAGGTACGAGTAGTATTGTCAACTATTAGCAGCCAATAAAGTCAGCTTAATTTGATCAAAATTTAAAGTTAACACGGAAGCATGTCCAGACAAGTTCAATAAGAAGATCGCGGCGTGTGTAATATTACAAAAAACCATGTCGAGCTATTTTTCAACCGACGACCAAAAGAGGAGGTTATCAATTCGACGCGTATATTTTTTTTTTGTTTTTTTTTTTTTTAATGTATGGTCACCGATTACTCGAAGACGGCTGAACCGATTTGGAATTTTTTTTTTTTTATTTCCTTTATTATATCCTCATGATATGTCGATAGATACTTATCACTGTTCAATTTCAAATAATGGTAATATTTCTACTTGAATTATACAAAGGCAAGACTACAGCAAAACTAGGGCTACAAAAAATGGGGTGATTGCATTCATCATTATGATCAACCCAGAAAACGCCAAATTTTAAAGGGAAAACTACGCAAAGAAATAATTTTATTTAAATTTTTGTTTTTCTCGTAAAAATGACTTTGGGATACTTACGGAAAAATGCGTGAAAATTCGACGCAAGTAAAGTCACGGGCAATAACTAGTGCGAACATAAAATAGGACAGTTGATATCATGGTCAGTTTCATAGTAAAAGTTGTTAATAATAATAAGGACTGTATTAAGCCCTTTTCTAGTTTTACGCGTTATTCGCATAATTATTGCATAATAGTTATAATACACGTCATATAAAATTGTACGCTTCGCCATTAACAGGAAATCAATGCTTTACATAAAATAATACAAATATTAAAACTGATGTTTGAGATATAAAATTACTATTCGGTGGTGTGTATAATATAATGCATAATCGGGTTATTAACGCGTTGGTTTCTGATTCGTATATTTCTGTTATCCAATTAAATGTTGCGTGGAACTTGTTAAAAGTTTAAACCGTAATTTAATCATTTACAGCAGTTAAATTATTAATATAAACAATAAATATGTAACTACGAACAAATATTTTAAAGCAGCAGCTTTCATTTATACGCAACCGTTTAATTATGTGCCGACATAATTTATTCTATTCAAGTTTTTAGTCTTGGTAAATGAAATATATATTTTTTACCCGGATTAACTCTTTACTACTCACAGAATAGAATAATTTAGTGTTAGTACCTATCACCCTCCGCACAAACTGTTTCATAATAGGAAAGGACACACTCTCACTCACTGTTCACAGGATGCTGTTATGACTTGGCTGCTGTTCATAAGGGGTTATCCATAAATGACGTTACATGAATTACAATATTTTTACCCCTCCCCAGTCTTTATCACAGCTGGTCTTATTTGTGAGATCTTCCTAGTGTTATTTATCATATTATGCAATATCATATTTTTTAATTATTAAATTTAACCTATAGTTCCAAAATTTGTTTAATTTCCTTAATGATCCTTAACCTTATAAGCATAGAGATAAAGTTGGAAATATTCTAATTTTTACGTTAATTGGTAGTTGGCTACGAGCCTGGGACGCTTCGGCAGATGTCGTGCACGGTTTGTGAAATATTTGGCATATGACAAGTTTATGTAAGTAAGTAAGTTTATGTTTATGTAACACTAGTTTACATAAACTTGTCATATGCCAAATATTTCACAAACCGTGCACGACATCTGCCGGCGTCCCAGGCTCGTAGCCAACTAACAGATCAACATAACAGCCATTAAGAATTAATAACATTATCAACGGAACCTGTTACTGGTCAGAAAAGTTACCATAACAATCTTCGTTACAGCATCCGAGGTAGGAGGGATGAACAAACACACAATTCGATACTCACGATTGTTATCGAACACAATGGAATTACAGACTCTCTCCTGTCTACTCATAGTACTCATTCGTCCCCTTTTTTAGGGCTGTCTCCGAATAATCTAGGAATTGAAATAATTTTTGTATTTAACGATCCTATGAAAATAATTTTTGTATTGATAAAACGTTTTTGAATAATATATGTATAATTATTCAAAAAATTGTTAAGTCATAAGCGCATGATTGCATTCAATCTACGATTATATTTACATATATACCATAAACTGCAGCAGACAGAAAGTTATAATTATTATCTATATATATTATCTAGTTTTTTTTTTTTATATTTTCGTTTATTTTGGCATTGTTATCTAAGTTTACATAAGAACCATTATACCTTTAAAAACCAATGATAGTCAAATTTAAAATGTCATTCAACAACCAAAAAACAACAATATGTATTAAAAGGTGCTACGAAGCTAGTGCAACGACGCGTATCCCCAAAATGAAAAAATATCCGACTAATCCGATACGGAAATGGAATAAAAATAGAATAGTGGTGATACGTCTGTTTGGTCAGCCCTATAGGTGTCTCGTCTTCATCTCGGTGATTATTCGATTCCATTATATTATCGGAGAGGTTTTTCTCTCCCGATTGATTCTCGAAATGCTCGCGTTTTGATCGGGACGTCAGGTGAGGGCTGTCTACTCCAGATAGCGAGAAACGAAAATATTTGCACAGTATTCTGTTTCTTTGTCGTTATTTCGCGAGATGAAATGTTGTTTTGTCATTTTGAGACGTTTGTTGTCATTACGAGGGCGTGTAGAACTGTTATCTTTAAACAATTTTATTATGAGCACTTGTTCAACTAAGTTTGTATACTTTTTTTACGTTGTCTCTGAAACAAACAATACCTCCTATTTAGACAACAAGTGTTCTAATATTTTAAGGTAGGCAATTCTATATCATTAAAAAGTCTTAAAAGAAACATTTATTTCATTAATTAGTCATAGATAAAGTTATGTTAAATCGCGATAACAACAATTGATTATTGTTTAAATATTTATATGCCAGTAAATGGTGAAATTTTGTTCTGCTCAATGAAAACCAAGAAGGCTTGGAAATAATGCTAACTCAATTAGAACAAGAAAACAAAAATGTAGGTCTGACCATGAACCTAGATAAAACATAAGTAATGACTACATAAAAACACCTGTCTTTTTAAACTCTAACCAAATCGATTATGTCGACGAATATACACATTTAGGACAAATAATTTCAACAGAAAATCAGATGCATAAAGAAATAAATACCAGAATAAGTAAGGCATGGAAAAGATTTTGGTCTCTCAAGGAAGTCACGAAGAACCCACAAATACCATGAAAAGACAAAACTATAGTATTCAAGTCATTCATACTACCCTGTTTAACCTATGGAGCACCAACCTGGGCCCTCACTGAGAAGCAGAATACTGTATTAAGAGTCTACCAAAACAAAATGGAAAGAAGTATTCTGAACATCAAGCTACGGGATTAAATCAAATTAACTCATATAAGAAGCAAGACAAAACTCATCGATGTCTCACACGTAGTGAAAACACTTAAGTGGAAATGGGCGAGGCATATGATAAGAAAGAGGAAAAAAAAATAATAATTTTGAATGGCGAAACATGAAAGATCTATTAAAATATAATATATCACAATGTATGCCAATAAAATATTCTTATTCCCAGGTTTATCACTTGAATAAACGTCGTTTTAACTAGCTGGACCTAAATAAATTTGTGACATACCACAACACTATAAACCACTAATTTTAAAACCACCTCAGAACCTAATCAAAAGAAAATACGACCTACCCACGATCTGAAATTCATTGGAAAACAAACATAAAACGCCTCGCTCTAGATTTATCTTGTAAAATAACTTCCAACACCAAGTCAATCGTATTCCTAACACAGTTTATCCGCAACTTCGAACTAAATAAGAAGAGTCACAACAAGAAAATTACAACTGTGCCTCTCAACTGTGCGAAAGTGACAAAAGTTGCCGCGAACTATCCGCAGTTCGGCCTTAAATAAATAATAGCCGGGAGTATCCGAACTTTAAGTTTCGAATAATGTATTTCTCCTCACTATCTGAGCTACGGGTCGTAGGATGAGTCGTAAATTATTGTAATCCGATGGTACCTGCGTTTAATCTTGTTATTATCGGTTATTTCGGATCGAAATAGTGACTAAGTATGAAATTTCAAGATCAATAGCTAAGGCATAAATTTAGTATTTGCTGGTATATTTTAAGTAATGATATAACCCAGCGTTAAAGTGCTATTGATGGCTAACGAGCGATCGAGTGTCCCTTAAAAAGGTTGAAAGGGAGTCCTTTCAAGAAATCTTCAAAAACCTTTACAAGTACTAAAAATATCCTGAGTGATTTTCCTTCTCGCCTCTATTCATAAAGAAAGATTATCTCTTCAAATAAGGATCGGAAATCGACGGATTATTTATTAAACATAAATAGAGTAGAAGGGGTACTTAAGCTGGAAAATCACTTTTGTATTTACACAAACTATGCCGGTTTGCCCCCTCTCCCATACGAACCCTTTTGCCCCACGATATAAACAAAGCTTTTATTGAAGCCACAAACGTGTCTAATCAAAATCATCAAGTGCATACCTCGACCGTTTTGTATATAGAGAACCCCGAGGGTTACTCACCCTTAACAGTGTGTTCTACACGTGTTTGTTTTATTTAACTAATGATGAAAATGGATGGACTGTACTTTAATATTTTGCACACACTCATGTAGCTAACCTTTTCTTGCTTGGCTTGGCTTCCAGTCTAATAATACAGCTAAGTACTAGTACTGCACAACACAAAAGCTGGGTCTATCAGTAACGACTGTCGAGAATGTTCCCAGAACATTATGCTACTTAAAGAACTATTTCTGCTCTGTGGAGCTATTATATTTTTTTAAATGTATGTTTAAACCTGTATATAGCTAAATATGTATTGTATCGAATGTACAACTAAAAGCTCTACTTCATGCGGTCACCATCCCTATATACACCCCCTTTGCCCTAAGTTTGTCTGCAGTAAATGTCTTGAGCAACATTTTTGACATTCTTGTTCTCGGCCGGCAGATGTGGCCGGAGTGACAGCGGGGCTAAAAGGTACCCTTGCATTGTGGTATTTGGAGTATTTTTATTATTAATATCGCATCGTGTAATAAGAAAGTTATGTTGATTATTATAATTAATAATAATGCGCAAGGCTGGGAGATCATTTTGGTGGAGTCTTTTACTAGTAGATATTAATTAACGTTCTTACAGTTTGCGCCACAGGCTTCATTTAAATACTTTTTTAATTATTAAACAATATCTATACTAATTACCTAGAGATAATTGACGATATTATTTAACTAACAACATTATAAATGCATCGAAAGAGTAACCGCGAAGATTTTCCGGTTTTCCTTCTTAATAAAACGACCAAACAGTGCTCTAGCTTTGATACCCATGTAGCCAAATCCTATTCCCTACTAATATTATAAATATAAATGTTATTACGTTTGATGTTACAATTACGCCAAAATTGCTGGACGGACATGGATATTGCACAGAGATAGAGTATAGCCTAAATAGCACTTGAGCTACTATTTATTATCCGGGAAAAAAATCACTAACCAGAACAGTCCATCGAATTTTTGAACGGTGATTCCTGTGCCTATTTGGTGTCCAAATATTAAACATCATTACTATCCAATTTCATAATGTAGTGTAATAAAGTAATACATACCTGAAAGACAATGAAATGCTGACTTTTTTTTCGGGAAAATTGAAACAGATTTCATTCAGTTCAGTAAACAAGTTTCCTCGGTTTGTTCAACTGACCGTGTGTATTGCTATTTTCCTTGGTTCCTCTTCATGATAAAGCAATATCACAACACACCACACTGACCCAGAAATAACCTTTTACTTAACAAATCAATCAACCGCAGAGCGTATGAACACTAGGCAGAAAAATATAAAAGTTCCACACACTTGAATAACGCAAGATAAAAAATCTGCTATTTATTATGGAGGTTTGCAAGACCTAGTAATCGAGATAACTCGAGAACGTTGATTCGTAGGAAAAAAGATAGATATTATACTATTTTTAGCGAATCTTACAATCTACTTATTGTTTTGTTTACTTGCATCACTTCATGTATTAAACTGATATTGTTACAAAATTTGCATGCTGAATCTACAATAGTAGGCGAAATATGTAGAACTATTGTGTATCTGTTATAATATCTATAAAATACCATATTTCTGGCAAATAAATGAATCTAAACAACAAACCTTTTCTGATCCATTTTTAGGCAGTTCTCACCATTTCAGAGATAAACGTAAAAAGCAACAATTTGTGATCTTTGACCTCGGATACAAAACAACAAGCGGAATCAATGGGAACTTTAGACATAGCATTTGTAATGACGTATTTAAGACCTATACAAAATTTTTGCTTGGTGGGAAAAAATGTAAACTGGAATGTCTATTTTGTCTGGACTATTATAGTGTCTATGTAAATGCAATGTTAGGAGAATACGGGGGTGCGGGACGAGCTTGACAATGACTCCACAGCCACGGCAACGGCTATTTGTGATCTTGCCACTGGTGTCAATCGGGCACCGTAACTTTATTGACTAAATTGATCTGAATTTAATATATTCATTTTATATAGTCCACACATTTAATATTACTCCAGCTAGAGAACTCAGACGTTGCTATATACAAAAAAAAAAACAGTGAAGATTTGAAGGGATAATTTGCTAGATAATCGATTAAAAATTCATACAGTTCTGAGCTATAATGATAATAGGCTAGCAACGAAGAAATTGAAAAATATATTATTTTGAGGACACACATTAATAAAAAATAAAATAAATAAAAATAAAATTCATTTATTGCAGGTCCATGAAAAATAATATAGGAAGTCTGAAATAAGAGATGTAGACACAACGGTTAAAAGAAGAGAACACCAAAAATTATTAGGTCTATGAATTAAATTTAAATAATGTGCTGTAATTTTGTTAATGTTAATTTTCTGAAATTTCTTGTATTACGACTTCAGTATACTCACAATACCTACCGGACATGTTTGACCGGGCCGGACACGGCCGAACTTTGATCGATAGCCCGGATTTATGATCCGGTTTCCCCCGTCTTAAGTAATTGACCAGCTCCATTAGTGCGGAGTTGCCTTTCAGGGTTCTACTACGGACATAGTTTATGTTTTGATGTTTAGTTTATCGTGTGCTCCTGCTTTTATTAATTTTACCTTTGTTGTGGTGTTTAAGAGGGGCGGGAACATGGTTGAGGTCGGCCAAGATTGAGTTTAGTGAGCTGAGTGCCTGTTGAATTTAGTGTACCGAGGAAAGGCTTTTATTGATTTTTAAAGGTAAAATAGCTGGAGTGGAGTTGCAATTAGTATGTTTACGTCCTGACGTATAAAAATATATATAACGGAAAAAAGAGGGTGAATTGATCATAATAGGTGGCATTATGTAGTAGTATATAGTAGTGTAGCTTCTGCTTACATCCATGGTAAAAAGGTACATTATACCTCATGTATGCTCATACACACGTAGCTAATTTTCCAAGCATTAGCTAGCCACTGAATACGGCCCACGAAATCCTAATCTAACTAAACTTTCAGTAATAAAAGCTCACATGTGAATCACATCACGTTCCAAACTTAAATTCAGCATTAAACTACGAATCTCGGGCCCATGTCGGTTCACACAAGACCACTTCGCGGTCCTAAGGTCTTGGTAATTACGTAAGTAATCGCGTAGGTGTAGTGTAACTCAATAAGGCGATTAGGACACGGCTCACGTGGCGTGTAGAACGGTCACGGTGATGGTGATTAAGCAATTTGCTGTTAGTTGATCCCGAAATCGAATGAGGATAGTGTAAGTCGAATAGTAAAGATTGCTTCCGAGAAATGCGATTAGATTGAGAGATTGTAAGAGCATGTGTTAGGCAGCATTTAAGGGTTTGTTTTTGATCATGAAATGTGCATGTTAGATGGAAATGCGGAAAGAAAAGCTTGTGTATATGTATATAGAGCACACGTGAAATGTTACAGCTGTATATGAAAAATTTATCATTTTTCTACTCGGCACACTCACATCGTTCGTAGCGAGCTAACAGTTTCCAATGTTTTTTTGTGATTGAAGTTAAATTCTTTTCAACGTCATGATATAATGAGAATTGAGAATTATGACTTATCCATGATATAAGTCCTAATTCGAATAAATCACAATAAAATTATTGTAACAGGAAAACAAAAGATTTATTCCAGTCCAATAGAAAGCAATATTGTAAGATTAGAATTTAATCAGAAAAATAGAATAAGCGAGCCGGAGGAAATGTATACAATATCCAATTTTCTCTCTAAGAAATCCGATGTAAAAGCCCCGTTGTACATAGGCGAATAATAACAGAACCAATTATCTGTGATATCCAATTTCTAAAATTAATTTATCGCGAAGCAGATTGTCGAGGCGACAATAATTGTGATACTTGAAAAGTGTCAAATCGATCAAGATGGGGCGGTGTTGAATTTTACGAGTTTATCCCTCCCCTGTATACGGCAGGGGATTCAGGTGTCTTTAATTCTTTAGATAATATTTTCAACGAGAAAGAAACAGGCGTTGGGATATTGAATGACTTTCGTTTGATTCTATGAGGATAAGAGATTTTTCTTGCTTCGTCTCTTACACGCAAATGTCGTTTGAAAAATCAGTCGTTCTTTTGCAAAATAAAATAATAATGTAGATACATATTTGTATACACTTTCAAAGATTTAATGAACACCGGTGACTCTTTTAGGGTTCCGCACTCAAAGGGTAAAACGGGACCCTATTACGACCCCGTACTGAGGCTGATATCTACTAAGTGTCCGTCCGTCTGTCTGTCTGTCCGTCTGTCCGTCTGTCATCAGGCTGTATCTCATGAACCGTGATAGTTAGACAGTGGAAATTTTTACATATGATGTATTTCTATTGCCGCTATAACAACAAATACTAAAAAACATAATAAAATAAATATTTAAGGGGGCTCCCATACAACAAACGTAATTTTTTTGCTCGATAATGATAACGGCAACAGGTAGACGCTTGAAATATTCACAGAGTATTTAGTTATATATATATATATATTCACTTTAAAAATAAATAATTAAATTAAAATAAAACAAATATTTAAGGGGGGCTCCCATACAACAGACATATTTTTTTTGCCGTTTTTATAGTTAATGGTATGGAACCCTTCGTGCGAGTCCGACTCGCAATAGGTCGGTTTTTATAATATTCCCATCTACTAAGCCAAACTCGTCATAAAAAAGCCATTGGGAGATTATTTAAAAAAGACTATGTTTACTCTTATCTACGCAGTTCAGACACACTTATTTAAGTACCGTAAACTAAGCAAGACTTTTAAAATTTTATAGTGATGAAAAAATGAAATTATTTGAATTCACTCGAAAATAATAAGTAGATACTTAATATTTTCATATTTAAAGGCATTTATGCTATATTCTCACTTCAGCCTTCACGACTCCTAATTTTCAAAGAGTCATTCTAGAACGGCCTTACTGCATTCTTATTTTCCACCTCCTCAATGAATGCAATCTAAACGATGCTGAAATTTTACGAGTCGACTCCGGTGCGAGGGAAAATTCAGATGTCTCTGTGCAAACGATAATGACGTCATCGAGTCGATCAAAACAGTTTGTCGGTGTAATATTATGATTGTGATGACGTGTTAGATAATTATGTATTTTTCTTCAATCTTACTTCAGTTTACTTAAAAAAAAAAACATACACAATTAGTAACATAGTAACTGCTTCCGTGGTCGAGTGGTTTAGGCGTTTGCCTTGTGACCCGGTGGTCGTGGGTTCGATTCCCGCGGGAAGCATACTTTGTAAAGTTGTTTCCAGTTTGGCTAGGACATTGTAGGCCTGAATCACCTGATAGTCTGATAAAAAGATGGTTCCGTGTTTCGGAAGGCACGTATAAGCCGGTGGTCCCGGTCGCCAAATGGCAGTCATCAAAATAGACCACGTCAGAGGCCCTTGAGGCGGTCTAGAAACTCTGACACTAGGGTATATGGGGTCGTTAGACCTTACTACCCACACGATAAGAAGAAGTAACATAATTATCCTGATTTTAGTTTGTTCAGAATCGTTATTTTTATCCATAAAATAATGAAATATAGGTACTTAAATTCAGTCATACTATCGCTGTACAGTCATAACAAGTCAAAGTAATAAGACTTTAAAATTCAGTTTTATACAAACTCCGTCATTCAATACAAATTAAAGAAAATTCAAACGTTAATATATTTTAAGGAAGTTAGTCTTTAAAATGACTAGATAGAATCGTTTCATTCATACACTTTTTCGCTATAAAAATAGACTATGTGTCGCGATTGACTAACAAACATATATCCAGTCATATATACCTGAAATTTCGCATTGATAATTTAGTAATATAGAGACCGATATAATACCAATCGAATGAAATTAGATTCCACTTCATCGCACAGAATGAAGACACCAAACAAACAAAGTTCTCATCTTACTTTCACACCAAAGTCCACGCAATTACCTGCGGAAAAAACTTCCTAATCACGAAATTGGATTGATGGCTCAGAAAACTTTTTTAATTTAGTCTCGAAAACAGGTGCGAACAAATTACTGGCTCCTCGGCTCCATTGTCGGACGATATGAGCAATTTTGTCGGAGTCAGCCAGGGATTAGCACGGGGGCCCTTAATCCGAGTATCGGGTCGATGGGCCCCGTCATATTTCATAATTCCCCCTGTAAGGGTGCGTGCTCAGTGGCCCGGGAAGAGCGGTCTTAACGGTACGAAATGGACAACTCATTAGTACAGGTAATCGAAATGATAGGTACATATTGGTGGTATTGGTGGCCGGCTTCTGTGTTCTCTGCCACTTATGACCTTTTAACCTTTAAAGCAAGACTGAACAAGACATCTTTTGGCCTCGCTCGTCATCAGGCGAGATCGATGTCAAGAGCTCATCTTGAATAAAAACACTAATATACTTTTAGGGTTTTGGTCGTGAAGCGTCGATTTGATCTCGATCATGCCTGATGTTAAGCGACAGATGAGGTCTATGATAAAACGAGCGACATGCCTGTTCAATTGTACTTTAAAGGCTGACTGACGGGTTAGATATGGTACATATTATGTAGATTATGATGAAATTGTCGCTCTTAATAAACATACAAAAAGGTATCTAGAATTTTCTTTTTTTTGTCTTTTATCAAGTGTAACTAAGATTATATTGGGTCTGTTTTTACTAACCCGCATTCATACTTGGTTATCAATTCTTGTATGTGAGCAGCATGAAGTCAAATTATTATTATTATGATATCGCCGAGCCTTTGGGTACTATAATAAAGGGCTGCTTATCTCTTCACATTACAATGAACTCGATGAAACCCTAGTGTACGAACAGCGTTACATTATTAATATTATTTTCATGAAAATCTGTTCGGGTATTGTGAAGCCACAAAATTAGTAGGTAGTTGTTCTTTATTATGCACAGAATTAGGGTTTTGGTTTTTATGTTAATACATTTCATAATGCAATATATCTAAAAGAATATCTTTTCTCGCTTCATTCGCCGTAGTCTAATCATAATGTGTTTTGCTGATAATATTTTTTTGAGACTATTTACAATTCACTACTTAGAGTGAATTGTTTTAGAAGCTAAATTGAAGAGCATATAACCTACATGGTTTTCATATGAATTTATCAGTACGAATTGTATGGACTTGTTTGTTTCAGTGTTCCATCGCAGAGTAGTTAGGAAATATCGATATCATCTAGATAAAACTTAAAACGAAAGCCAGTTTTCAAAATTGAACTGTTATTTACATTTTGACACATTTTATTTACATTTGGACGTTTTTCCCGCGTAAATCCCGATCCCGTGGGAATTTCGGGATAAAAAATATCCTATGTCCATCTCCTGGTTTTAAGCTACCTCCCTACTTACCTAATTTTCAGCTAAATCGGTTCAGCAGTTCTTGAGTTATAAATAGTGTAACTAACAAGACTTTCTTTTATATATATAGATTTGCAAAAAAGATATAATTAATTATGTGACGAGTGACATTATTTTTCTATTAAACCACAACACAACAATTCAACAAATATTATAAAGCGGATGAGTTTGTTTGTAAACTCACAAATCTTTGGATATACAAGGTGTAACAGATTAAGCGCAATACCTCAGACACCCCAATTAGAATATTAAATTATAAGTCTAAAACAACATCCATAACTAGATAAATTGAAACCAAACCATAACATTTTTTATAAAATAGTTATCCTTACTAAACGCAAAAAGTATGTGCATCATACAATATCCTTACGCAGATGCATACACTCATGCAATATTAGCGGCCGATACGCACACGGGCGCATTTCCTTGAATAGGATTGTATTATTTATTTATTTATTTATTTATTTATTTATTATATACTTTATTGTACACCTTACAATATTTCTATAGATACAAAAAAAAATTAAACTAGTGTACAATGGGCGGTCTTATCGCACAGGGCGATATTAATTTGTCAAGATACTGTGTTTCCATTTTAAGTTAAATGAAAGATTTTTCTGTCAATATTTAACATCTATATTTTGTGACGGAAATCGATTCAGAAGCCAATTCTGAACCAACTTTCGTTGTATATGGAAGTAGCAATTATAGCCTTTTTCAAGCTTCAAACTTGAAAAAGGCTATTCTTTATCCGATTACAAAAAGGCTTATGTTTTAGCATGGTAAAGTTGACCGGAGTGAAGCCCCGCAAGACTGCTACTGTTCCTATAAGAATTGAGCCTTATCCGCTCCCCGCAAATCATAGCCACCGTGTCCAATACCTTAACTCGACCTTCTCCCAACTGTCTTTCCCGATAATATCAGAAGGGTGGGCGCGGCGACCTCACGGACCTCGGACAGGGGTCCCGCAGGCCCGTCAGATTCTTGATATGTTTATTAAGGACCCTCAGTTGATTATGTTTCTATGATAAGTATAAGAGTAGTTCCGTAGTTTGGTGAACATTGATTATGTTCCTATGTCTTGATTTACGAAATCTGGGCTTAGAGGAATCTTGCAGAAAATATCTGTGAAAAAGTTTCTTAGTTGGCTTTTTTATTATAATTTGTGACGGTTTATCATTAGGTTGCTTATAATAAATATTAAAAGTAAAAGGTTGAAACCGATTACACAATGAAAATAGAAACAGATGGCATGTTTGTTTAACATTAAAATGTTTCCCATTAACGTTTATTATTCTTACTAGTGATCGCCCAAGAGTTACTAACGATACGACTATAATTTTGGCTACTGTCAGCTAATTTTAAGTTTAAAATTTTAATGAGTTCTGATCGATTTTACGGAAGTCATCATTACATAAATATTAGCTTTCTGCACCCTCATCTATGTAAACTTTTGCTTTGCCAAATGTCATTCTCCGTTCGCGTATTTATTGTAAAAAGGGGTACAACATTTTGGAAACACGTATTACTCGTAATAATATTAATAATTGGTAGAAAATTCAGACACTTACCAACTATGTACAAAAAAGCTTTTCAGCATAATAAAAAGCTACGCACTAAGTCAAACATACGCCCACATAAAAAACCCTTGAAAATATAAAACTGTCAACCTTTCAAAGCCACTTGTCGACATTGAAACGAGTCCTCAAGGCTTTGAACCCCACCTCAAAAGTTCCGTTTTCAACCCGCAAAAACCCCTCTCATTTCCATCTTCAGCCCGTGAGAATGCTGAGGCGTAGGTATAAAGAATCTGGAGCGATTCTCACCCTTCCACCAAATTTATAAGTAGGAAAGCATGTATGTACCTACGTACAGTCAAGAGCATAAATGCGGTTACACTTGGCACCGTTTTAAAGCGTTTCTTTCCTTGAAAATTGTATAATGTTACCGATAGGGTGTAGTCCATGCGGCGCGTCATGTTCCGCGCGCCCTTCAAAGAGCTGTCAGCAGCATTGACGGGGCCCGATAGGGCTACTGCCTTACGGGGTTGCGGGATTATTCTAACGATATACCGCGGCCCCGGAACGCAAAGGCAACTGAAGGAGCAGAATGGGTTTTTAGTCAGTAGAAGTCTGATACTCCCTTCCGCTCTACCCACAGTGGGAGGGGTCATTTCATTATATTCCCACCAAGAAAAAAATTCACCACCAAAATTTCAATCGTTGTTTCATGAATAAAATAAACGCACTTTAATTTATTGTACTGTGGTTTTACTCGCAACTCAAATAAAAAAGACTTCATTTCACGGAGGCATACATAACCGTTATAAAACCGCAGAAACTAGTGCACTATCCAAATTAGTAGTTTCCTATGGAAAAAATGTGCAAGGAACTTCAACGTTACTCTTTTCGAAACGTAATTCATTTTCACAATGTTTCAAACACAGGACAGTATAATATATCAATTAACATAGTACAATGTAGATACAAAGCAAAACGAATCGGTGTTCTCGCAATCACAATAAAAAGGTGCTGTATAAAATATAACCAAATAGAATTTACAAACTAAACAAAATAATGAAATATAATAATACAATTTACAAGTAAACGTCAATAGCCTAGTCAATAGTATAGTTGGTGTCGGACTTGTGATCGAGAGGTTACGGGTTCGAACCCCACCCATTACACTGCTGCTGTGAACTCACCCCACACGCAAGAATATTCAGCTTAGTTGGAGGGGTTAACTAGATTGCTAGTAATGTGAAATCTACCCACATTGCTGTATTCTTTAACAAGAAAAAAACATGACAATTGTACTACAAGTAATTTAAAAAACAGGTGAGCTTGTACAAGTTTTTTTTGCACTCTCAGGCACATAAAATAATGGATTTATTAAATGAAATAAATGTACGTACGTATTGGTTATCCGGGTGAATTCGGGGAAAATGATGCATCGCCGGATAAACCAATGTAGCAGAAAGGTATGGCCTGTTCCACCCGGGTCGACCTTTCAATTTCCTTGATTGCGACTAGATCGCAAGTAGTGGGTGGGATGTTGTCTTCATTTCTTTATATATAGTGATGATTTCTTGTGGGTACGCAACAACAGGGTTATGTTGAGGTATTGTTGACCAAATTGGTTTGATGAAGACGGGTCTCAGTGTCGCTTAAGATCTTTGCGAGGATCATAGATAAAATAAATTTTGATTTCTGTGGCGAGGATTAATTAATACTTAAAGTCCTTCTAAAGGTTGTCTAGAAGATATCGCTTTTAGCGATAAGACCGCCATTGTAACCATTTAATTAAGAGATTATGTTAAATAGCTGTGTTTAAATTTTGGTGTACAATAAAGTATATTCTATCTATCTGTTATGTAGGTCGTATTGTGACTAAAAACGCTTTTGCAGTAACGAAAACAGGAACACGTAGAATTTTCTTAGTGAGTGTAGTATTGCATTTTCAAAAGCTTTTCGCTGCAATAAAAGTTTGGAGCAACAGCAATATCCGAGTCTAGAATTTTAGGATCTCAAGATGAAATTTTTGTATCTCCAAATTAGAATTCTAAAATGAAAATTTTTACCAGGTCACAGTTCTAACATGATCTCATTTTCCTATATTTTTCCTTGGCAATGAAGTGTTTGTAAGGAGCTCGTGGTGAAATTTTAAGTGACGCATATTATGGGTCTGCCTGTGTGTCTTCAGGGTTAATCAATCGGTATCTATGGCTGTGAGTGGATGGGTAAGCAGCTAAGCAGTCCTCGAGTCGATGGCGTGTCGTTTTTCCACGTACGACTCGCCGATCACTCGGCACCATTGACAGGGGGGCTAATCCTTGCCGGAATGCGGAAATACTCTAACGAGAACTCAAGGCACCTGAACTTAGTGATTTTAAGTCATTAGGAATACGTCACTCTCATCTATTCCACCCAGTGCGATGATTTTTGCCCCGAAAACAAAAGAAAATGTCTAGGCCCTAGTATGATAGTTTCGTGTGGATATTAGGTACGGGAAAAAAACTCAATACAAATATTTATTATTGATGGCCCACTCTAATATCGTGACAATACCCAAAAGAGGTTATGATTGATGAGGTTCTAACACTCAATGGGAAATGATGCTCGTAAAATATAGGTATGTAGTGCTTACACAAAACAGGCTGGTACTATGATTTATTTGGGTGATATGATTTAGTATAGTGGAAAAATAATGGAAACACATTCTCGGGGATTTAGTGAAGATTCAATTTCTAATTCAACCCACAAAATGTTACTTTTTAGATAATGAAGTTTGAAGTTTAAGTTGTATTTGCTCTTTGATATTCTATTTTGTGATTTTGTTGATTTGGGACATAGTTGTAAAAATTGGTGTCCTTTTTATAGAAATATGTTTTATTGGGAATAAATAAGTATTTTTAGAGATATTTAAGTAACTATGGGGTCGTTTTTGCGGAATTAAAATATAAACCTGTCATAGATGTGGGTTGGTACCCCATACTAATAAAAAGGTCAAATTCACATATTTTGACTAGGGTGTTTCTACTAATCGAAAATATAGACCATAGAGACTAATTTGGCATACTCAGCTCATTTTCGACCCTACTGTGGGTCGGATCCTGTTTGCGTATCGACATCCAATTATGCTATTTCTGACTTCTGACTACCCGTAACTACTTTCAAACAATGTACAGACGCCAGCACATGAAGCTAAGCTTTCGCTTAGCTTCATGTGCTGGCGTCTGTACATGTCAGTTTCCTGTCAAATTTTCCCAATCAACCTTGAACCTAATTTCTTTAACAATAAAGTTGAAAATCTATTAAAGGACAGATTGTTGTAGCTTGTACATTATGACAGCCAGGAACATCGTTAACTAACCGCACTTTCCGGGTTACAGAAGAATCTCCATATACTATAATGGTCACCCATTCACAGGCTGACCTGGCTTGCGTTACTTAGCCTTGAAAATTATCCCGTGCGGCATTCGGTATTTAGCCTAGAGCTCTTCTACTGGAACATATACAACGTGTAACAGATTAAGCGCAATACCTCAGACACCCCAATTAGAATATTAAATTATAAGTCTAGAACAACATCCGTAATTAATGAAACCAAACCTAAACATTTTTTTATAAAATAGTTATCCTTACTAAACGCAAAACGTATGTGCGTCATACAATATCCTTACGCAGATGCATACACTCATACAATGTTAGTGGCCGACGCAACATGCACACAGTTTCCTTGAATTAAGGATTGTATTAATTTGTCATGATACTGTTTTTCCATTTTTAGGTTAAATTAAAGATTTTTTCATAAAAATTTAGCATCTATTTTCTATGACAAGCCGATTCTGAACTATCTACTTTCAGAAATTGCGTTTATTCTGTTACACGTTGTATACTCGTACATAATAATTCCAAAAGGTTTTGAGACCATTCATGCTAGACCTAACAGTTTACTAATTTCTTACGCCATGATTGGACGTAAACGCTTCATACGTTTAACACACTGACGGCATTCACGGTACAAAGCTCTGTGTGTTTGTGTGTGTGTATGTGCCCTGACAGTCATCAGGACGCATCCGTTAGCATTCGCCCCGCTGCATACAGGGACCCTTTGCCTCAACCAAGAGTAATTGCCAGCCACGACACATTTACGTCTATGCAATGTCAACTAAATACTATCCCTGTATTTGTATCCAATGAAGGATACACACCTTCAGGCACAAACAGTGTAGTAATATCCACAATATATTACCCTATACCGCCAATATATCTCCAAAACAGTACAGCGATACGGAATCCAATATATGGAATTATCAATAATGCCCTGTCTATGTACCATATAAGGCATATACATTACAAATTTACTGGTAGCATTAAGTCCGCTTAGCAGAATAATACAAATGTAACCACCAAACTATTTTAGACTCTGTCTTCATAACGCAAGGGTTGAAAATCGAATGGGTGGTATAGGAATATTTTTCGCCACTCGAAAATATCTAACGTGTGGCCGTCGCATTCCCTGGCCGGTGTATGATTGATGGCGAGCCTAGTGGGCCGGATAAGACAATGAACCGGAAGGAATGACCGGCCCGGTTCGGACGATGCACCGCTCCGGCACCGAATTATACCGCCACGTTGGAAACTTGGAGCGGTTTATGATACGAAATAATGAAGAGGAGGTCACGTGACTGCTTTATTCCTGGGGGGATAATGGAGGAGTGGAATATAAAATTTAACAATCGAACCAATATTCTTATTACTGGATTGGTTCTGAAATGACAATTGGAGTTGTATAGTTGAAAATGGATTAATCTTACTTTCATCATTATCTGCTTAGACTTTTACTAAAGTCTCCCTTTTCTTCTCCAGGGTACTATTATAATATAATAATATATTAATATAGATTTGGAAATGTTTATTACCTACACACATAAGAAAATATATAAGTGAAATCAATAATGGATCGTAAAAATGCTATCTTTACAGTTGCAATAGCATATAAAGTGACTATTTTGAAAACATACTAACAAAAACCAATTCTCTAGTAAAAGGTTTCCATTTTCAATATTGTGGAGTGGCTAATTTTGTTCGTTAGTACATTGAATTTTTCAATTAAGCTTGAATCCTGAGTGGGTTTGCCTAATCGAATTAAAATTAATACACAATATTGCTGAATAGAGAAAAATTGTTATTTATATTTTTCATTACGCTGTGGCTAAATTTAAGATAGAAATTAAAGCTTAGGTTAGACTTATATCGAAGTGTGGGCGTACTTGGAATTAGTAGAATTATCATACTTAATCTTTAAGCCTATTAATTTATAGGTTATTAAGGGATTTACCTTTCCTTTTTCCCGCTAAATATATTAATCCGATAAATGTATTTCCATCGGTGAAAGAAAATAGCATAAGGATAACGGTTATGGATAGATATTCTCTTTATTGGACACCATAACAGAATTAAATAAGGATTTAAAAAACTTATACAAAAAATCTAAGAAACCCGACTGCTCAACTGAAATGCAAGAAACAAGCACATTTTTATTTTAAACTGTGACAAGCAGGCGGAACCCATCCCTTTTTAGGGTTCTGTAGCCAAATGGCAAAAAACGGAACCCTTATAGTTTCGTCATGTCTGTTATAGTTTCGTGACGTCTGTCTGTCTATCTGTCTGTCCGTCCGTATATCACAGCCATTTTATTCCGAAACTATTAAGACTATACATGTGAAATTTGGTAGGTAGATGTATTATGTGAACCGCTCTCCGATTTTAAGAAAAAAATAAAAAATATATATCTTCTTCTATACTTATAATAAATCTGTAGAGAGGTCAATTCTGTACATGAAATATATTTACAAAATAACTATCAGGGGGTGATTAGGGATCGATACTGATGCCAAAAATGCAATCAGTAAAATTTTTGTCTGTCTGTCTGTCCGTCTGTCTGTCTGTCTGTCTGTCTGTATAACCGTTATAGAAACAAAAACTACTCGACGGATTTTGACGAAACTTGGTACAATTATTTTTCATACTCCTGAGCTGGTTATAGTATACTTTTCATCACGCTACAATCAATAGGAGCAGAGCAGTGAAGGGAAATGTTGGGAAAACGGGAGAAGTTACTCCATTTTTAGGGTTCCGTAGTCAACAAGGAACCCTTATAGTTTCGCCATGTCCGTCTGTCTGTCCGTCTGTCCGCGGTTTAGCACAAAAACTATAGGTACTAGAAAGTTGACTTTGGCATGAGTATACACGTTAATGACGCCGAAAAAGTGGTAAAATTAAATTTTGAAAAAAACAATTATTTAGGGTACCTCCCATACATGTAAAGTGGGATGATATTTTTTTTTATCGTTCTTACCATAGTGTGGGATATCGTTGGATAGGTCTTTCAAAAGTATTAGGGGTTTGGTAAGACAATTTTTTGATTAAGTAAACCGTTCGTGACTTATCAAGCTTTAAAGTACCAATTTTCGTTAGAGTCAAGTGTCCCCCCCTCTATCAACTAAACGGTTATAGTTAGAAATTCAAATGTCACGGCAGTAGTACCTATATATAACGAAATTTAAAGGAAAACTATCACACATAAGTGGGCTTTACAAGTTTACGAGTAATAGTCGACCAATTGTATTTGACTCGAAAATTTCGAACAACTCTATAGAAATGTCGATAGATGGCGCTGAGCGCCAGTTGTATCGTGCTAGCTTCTTGTGACGATTGAGCAGTGTAGCTCTGTGTCTGTATTTAAATTCAAAACACCGGCTATGAGAAGTTTTATACAAATCTCTAAAAAAATTGAAACTTTCCGTGCAAAATTGTCGCATCAGGTGAGGATTTGTATAGGAAGTCAAATTAGTTAGGTAGTCATGTTTAGTTAGAGCATGGTACGAAACGATCAGTCAGCGAATACGACACGCACTTGGCTGTTATAAAAACTACGGAACCCTACACTGCGCGTAGCCCGACACGCACTTGACCGGTTTTTTAAGCTTCCGTCGCGAGTGCAACCTTAATGGTGAAAGCTACACAGAAATCATGTATGACGGAAATGTTCTCCTTAAAATTATATAAAAAATATCCCACGACAGAATGTATCTATCTTTTATGGTTGACTCACAATAACACGTGTAACTCCCGATAGCTTAGCAGTTCGAAGCTTTCTGACTATTATTCTGCTCCGAAATTTAAAACCACCACAACTTTGCAATGGAACTCGGCTAAAAGTAACCCAGTTGCAACAAAATATAATCGAGGCTCAAATTTTAACAGGTTGCGGTGCAGGAGAAACCGTTTTTATTCCCAGAATTCCCATAATACCAAATAATTTTCCATTCTAATTTAAAAGAACGCGATTCCCAGTATCGGTGTGTTATGCAATGACAATTAATAAGGCTCAAGGGTAGACTTTTCGTGTTGCTGGAGTAGATATCGGTGTCAGTTGTTTCTCGCATGGTCAGTTGTACGTCGCGTTTCCCGGGTTAGCAGTTCTATAAATCTTTATGTTCACGTGCCGGACGGGTCAACTTTCAACATAGTTTACCCGGAAGCTTTGCGCTGAAGTATTTTTGTTCTATACGTACTTAAGCCTCATGTGAACGTGATCTAAACAATATTACCGATACATTAACTTAATAGGAGTTACACGCTGACGGAGTCGCGGGCACAGCTATTAACAATAATATTGGGCGGTTCGGTATTGCGATATTTTTAACAGTATTATAGATTGACATATTATATTGCCCTACTAAATTACGAAAGTTAATATGTCTGTTACATCAAAATCACTGAACCGTGAGGAAGGACATAGGATACTTTTTTTACGAAAAACGACGGAAACGTGGATGAAGTCGCGGGCAACAGCTACCTATACTAATAATATAAGGCTGAAGAGTTTGTTTGTTTGTTTGAACGCGATAATCTCAGGAACTACTGGTTCGAATTGAAAAATTATTTTTTAATTAAATAGTCAATTTATAGACACAGGCTATAGGCTATATATTATTACACTATAGGAGCGGAGCGCCAATGAAGAATGCTTCAAAATCGGGGTTAAATTTAACGTTAGCCCAAAGTAACTATTCCACGCGGACGAAGTCGCGGGCAAAAGCTAGTTTTAAATAAAACTCTCCATACATGGAACTGAAACTGAAAATATTTTTTTTTCATGAAACTTATGCGTGTGTGTTATCTATAGACAGGTCTTTAAAAATGACATTGAGGTTTCTAATATGACTTTTTCATAAAGTTAATCGTTTAAAAGATATACGCTTCCAAAGTAGTAAAATGTGTCCCCATCCTCTAACTTCTATAATAATGAAGTGAAAAATCTGAAAACAACATATGTTGTAGATCTTAATGTAAACTTTCAACCAAAATTATTTTGAACGAGATCGGGTCAGCAGTTTTTGAGATACAGCATATATTCTGAAACCGCAAATATAACTTTGTAATTCATACAAATACTATGAAAAACAAAGTTATTTGGCATAGTTGTAAAAATTGTAAATAAGCTGGTTTTAAGAAATTTGTAAGGTTTTTTTTGTCATATATATATATATTATATTATATTCATTATAGTTACTACGGAACCCTTCATGGGTGAGTCTGACTCGCACTTGGGCAATTTTTTAAAATTAATATGTTCAATTACTTCTAGATTTTTTTAATAAGTTTTTTATTTTCAGCTTTTTAGTACCTAATTCCGTTTTAAAAAGTTATATTTCCTAAACGTTTGCATAAAATAAAAAATGGTAAAAGAAATTTCAATTTCATTTTTAAAGATCTATTTAATGATACCCCATATGACATAGTTTATCTATTTTAGATTTTTATTTTTGACAATATGGCGTCGGGTTCTCGTTGTGGTGATGTATTTTTATTTTAATTTATCCAGTATCTAGCGCTATCAAGACAAATCCAACGACTTATCATTTATCCAAATCCGTTCATTGGTTTTATAGTTACGAGAGAACAAAGGAACGGACATACATACATACGCGCTAAAAACATAACCCTCCTCCTTGCTTCGCCGCAGTCGGGTAAAAACTACAAAAGGTGTTACAATGGGCTATGTGATAGGATCGAACATTTGAAGAGATGTGGTGCGCGGTACGTGGTGGATTACGTCCCATTCTCTCTTACAGAGAGAAAGCCTGTGTCCCGAAAGTAATAGGCTGATTTATTAATATTAATATCATCCCAATAGTATATAAAGTAAAAGTCGAACTATCTAACGGTTACGTAGGTAGTAACCGTAGACTGTGTGCACTAAATATGAAAACGTAATAACAATAAGCATGATGCACGACTATGACAACGGGTCTATTTGCAAAATTCCAGACATCTTACGAGCGATACGGTTGATTGATTGACTGTTGCGCTGCGTGTCCCAGGTTTGATTCCCGTACCGGAATAATGATCGTGTGGCCTAAAGATATTTGAGATAAGTTATTTTATTTTGCAAATAGGGGTAGTGCAATAACTTAATTATGTGGAGTAAGGGTACAATGTAGGTTCAGCCATATTTGTACCAGATCTAGGTGTTCGTAAAAACGTGCCCACGATACAGCAGAATACAGACTAAAATAAATAAATATACAATATTTTTTATTTATAAAATCCTCCTTAACACTATCTTTACAAACTTAATACGATAGTGTGGTTATAAAATACATTTACTTAAAAAAATAAAGGAACTAAAACACACACAACAGTTTAACAATTAAAAACGTTTAAGAGAATCTACGAATTCACTCCAATTGCACGTAATATGTATATCTACCGTTCCATGAATATATGTGAAATATTTTCCTTTATACAAGGAGTAACAGATTAAGCGCAATACCTCAGACCCCCAAATTAGAATATTAAATTAAAATATAAAACAACATCCATAACTAAATAAATTGAAACAAAACCTACACATTTTTTTATACAATAGTTATCCTTACTAAACGCAAAACACGCATGTACGTCATACAATATCCTTACGCAGATGCATACGCTCATGCAATATTAGCAGCCGACACGCACACGAGCGCATTTCCTTGAATTATGGATTGTATTAATTTTTCATGATACTGTTTCCATTTTAAGTTAAATGAAAGATTTTTCTGTCAAAATTTAACACCACTTTACTTTCACCACCTTTTTCACACACATTTTTATTTTTTATGACGTAAATCGATTCAGATGCCGATTCTGAACCAACTACTTACAGGAATTGCGTTTATTCTGTTACACGTTGTATATGCAAGCCTGGCCATGTACCTCGGTTTCCAACAGGTCCAGCGACGGAGAATTTAATACGTAAATGTTACAACATTGTACGGTAAGCTTAGTGGCACAGTGTCGTGTAGTTCACGTGCAGTATCTCACCGGAATGCATGTTGCTTTACGTTGAAACTTTAGCAATGGTCGCTCCTGTCTATCGTCCCTGTAATAACGTATACAGGGAGCCAATTTCGAACTAGGTTAGTTGAATGGTAGTCTTGTAAATTTTCGCCTTAATTGCTATACAAAACGATATACATATAATATAGCTATATGTATATGTATAATGTATCCTACGTTTGCGTGGTAAAATGACGCAGTTAAGAAAAATAGCTAATATTATTTATAACAAAATCTACAGCCTCTTAATAAGTATTTTTAACACTAATCTTAAAGCCGTTTACGGAGTTTTAAAACAAAATATCTAAGGTACACCAAAACTAACAGACAATAATTAACTTTGGCAGCGTCTTTTGACACTAACTTTACTTCTAAAATAGGAACAAAGAATTAGTTAACAAAAATGAGTCTCGGTCAAAGGTGACACCATGCATGTAGTCAAAACGAAACGCTCATATTCTAGACAACCTTCCTTCCATCCCGTGTGTGCCGAACCAAAACGTGTTAACAAGACAACCTACCCCACTTGAAAGTACCTTGTTAAAAATGGAGACTGATGCATGATAACTGAAAAGGTCACGACATCAAAAGCAGGCCATTGTCTACTGCCTCCATCATATTTCTCCATTCATACTAAAGACGTTTACAATAATGAGTTTTAATTTCTCGCGTGCAACAAAAAGGTCTTTTCAACACTTTTATAAGAAACCTCTCTCATTCACGGGTTATGACCAAGCGGTTCTTGGTAACAAGATTGACTTGAAGTTAGAATGAAATTCGTCGGGCTGGGAACTTGGCAGGTTAAAATGGGGCTTTATTTAAAGTGTTTTGAATGCAGTAGTTTGTTCCTTCACAGTTTTGACAACTTACTTGATCAAAAAATGTCTCTGGCAACTCAGGTGCAAGTATTCTTTCAGTGCATGTTATATTCTTCAATGTTATAGCATTTTCGAGGGGAATTGAGTGTCTGAGTTCAAATGACTAAAACCTACAATGTTCCTTCAGTTGCCGTTACATTCCGGGGCAGAGATAACTCACTCCCAGCTAATTTGACATTCATTTTAATAATTATGACATCAGTCTGAAATAACCAACAGCTGCGTAACGCCCACATTATCTGCCATACTTCCTAGTTCTGGGCATCTCTCATTGTTCCCTCTTATTCAAATCGGATTAATTGTTATTTAATTTAATCCGAGTCTTTAGTGAGTGGACAACATGTTAATTAGGTATTTCCGGTGCTGACTGACATTTGAATCGTTACGGGTGGTATGTAAAAGTAAAATATCGTATACCGGGCTAACTAAGGATTCGTCAGTCGCTCCATCATGAAGACAGCCTATCAATAGTGTCTTCACTCACCTGCATAATTCACTTATAGAAAGTTTCCATTTTAATAAGATTTCAGGTGAAATTAACAATCATTCTAACACAAATGCTCGTGTTACTCGCTAACGTTATCTACATCGAAATGTCCCACTGCATTATGATCCGGAGATTACAGCATTTTCCATCTAATCTGTAGGGTTCTAGCATAAAGCGAACCGAATATTCTGCGCCGAAGTTTTCGTTGAATATCCTGTAACTGTGAGTTGTTCCCTAAATCAAATGCCACTTACCAAAGTTGGCCGTAATGGCTGACGTGGAGGAATAGACTGTTTCACCAAGTTTTATATGAAGCGTACTTGTAAAGGAGAAAATGTTAATATAAGTTGTGAATAGAATTTTTTTGTTGTGCAGAGATGATATGGCTTGTTGTCGGGAATATAAAACTAACTTAATAAAACATTAGGTAGATTTTTTGGGTATTTAATTTTTGTTCATTCTAATTCCGTCAATTGTACTATCTCAGTTTGTTGTTATATTCAATGACATCGAATTTACAAACAATAACAAAATTCAACAATCTAATAATCCAATTGCAGCTGCATCCCACAGATTAAAACTGACAATTCAAAATAGAACACAAACTCATAAACACAAGACGTAAATTGAAATATAAAGTAAAGAACAATGACAGCCTGAATTTAAACCTGAAACTGTGCCACATTCAGTATATTTACTCACCCACAAACTTTACGACGCAGTCTCTATTCTAATGAGTTAAGTCTTCACAACTAGTTGATATTACGCTGAGAAACTTCGCAAAAGGAACTTCAGTTGAATACTAGCCATTATTATCCCAACACGGGTTGAGGTAACCTCCTCAAAACCAACCACGTGAGACCCCTAGATATTGCAGAAAATCTTCCATCTTTATATGAACTTGTAGTTTCAGAGGTGGCAGGGGAGGTCTGTTGAAATTAGACAGCTGCTATAATAGAGAAATGTCTATACAACGTTGCTATTGCATTCGGTGCACGTATCGACGAATTGAAATCGTGGTATATCGGTTTGCAACGAGTTTTCGTACAATAGTAATAGATATTGCGATAGTTCTCAGGAATTATATCTATTGATAAGCGAAATCCAAGTAAAGGCTTTGTTCGTATTGCCCTCTTTTCCGTTTTGACAAAGAACCGTATTGCGAATGATCCTAAATTTGCTTCTGGATTATTGGATGGCGGAGTAGATAGAAGTTTTGCATATCTTTGTTTCGATACCATTTTATTTCGAACTAGAGTTAAGTTCTGACATCTGAAAGATTTTAAATCTGAGATATTTGTATCTTGGATTTAAAATCTTTCAGATATACATCGAAGTAGATTTTATTGTGAATTTGCATAATTATCCTCTTTGTTGTAATATTAGAAAGGGCTGTGGCTTTTTTCTAAGATCCGAGTAAGTCGGTTCTGTCAGAAATTAAAGTATAAGATGAATAGAATTAACACACCACTTATACCGTGGATAAATAAATAATATTGAAAAGTGAAAAGCGTCCTGAAATACAACCTAGCTTAGGTGAGTTGTTTACTTTATTTTGTTTAATATTTTGATACCTGTGTTTAAATTAATATTTATAAACTATGATTACTTTACTATACTGACCGTACTATACTGTGCTGGAGGAAGATACTTAGAATACCATGGACAGAATTCCGCATGAACGTGTCCATACTTCAGGAGCTCGGCATCACGCAGCGTCTGTCGGCCGTAGTACAGTCGCGCATACTGCAGTACTTTGGTCACATCTCTAGGCGGGGGAACGACTCTGTAGAGCAGCTGGGCGTTCATGGAAAGGTGGAGGGAACCAGGTCGCGTGGCAAGTCACCAATGCGCTGGACTGACCTGATGAAATCAGCACTGGGAAGCGGCGTATCTGAGTGCGCCAAGCATTCTGCCAACAGGGACAGATGGTGGGAAATCGTGCGAAGAGCTGTTTCCGCCCCTACCACCAACGCGGAAGCCTCAACGTGACCACGACCGCTCTGTCAAGAGCGAAGCAACAAGGAAGGATGACTATACTGACCAAATTTATTTTGAGCAGCATATGCAAAAAATTATTATACTAGTATCCCTACTAAATTGGTTCTTATAAACAACTAAGCTTTGGCTAATTTTTCGAAGGCCGTCAATCTCTACTCCTTAAAATCGCGAGGGAAATTATTTACGTACAATTTTAGCTTCCAACAAGTTGGGTACCTAAATCTCTTTTATTATTAGTAGGCAAGTACTTCTGTGGGTATAGTGTCCCTAAATTTGACCCTTTGGTGACAGGTTTTTGTTATGTCTTGTATTAGTGATGAGTGGAACACGTCTTGGTAGTATAGTCATCTACTAACAAGCACAAATAGGGTTTTATGTCGGTTTAAAATACCACTACGGCACAGATATTTTTACTGTGACTACGGCCTACCCAAATGTCCTATGTTATTGTTCGTCAAATCGTTCAAACTCCTTAAAGTTCAAGTTGAGCAACGCGATAACTGATAATTAATGGTTGCACTTAAATTATGTGTGTTATATCTTAAAAAAAGCACCACAGATTATTCTAATATGTTTGTAATATGATTTGACAAGTACGGTATCTCTGGAATTCAAGAGGCGGTCTTCGACCTCTGAGTTTATTTCGGTGTTACTTTTCAAGGTAGTTAAGTAGGAATCAAGGGCCTTTTCTAGTTAAAATAAAACCGAAAAAATGACTAACCGAATGTAAAAGTGTTACCAATTGGACAAATGAATATCAATTTATCTTTAGTTGAGGTATAAAGTCGTTTTGCATATCTCATCAATATTATTAAAGGGGTTAAGAATTAGAGGTTATTAAAATAAAAGTAGAAGGAGATGTGCACCATATAATACTGGGATTTGGTGGGAAATTTATACTTGAAAGGCTTTAAAGTTTGTGATCTTTCAGTTTTAAATTTTCAGTTCATACTCGCCTCATGTTTATATTGCTATCACATTTCCTTTAGGCGTTTTGCTGAGTTTATATAAAAACTTTTTAATACATTAGCGAAATAGCTCACCTTAAGGTATTCAATTCAAACCAATACAAAAACAGTTACATTTGCATATCAAACGGAGTCAGGAAACGTAACGTCAAGACATCTTATGTTCTAGGCACTGCCTCACATCCCTGCTTCCCTGGTTACAATACAGCCCGCCACATATTAGACTCCTAAACAGAGCTAGGAACTCATCGAGCCGGCATCGATGAGACGCCGTTGCTATATTATTATGTTATAATAGAAAATATAGCAGTTTTAATTTGGAAAATAAACAAATTCTATAAACATAAGCAAAGATATAACAATTTTAAAAATTATTTCATGACTGGCAAAGTTACGGAGTTTCAAAGTCGACAATTATAAAGAGAGGTCACACCTGCTGCTGCATGCTGGTTCCAGAAAACAGCGTTTGCACGAAAAGGATATTTATTTGTTTAAAATTGTTATAAATCGTTTGTATATTTCAATTCTACTCATTTGTTACTATGTAGTTATTCTCCGATCACACTCGTATCTAAGTATTTCTTTAATAAACTCTTGAAAGTTTATTATTATTATTTATTTATTATTTATTTATAAACATTAATTACAAATAACTTATAAACTAAGCCCCACAAAACCGTGGTAGTGGTTTGACTGTGGGATCGATGAGTCTCTATAATATACTATACATTTAAAAATTAAAAAAATAATAATTTAAAACTTTAAAAACTTATTTTAAAACTTATTGTTAAAACTTTTCTTACAAAGCGAATAATAATTTATTTAATGATAGCACTTTAACATATTTCTAAGTAATATATTTTTAACTTATTTTTAAACTTGTTTTTGTTCTTTTCACTCCTTATGTCCGCGCTATTGACACACTCGTATGAAATCTTTTGGCCGAGACCGTTAAAATTTGAAATAAATACCATTTTATTTAAGTGTTCCGTGATACGATAACGTTTAAATTCTAAATTCCGCGGCACGAGCAAAATTGAAATGGTTCAAAAATTTTGCGACTCACTCTTCTTAGGTATTTCCTTTGTTATCATATTTATAATTTCTCTTTTACGTAAATACCTACATAATATATTTAAGAATGCAAGAATTTCGATAACTTTGGGTATACGTTATTATGTCTTATCTGCATAAGTCAACAAGCTTTCTCCTTGTTCCAAATTTCTGAGAATCAGGAGCTGTAGAATCTTCAAGCTCACGCTCACGTCTTGGATTTGGACTTGCACAAGCTTTGTTGCACACCAAAGTAGGGAACCTACTATTGCTGCCCTGCCCAGACTAAGTCATCACTAATAGAAGTAAATTTGGCTAATTACGGCCTTGGTTTTGACCATGCCATTCTATAAGGGCTGCCTAAGTATCTCGGTGCTCTATGGTACTTCTAGCTCACCGAAGCATTACAAACATTGCCAACGCTACCATCCATGTCCGCCTTTTGTGCTGACCGTATATACGTCGAGAATGGAGGATTTTTAGAATAGGGTATTTGTTAGGCCGTTTCCACGCAAGGATACTTTTCGTTGTGTGCATGTAACAATGATGAGTTTTAGAAAAAATATGTTTGTATTTTTGAAATTGTATGGTAGATAGAAAATATATTTTCAAAAGACTACCTTCTGCCCGCGCCTTCGCTCGCTGTAAATAGATTTTTCAGCGAAATTATAGTAGCCTATGTAACGTAAATGTATTGCTAATAATGTAGCATTATATTGCTTTGAGTTTTGAAATCGGACCGGAGCCGGACCGAACCTACAGTAGCAATCATCAATAGCACTTACAGGTTCCATATTATTGGAATGAAACCAAATTGAATAAGTAAGTTATCAGAAATGCTCATCGTATCGTATACATATGTATATAGATATATTGGTCAAACAACCAATGCGGGATTACGGAACACTAGTTAAATTAATTTCTGACTCGATACCCGCGTGTGTAATTATTTGAAACAACCAATAATTAAAGTTCAATCTACACAGTTGAATGCGTTCGTAACAACATTCACCTCACCGTAACTAATGAAAAAGCGTAATAAATATGTGAAAAGTTTCATCTGTAATTTTGCTCACCTAGACAGCAGTGTATGTGTGGTGGGGATGGAGTAAGATAAATGGGGAAGGGGGGATGGATAAGATAACACTTACTACCACATAGAGTAGCATTCTGTGTACCCCAGCTGTGGGAAAGATGGCTACGCTACAGATGCACAAGAGAAACATTTTTTTGTTGAGAATTCATAGTTACCTACATATATTGCAGCAAATTTTTAAGTCAAATTAAGAGGCCCTTTGGAATGTTACAACTATAAATCTAGCAATTCTGAAAACTTTTCTAGAACTTATACCTGCGGCTTCGCTCCTGTGAAAAGTTTTTTTAGCGTAATATGTAGTGCATGGAGCTTTCCAGTTTTTCATCAATCTCCACACCAAAAATTACATCAATCCATTACTCCGATTTGTCACGAACAAAAGACAAACAAACACACTTTCGCATTTATTGTTTATAATATTAGTATAGATAGTTTATTAATAATAATTATTATGGTTATCACTCTCACTCATAATACATTAGTAGCTCAAAAACTCAAAAAAGCTACTCTACAAATTATTTTTTTGGATACTTAATAGTTGCTAGTCTCAAGACAAAGCAACAAATTAGTATCCAAGTGTAAAGATAGCCTTATTTATTGCATAGGATGCCAAACAGTGCTGTCGTCTGTCTGGCCAGCAATATCTCCTTCAAGCAGTCTCGAACATGGATATTAGAACGCGACTGAAGTTACAAAGCACCCTCTGTAAAGGTATCCGCGCGATTCCCGTTCAATGGAGATGTTTTCAATAAAATCTGCTTTACGAGCAGTCGAAATGTTTGGTACAGGTTAATTATTTTAGGAGGTAAATCTTGGGGGGGCAGTGATTGAAGTTTTGGTTAGACTGCGGCAGTCTTGTAGTTGGGAATGGTATCTTTTGAAGGTTTAACAGGTCTTATCTTTAGAGAAATCGTTATTACTAGCTCTTTTCTAGGATAAAATTAGCCTAGGTGCTATTCCAGGTCAGTTTCGTCCCTTAAGTTGTTTTTGTTCGAATGAAACATAAACATACAAACTTTCATATTAATAATATTAAGTGGGACTAGTTTTTCGTAAATCAACAAAGTACTTGCCACACTATATGTTCACCACCCTTGATTGACTGGAAGGGGGCAATGCCCAAGGCATTAAGTTCGCCTTTGTACCGATTTGCCTAATAATATTCACTTTTAATCTCTAATTTATATTAACAAAAAAAAATAAGGTGTCACTTCCAATTTCTCAGTAGCAGCCCGGAAAATGGTTCTCTGATTTTTGATCAGTTAACTACAAAAGACGTATTTCAGATTGGGCAGCCCTTTAAATGGCACTTGAGATAAATGACATATGGCACGAAACACTCAAGGCCATTTAAGCGGGTGCCTAATGTAGAAAATCTATACTAATATTATAAAGCTGAAGAGTTTGTTTGTTTGTTTGCTTGAACGCGCTAATTTCAGGAACTACGGTTCTGATTTGAAAAATTCTTTCAGTATTAGATAGCCCATTTATCAAGGAAGGCTATAGGATATATATCATCAAGCTAAGACCAATAGGAGCGGAGCACTAATGAAGAATGTTTCAAAATCGGGGGATTTTTTTTCCACTCGGATGAAGTCGCGGACGGAAGCTTGTATCTGAGAAAATTAGCAAATTGATAAAAAGTAGCAAATTAAGGTACAACATATCTCTGCCTAACACATTTCAAATTACCAACGTAACTTAATAAAAATATTTGACTTGAATCAAATGTAATGGCTACATTTTGGGTTCGTTTTTGTTGTCAGTTCAAGAGAACAATGAATGAAATGGAAACTTTTTCCTCATAATTAACTTAATTTCAATGGTTTTACAAACTTTTGTACGGACTTTTATTTTCTTTGGAACGAAAAATGCTATTTCATACAACACTTATTAGTAAGGTAGGTATATAAAGAAAAGAAAAAAATCGATGTTATTACATAGATTTTCCATATATGTATTTACAAAGAAATACCATGAGAACTCATCTGTAGGCTAGTTATTACATTCAAGAAAACATTCTATATCTTTAGCACAAACTTGACATATGTATAAGTTGAAAATAATATTTACTAATAATATTTTCAACTTGTACACATGTCAAGTTGTAAAACAAGCATGGCAAACACATATTATGTATGTTTATAATAAATCGCGTGAAATTAACTATAGTCTTTATTCAAGATAACACGGATATTTGACACGGATATATCATAAACGTTAGAATTTTGATATGATTTGTTGATATTTTGTTATATAATCAGAGTAAGTTTGAACTCATCCAGTAGCATATATAAAATATCGAGCATTATACCTAAAATATAAATATTGCTTCATCTACTAAGCTTGATTGATTATGGCGGTTTTGTCCCAATTGTCACGTCAGCCGTATAAACATTCCTTTAGGTACACCAAAAAAATGCAAAAAAGGTCGACCCGGTAACTTTTTACTCGGGTCACCTCCGCCCGTTTATAATCACTTATCCACGTTAAACGTGTGATATTTCACGTGGAAATAATCAGAGAAAAACTCGTCTGATCCTCTGTTTATTTTCGTCGTAGAACAAACTTGGGGGACGGAGACACTGCCCCCAAAAGTTAGAGGGACGGAAAAAATCGGCCCCCAAACTAATGGAGCGAGCGACGAGAATGAACTTAAAACTTGCCAACGTCGCTTCTTTATAGGACGGCCTATTCATTACAAGATTTTCCGATTTTAGTTCTTATCAATGAATTATATTATGGTTGTTAGGTAGAAAACAGCTTTCTTTCGATTCGAATTCCGTTAGAGTTAGATTTTTATATTAAAACATGCGGTATTTATTTGAAAGTTTCTCAATTGAAATGAAATATTCTTTAATTTTGTAAAGATATAAAAGTCCTATGTAATACAACAACACACGAGACGACTGCTTTAAATTCTACTCATGCTTTACGTAGACAATGACAATTTCAATGAAATTTTTTATGTTAATTCATCAAAATGTAGGTAATTCGATTTATAGCTTAACGTAATCAATCCTCATTTTCGAAATTCTTAATATTCGATCAAAATAAATCCTATACCTACATTCGCCGTCCACATCTTGTCATTGACTTGACTCGTAAATAATTTGCCACCAGTTTTAGCCAGACTTTAACATTTCTCGCGGTAACAAAAAGCATTGTGCATGACCTGCTTTATTGCAAAGCCTGCGCTCCATTTTCAGCTAAAATACCGGGTAGAAATAACAATTTAAACTATATTTTCTGCAAAATTTGATGCTCCTTTATCGATTTAAACGATTTTTGACCTGATTTTCGAAGTTTTGTAGTAAATTGTACTAAAACGAAATATAACTGTCGCAGACGTGAAATCGTTTGGAAGATAAAAGTGTTTAGATGTACGTAAAGTTTTTATGGGCTATACGGAATTCTTCAATGTAATATTTATTTAGTACCAGTCAATAAGACATGGCACTTTTGAGATCGTCAAGGTATTTGATTTTTTATAGAAACTATGCTCTCAGGCTTCAGGCGCAAACATCAGAGTTTTCTGCATACAAAGTAGATCAGTTATCAGCTCTTTGCTTCAAGTCATGTCACTTTGTTCAAAAGCTTATATTACAGAAATACCTGCGTGAGGCCAGAAAAGTTCATTGAATCTCTAATGTGCAACTATATTTTTTTAATGTTACCGTTTTCTTTGATATTCTATCTGAAATAATCGTAGATCGATTATTTCAGATACAAAAAAGTGGTAATATTTCGTTTTCACAGGCCTTTTAGATAAGAGCGTTCACTAAACACAAACTTCTTTGAAATGAATCAATCTAATTTAACTTCATACACAAAGTGAAAAGTCAATTTAGAACTTTTACGAAAAATAAGTTTCCAGAGAAAATAAGAACCATTGAGTTGAGCAATTGAAAAAAAGAAAAAACACCGCTTCAATCGTCTTGGCATCCAGTATAACCACCTGAGCACTAGTATTTTACATGAAGCCACTGTTTATCCATCTTAGACCTCATCTATCGATTACCATCAGGCGAGATCGAAGTCAAAAGATGGCCCATCAGTAATAAAAAATAAAAAATAAAAAAATCTGACCTTTACAACCCAGTATTGGGTAACACGATACCCCATAGCCAGGCCAGTGTCAAGTCTTCTGACTTCTTACCCGTAACGACGGTTAAATCGCACCCTTTGTAAATATAAGGGCACAACTCAAAAAAGTAGATTTTTGAGAAAACGCGTTTAAATATTCTGGATTCCCACATTGCAGATATTTTTTCATATAACATGCTTATTATTTAAGTTGACCCAATCGGTATAGTTAGTTAACCGGTAGCGAATTTCATTTTGTTCCCTTAGCATTTAAAACCTGTTTGCAATAGTACATTGTTCACCGAGAGGAGAAAGTGACCGATTACCGTCGAGGGTGTCGTTTGAAGCCCGAGCCGTAGGCGAGGGCTTTAAAACACCCGAGATCGGGAATCGCACTTTCTCTCGAGTGATACATAGTGCTTCATACTACACCTACGAGGAAAATAAAAAACTAAATCTTTACTAATTGAAATTTATATTGAAATTGTTGCAGTTAGTAAAGCTTAATGTAACACTGTTTTCACAAATGGCGCCAATGGCGTCTGCAATTTTCACATGTTCTTTTTTCAAATTGTTTATCCTGCCGCCGCAGGGTCGCACTGCCAGCCCGACACCATCCAACACACAGCTAGTGGCCAGTGTCATTTTGCGAACTTGGAGATAAAAACTCACTGTAAATACTTTTTGTCTTTTGATATTTAGGTTACCGGCGCATAGTCTTACTCAAAATTAAAAAAGAAAAACCACGTAAGAAATGGATTTTCATACGCTTTTCTCTCCCGCTCATATGCGTTTTCTCCCCGCATATTTCTTCGATATGCAATGACGTACTTTCTACCGTTAATTTGATAAAGTATCAAGATACTTTCCAAGCAGGTGTAGTATAAAAATTTTGACTTGATTCATAAGGAATCAAGTCAAAATTTTTGCAAACTTACACAACATATTGGTGCGAAATGTACAAACGACAGCCGGTACCAATGACTTAGTGCGCTTTCCGAGGCACAAGAATCACGATTTCTTAAGATTTTCACCCATCTACCGACCGACTCCTTTCACCATTGTTTTACCTTGAAGATCAACCTGTTGACCTTCCGTGAGCATCAAGGTGGCGGGACCAAGTCCCTAATTTAAAATGTATCAAAGTGTTTGTCCACGTTTATGTGCAGTCGCCAGCACATCAAGCTACAACAATCTGTCAAATTTCTTTAATAGATTTTCAACTTTATTGTTAAAGAAATTAGGTTCGAGGTTGATTGGGAAAATTTGACAGTTTCGGGTAGCTTCATGTGCTGGCGTTTGTACCTAGGGAGTACTAAGTTTCCGTACTAAGTTTCGTTTGATTTTTTAGGAAAGCGTTTAATAAACTTGTTCACAATCCATGAAAGGATCTCTGAAATATACATATAACATACATACATTCGGCTCCAAATAGTTCTCATTGAAAGCCGTATCAAAAGAACCATTTGATTGTTTATTCCTCTGAAAATATATTAATCGAAGCTAGAATTCCTCGATAAGCAACTATACTGTGTGATCTGGGTTAGCACATCAAGCTACAACAATCTGTCAAATTTCTTTAATAGATTTTCAACTTTATTGTTAAAGAAATTAGGTTCAAGGTTGATTGGGAAAATTTGACAGTTTCGGGTAGCTTCATGTGCTGGCGTCTGTACTTAGGGGTACTAAGTTTCCACGTTTGATTTTTTAGGAAAGCATTTAATAAACTTGTTCACAATCCATGAAAGGATCTCTGAAATATACATACATACATTCAGCTCCAAATAATTCTCATTGAAAGCCGTATCAAAAGAACCATTTGATTGTTTATTCCTCTGAAAATATATTAATCGAAGCTAGAATTCCTCGATAAGCAACTATACTGTGTGATCTGGGTTAGCACATCAAGCTACAACAATCTGTCAAATTTCTTTAATAGATTTTCAACTTTATTGTTAAAGAAATTAGGTTCGAGGTTGATTGGGAAAATTTGAAAGTTTCGGGTAGCTTCATGTGCTGGCGTTTGTACCTAGGGAATACTAAGTTTCCACGTTTGATTTTTTAGGAAAGCGTTTAATAAACTTGTTCACAATCTATGAAAGGATCTCTGAAATATACATACATATGTACATTCAGCTCCAAATAATTCTCATTGAAAGCCGTATCAAAAGAACCATTTGATTGTTTATTCCTCTGAAAATATATTAACCGAAGCTAGAATTCCTCGATAAGCAACTATACTGTGTGATCTGGGTTCTTCATTTCCTTTTTGTTACAACAAAAGATTGTTAGAGCAACATCGGCGATATCGATTTTGTCTTTAGACCTCGGCTTAGTAAGATTTTATTGAGCATTAGGTTGGTACTAAGACAGACATTTCCAATTTGTAGAAGAGCTTCGGATAAGTTTAATATAAAATCGCTAGGAAGGACTTTTTAAACATTTTTTCGGTTTAAGTTTTAGATTTTTTTACTTTAAGTTTAGCGACAGATATGTCGATTTGGATTTTAGAATATCGTGTGTTATTGTTTTTTTATCACAATGGCTGCTATCATAAAGAATAAAGTGGATTTCGGGTATAAATACGATGAAGGCATCACTGTAATTTCGATTCTGCTCCGACGCTCGCCCGCGACAGTCGTGCCGCTCCGCGCTCTCGATCGTTCCGTGCCTGAGTCATCGCTCCGTTCGTCACGCCCGCCGTGACGTCACTCGTAGTCGCCGACTACGACGCCTGGTCCGGATCCGCCTTTTTCGAGGCGGTGAAGGATATCGTATTTCTCTAACAGAGATTGTCAAAAACAATTTGGTTTGGCCCCTTCAGGGTAAAACCACAGTTTCGTGGTCCTTGGTTGGAAACCTCACGGTGTCAACAATACCAAGGGGGTGCTGACCCGACGCACCCGCTGATCCCCTTCAGGGTGAAGCAGTCAATTGGAGTCGAGTGCTAGGTTTTGGCCTTGGGGGATCTCCTAGTCAAACCTAGTTACTGAGTTCTCTTCACAGCATACACACCTAGTGTCGGTTGGGTGTATCTACCCCTTCGCACTAGACCCAATAGGGCCCGGTACGCACATTAAGATTGGCGACCGGATCACAAGCTTAGGGCACACCATTAGGCACACACCTCCCTGCTATCCCCGCAGGGAGCGAACTCACCTCCGGGTCATTCCCGCCCGGAGGGTTAGGCAAATAGGGCCCCTCAGGCCACATCAGACGGCAACACAGCTACCGAGTTTGTCTGGGTTTCTCTTCTCGGTAGCGAAGTGTTAGGAGAAACTCCGGGGCAGGGCTCTTTGGGGACCGTCTGCTCGGGGAGCTCACGTTTGACGTGTCTCCTCGAGGCGCTTATGTTAGGGTTAGGAGATTAGGATGCCCACCTCTGTCGCCTCCAATATGGAGGACAGGATTGAGGATCTCGTGTCCAAAGTAGATTCCCTAACGGTTCGGTTAAATAGAACAACCGATATATTAGGAAAGATCCTATTTGAAAACCCCGCCCTACAAAGGAAATATGAGGAGGAGATTGACTCCTTACCCCCCGCGGTGTTTCCCTCCCCACAGCCAGATTTAGGTCCCACCCCCGCGCCCAACGCAGATTCCCCCCCAGACGTCGAAATGGACTCTGAGGAGGAGGAACAAGAAAAAGAGGGCTCGGAAGGCGAGCGCTCGGAGCGCGCAGAGAGCATACACTCTGAGCGCTCGGAGCGAGCGGAGTCCGAGCACTCCTCCGACCAAACCTCTTCCTCCGACGAGTTTATCCTCGTCGAGGGAAAGAGGAAGAAGAGGTCACAGGCCTCGTCCTCCACCCAGGCCCCTAAGGCCAAGAAACCCTCCCCTCCCGAGCCAGCACGCTTAGTGCAGAGCCAGCCCTCCACTTCCTCGGCCACTAGGCCCAGCCCTACCCAAACCCCAGTCGTCAGCGCCTCAGTGCGCAAGACCATCCCTCCCCCACCCATCTTCATCCATGACAAGGGGGCTTGGACAAACGTGTCCAAAGCGTGTGGCGAGCAACGCATCGCCTACACGAATGCCCGCGCCGTTCAGAACGGCATAAAAGTAGGGTTAGCGACAGCTAACGACCACCGCGCGCTTTCGAAGCTACTCAAGGCTCGAAATATCCCCCACCACACTTATACGCTCCACGAGAGCAAGCCCGTTCGGGTGGTCCTCTGCCGGATCCCCAGTGAGATCCCCACCACCGAGATCGTCTGCGACTTAGAGTCACAGAACATCCCGGTGATTGAGGTGCACCGTATGCACGGCAGAGGTGGCAGGGCGTCTAACAACGTCCTTGTCATCTGCCACCCCGTCTCCGAAGGTCCCCACCCCATCTTTGCGCTGAAGACTGTATGCAGTCTTTCAGGAATTCTCATTGAGAAGCCACATAAGAGTGGCACGGTAGGCCAATGCCACCGTTGCCAGTTGTACGGCCACGCGCAACGGAATTGCTTCGGCAAACCCCGGTGCGTAAAGTGCCTGGGCGATCACGGCACCGCGGAGTGCAGTCGCCCAAAAGATAGGTCCCAGTGCCCAGACCCGCCCAGCTGCGTGCTGTGCGGGCAATCCGGCCACCCCGCCAACTACCGAGGCTGTCCGAAAGCCCCGAAAACCTCCGCCCCTAAACTGGCAACGCGCGCTAGCGCACGCCAGGGACGAGAGTGTCCTACACTCTCGTCTGAGCTCCCCCAGACCCTCAGTCCCCAGCGTCCAACTCCTTGGACGGCGGCGAATCACGCCCAAAACTTCCCGGCACTAAGGCCGAAAGTCCCAGGGCTGATGGATCAACCCATCATGCCCCCCGCTCCGGTCGTTGTGGCTTCTCAGCCTCCTCCTCCCCAGTCACCCCCTCGCTCAGATGAGCCGGAACTCGATCCGTTCCTCATCCTAGCGAATACATTTAAATTCTTCAAGTCCCCCCGCGCCATCCAAATGGCAAAGGAGGTCGTGGCCTGCAAAAGCATTGAATCCCTGATTCAGGTATACTATCAGTATCCTGATGTAAAAAGCCATTTTGACAACCTTTTTAAACAGCCATAATGTATAACACGGCTAGTAAGAGATTAAAGCCCCGATCCCTAAAGCTAGGTTACTTCAATGCCAATGGCATCACCAATCAACGGGACGAGATCGCGACTTTCCTTCGCGATCATAGTCTCGACATCCTTCTGGTCCAAGAGACCTTCCTCAAACCCCACCTTAGGGATCCCAAGGTAGCCAACTACCGGCTAGTTAGGAACGATAGGACTAGATGCCACAGAGGTGGCACTCTAATATATTATAGGAACTCCCTGCACTGCATCCCTATGGATCCGCCGCCCCTTGCCCACTTAGAGGTATCCGTTTGCCGGCTAGGCATGACGGGCCATCCCTCTATCACAATAGTATCCGTGTATCTCCCACCGCACAGCGACGTAGATTCAAATTCTTCGATAAACGCCTCACTACGAAGCGACCTTACAGCCCTTCTTGACATGAGTGACTCCGTCCTTATAGCGGGGGATCTCAATGCCAAACATCCCGCATGGTGTAGTCGTATTACCAACCCCCGTGGGAAGGTACTATACGATCTTTGCACACCTCTCCACATAGATATCATAGGTCCTATGCGGCCTACTCACTATCCGTTCGAGCCATCCCACTTGCCCGACGTACTCGACATTGCCCTCCTGAAGAATGTGAACTTACGTTTGCACTCTTTAGAGACGGTAGACGAACTTGACTCTGACCATAGACCGGTGATCTTGGAGTTAACTCCGAGATCGGGTCCCTATGACCCTAACCGCCCCCCTCCCACACAGGTGATCACTGACTGGAGGAAAGTAGGCGAATTGCTGAAATCCAACACGTCTCCTCACCTGGACAAGATCCCCGACCACATCCAGTCTGCCGCCGACACGACGGCTGCGATCGACTCACTCACGGAGCACGTACAATCTGTCTTGAACGACTGTTCAAAGGAGATTCCGGTGTCAGAGCACTGGCGCCGGAAACTCCCGGACGATGTACGGGCCCTGCTGACTGAGAAGAACGCAGCAGTCCGTGCCTACAGATCTTTCCCCTGCCAGAATAACAAAACTTTCATGCGGTACTTACAGCGCAAAGTAAGTAACAGCATCAGAGAGTGGCGTGAAGCCGGCTGGGACAAGACCCTGAGCGAACTGGAACCCACCCACCATGCCTTCTGGCAACTTCAGCGGAATATGCGCGCCACTGAGGTTGCCTCAATGCCTCCCCTTATCCGCCCGGACAAAAGCATTGCCTTCGACGACGAAGACAAAGCCGAATGCCTAGCCGACAGCCTGGAGGCACAGTGCTCTCCCAGCTCCCAACCAGTCGACCCAGCCCACCTTGCCCACGTGGATGCTGAGGTAGAACGTAGATCTGCCCTACCCCCTGTCGAGGACCCTGATGCTCCCCTCCCCCCCGTCACGGAAGACGAGGTGGAGGAGATCATCAGGAAACTCAAACCTAGGAAAGCTCCCGGGACTGACAGACTGACCACTAGGGCACTTAAACTCCTCCCACGTACGATCATAGTCCTACTGGTTGCCATCTTCAATGGCGCCATGTCCAACAACTTGTTTCCGCAAGCTTGGAAAGAGGCTATAGTGATAGGTATCCCAAAACCCGGAAAGCCCAAGTCCCTCCCGACTAGTTATACACCCATAAGTCTGCTCAGCGCCCTCAGCAAGATCTACGAGCGGATTATTCTTAATCGGCTCAAGGACTTTGTCGAGGCAAAGAGCCTAATCCCTAACGAGCAGTTTGGCTTTAGAGCCCATCATTCCAGTGTCCACCAAGCCCACCGCATCGTAGAGCACATTAGCGGCCGCTTTCAACGCGGTCTGATGACGGGGGCCCTATTCTTCGACATAGCGAAGGCCTTCGACAAAGTCTGGCACAATGGCTTAATTTATAAGCTATACCAACTAGGTGTGCCGGATCGTCTCGTGCTCATCATTCGAGACTTTCTGTCGAACCGCTCCTTCAGATATCGTATCGAAGGAGCGCTTTCCACTCCCCGCCCTATCAGAGCCGGCGTCCCTCAGGGCGCCGTGCTTTCTCCCCCACTCTTCACGCTATTCTCTAGCGACATCCCAAAAAGCCCTCCAGTAGAGTTAGCCCTATTTGCCGATGACACGGCCATCTACTACTCGGGAAAAAGTCCCGATAGCATCGCTCATACCCTCCAGACCTCAGCCAACGCACTAGGCGATTGGTTTAGGAAATGGAGGATTGAGGTAAACCCTGACAAAAGTCAAGCAGTCCTGTTTCGCAGGGCTCGCTATAGACAACCCACCCTCCCCAGCCCGATCACTATGTTTGGCAAGCCGATCCCCTGGGAGAAGCGAGCCAAATACCTAGGTGTAATCTTAGACCAGTTCCTCAAATTCACTGAGCACATAAAGAAGGTTCGCTCGCGAGCCGCTTTCGCTCTCGGTAGGCTTCACTCCTTGCTGAATAAGCACAGTAAGCTCTCCCTTAGGTGTAAAATCCGAATTTACACGACATGCATACGTCCTATCATGACGTACGCCTGTCCGGTGTTTGCCCATGCCAGTCCGGCTCAGATCCATAGGATGCAGGTCCTTCAGAACCGTTTTCTCCGAAAGGCCACGGGCGCGCCCTGGTACTTGAGGAATGAGGATCTCCACGTAGACCTCAAACTCCCTACCATAAAGCAAGTGTTGAAACGCATGTCAGTGCGTTACTTCACCTCTGCTGATACCCACACCAACCCCCTGATCGTATCGGCCGCCCGATACAGACCCTCCCAAATTTCTCGGGTTCGTCGCCCGCGCCACGTCCTAGACGAGCCCGACGACCCCATCACCATCCGACAAGAGAGCAGTAGGGAAACTAGCACTCTCAGAAAACACAAACACAAAACGCGTTCTGTATTCCGGCCTCGCCGACGAGGCCCATCGCGACGTCCGCGTACTTGTAATAGAAATCCTCCCCGACCTTTGCCAAACGAGCCAGCCCGCGATGCTGAGCCAGTAGCAATAAATACTCCCCTAAACACGACCCAGCCTGTCCCTTTGCTGCCCTCCCAAAATGACCCCGCTATGCCGAGGCCCGTACTCCGCAGGGAGTGCCCTTAGCGTGCGGTCATTAGTAGTAAGTAAAATTTTAGTTTGTAAGCCCTGGCTGGGGGCCTTTAATTTAATTATTAGAGGTCACCACAGGAAAGTCCGGTTAAGTAGACTCACAGCCTTAGTGTGCTGATCTACAAAAAAAAAAAAAAAAAACTGTAATTTCGACGTAATATCCGGAAGTCACTACAAGCAAAGGTAAAGTGATACCGACATGTTTATGGTATATAATATCAAATTGTAACCGAAACATGAATTTAACTACGAAACGTACACGCCTGACTACCTACCTAGCTGATATCTATAAACAAAAAGTAAGGGTCACCACAGTTGCTGACCATCTGTGTGGGTCTCTTTGTATCTTTGGCGGTCGCAATATCTGCATAGGATGTCTAATAATTTGTTACAAATTATTCATTAAAAACAGTCGCTACACCAGAACTCGGCGTTATATCCAAAGTTGCTATAGCGATATATTTTGTACTAAAGTATGCTTTAAAAGTTTAAATTCAAGGGACTTAGGCTTAACGTCGTTATACACAAATTATCGCTACAACCACGGTCGTAATAAATGAAATCCACTGTAGTTTGTTTTCAATAAATCTTCATGTCTATCATTGTGTACTATTCTTTAATGATGGAGTCTAAATAGCCTGTGTAGTTTAATTTTATTTGATAACAATCGGCCAATAATATACTCACTACTGAGACACAGGCCTACTTTCTATGATGGCCGTAATTCACCACGCGGAACCAGTGCAGGTTGGTGTATGACGTATGTCTTTTTATTTTCGGTAACGGGACATGCTGGTTTCCACACGATATTTTCCTACACCAGTTTGGGAATAATGGTAATAATGGACACACAAAGTTATATCCCTGACTAGGGTCAAACCCACGACATGCAACTGTAGTTCCTTTAAGTGGCCACGACTGCCCTATATCGAGTCAATTCAATTTAAGATGTTGTTGTTGTAAAGAAAATTGGATATAAATAACACTATTTTTACACGTCATTGTTTTGCCGTTTTAAGTTTATCTAGATGAGGCCGGTGTGTCCTATTCTCTGAGAAGAAACACCGAAACTCAGAGGTCAACGTCTCTTCAAAGATCATACAATTCGTACTGGTCAAATCATATGAAATGCATGTAGGTTTATGTTAGACCTAAATGGTGGCTCTATTGATCGAACATCGGTAGAATTCAATTGAGGTATGTTTGTGTATAGGCACTTAAGGGTGTGACTCTTTTATGGCGTACAAGGAGTACCCACACTTTATGTTTCTTTACTGTAGGAAACAGCTATGGAACTTTCTGCTGGCTTCTGTGTTCCCTGCCACTTATGACCTTTCAGCCTTTAAAGCAAGAGTAAATAGGCATCTTTTGGACTATCCATAGACTTCATCTATCGCTTACCATCAGGCGAAAGAGTGGGCTCATTCGAAAAAAATCCTTCAAAGGCGTAACCTCTTAAAAGATCGCTCTGGAACCCCTTCTGTACAACGCTTATTAGGGCGCATCCCAGCCAGACAGTGTAAAAGAAGAAGGTTGGATTTCCCATCCCAGAGAATAAAATTATGGTTTCTAATACAGGCACACTCTTGATTTACTAACAATTTATTCGATGAAAGCTCACTCATCTATTAAACTGTCAATCGGCCCACTAATCTTAATTTCGTCATCGAATACTTTGCGCTGACATTTCGTCTGGGCTCATCGGAATTTCGACTCGCTACCAATGAGGGTTATCGTGTCACCCCATAAAGGTCCAGGTGGCAACGAACTATCAAACTTCATCTTTCCATACCTAATGTTATTTTATACGTATTTAAGGGAAATTGGTTAAAGGAAAATACGGAGTGGAATTCCCTGTCGGAGTCTGTGCCAGCTCAATAGCCCAGGTTATCTTGGGAGTCAAAAGTGGTTGGTTGGTTACTTCTAGGCAAGCGAGCTTCATCTTCGACCGCGAGCTCATCAACTATTAAAAATAGAAAACCGACTTCGAGAACCGTCACGCTATGGTTAATATATCGGATGGAAAAAATACATTGTTTTTTTTTAAATGGCTAAATATCCCAGATTTATTTTAAATACATGTATTATAATAATATATAACATATATTTTAGTGATTGGAAATTGTAGAGAGTTGATTCAAAATGCTATGAAAAAAACAGGACCTACCTACCTACCTTACAACGTATTTATTGAAACTTGGTGATTAAATGAAATTGGGTTCACATCAAATTCAAAGACTGTCAACAGCTTAGTCAAAAGGAATATACACACTAGATATAATTTATGAAATAATTATTGTTTTAGTGACTACTTAGTGCGTCATGAAATAATCATCATTGTTTCAGCTGTTACAAAAAAAATTAAGTATAGTTATATCTTTTAGAGTCTTGACGGAACAACGATTACGTGGGTCTAAAATTTAGACCTACGTAATCGTTGTTCCATAAATCCAATCAAAACACTGCTTCGTTCAAAACGTATCTGATACTGAAGACAATAACTTGAGCACACACTTCGCCTTAATACTGTAACTATAAGCATTAAGCTGGATATCAAGTTAAGCCAAGTTAGAGCCTTATAAAGTGCTGTAATAACTTTGAAACTGTACAGGTTCACTTCCTGGACAGTCTCCTGGGATTGGTGGATAAGTTTACAGTGTGCTAGATTTGCTATAAAGTTAAAAAATATAATACATATTACATCATACCTACTCCTTTTTTATGGATGGGAAAATCATTGAATGACTTCTCCCGTTCTGCTTGAAGCGGACGGGAGTGTCAGGCTTTTGCTGGCTAAAAAACAACTTTTTTCTTTCAGTAATATTTCCGAAACCTCGGATTACATGCTTGGAGTTTCTGGGAGTTATGTGAAGGTTTATTCGAAATAGTACTTGCGCAGTGTTTGAAATTCGACCATAATAAAAATTAATTTAACACGTTCGCTGACAGTACGTCGTTAGGCGGGAAATTAAAATAGTGCGTTATGACAGTACGTCGAGGGACGGGCCACTTATTTTTAAGAGTACGTCGTGGAAAATTCTACTGTCGTAATGTGGTGTCAGGGTAAGTGTTCACTGTCAGCAAACGTGTTAATTTAATGATTATAAATTAAAGCATTTCTCTTCCTAACATTAAGCGTGCAGAATTTCATACTCCTTTGTCCGCGTATTTTTTGTAAAAAAAGTTACAAAGGTTTAGCTATTTTCTCATTAATTATAGGCTTGAGTTTGACCACCATCTCACCTGATGATAAGCGATGATATGGTTGAAGATGAAACTTCGCGCTGCGCTTCATAGAGCGCTTGCTTCGCGTATATATTTTTCCAGTATTATTATCGTAAGAAAAAAATACTTTTCTATGTTAGGTTAGCAGTCGGGTGAGGCTTCGCACCCGTGTAATTAATCACGGTAAAAAATATAATCTTCTTTTGCATTCGGGTAAAAATTTACTTCCATACCAAATTTTATCGTAATCTACTCAGGACTTTCGCGCGTTCAAACCAACAAATTTTTCCGCTATATTATACTAGTATAGATGAAAGCTATCCATCATTACTTAGCACTATTCAGACTGTAATTTACAGATTCGTTTGCTCAAAAAACGTAATCAATATCGTAAATATCAAATGAAAAGCATATGCGGCCGATCTCCTTCATCTTGTATTTCGCAATTAGGCTGCTGGCACACTTTCGCCTTCCAAAATTACTTCCACCTCGTACACAAATCAATTATTTATTTCATCAATACAAGTACGGCTCACCTGAACTCGGCTGAACTCCGTAACAAACGGCAGGCAATGCCGACAAATGAAAACTTTCCGCCAAGGGAAATTACCGAAGTCATAACACCGACTTTGTACGATTGTTTGGTGAAATGACAAGTATTGTACAGAAGTTTTACATTGCGCAAGACTTGAATAACTAATGTAGGGTAAGAACGCTTAAGTTCATTTTTTAAATAACTGTCTAAGAAACCTAGCTAGATTAAAAATGAATTATTATTTAGAACATATAAATCCTACATCATTATATACTTAGATCATATTTTCATGATTTTCTTTTTGTGGGGATCTGGCATGTAATGTCAAATTGAAAGTCTAACAGGATATCTGGGCAAGTGTAAAATACTCGACTTGGCTATGAGTCGGTGAAAAAATATTTATTTATTAAAAGGACATCAAACAGCTACATTGATTACAGTGGTGTAAGTGATTTATGTTACTTGCCAATTACAGGTTCTCACAGGTAAAAACGGAAAAGCACGATCAAAATAGAAATATAAAAATAAATCCATTAGGTAACATAGCACTAAAGCCCCATGAAAAAGCCAGCATTAAGCCGATCACGCGCCGAATATGATTTAATATTGAAATATTATTTACATTACAACGATAACTACCCTGTCTCACCAAGGTTGTTACCTACTGAGAAAATACGTATATATAATACTTTTTTAAGTTTCTACCTAAAAGTGTATGACCATTTGCATTTTGTACTATTTAACCTGTGTTTGTGGTCACGCGCAGATGAACAGTAGTATATTTCAATTACTTTTTCCGTTGTGATGAGTATTTGTAGTACACTAATTTAACCAACCCCCTTTTAATTAAAGCTTGTAAAGTCCTTCCTAAGGTTGTCTGGAAGATATCACTCTCAGCGATTAGGCTGCCATTGTAACCATAGCCATACCATACCATAATAAGGTGTGTTTAAATTTTTGGTATAAAATAAAGTATAAACTATCTATCTATCTATACTACTACTACTGCGTTATTCACATATACCATTAACGATAGCCCTACCAATCTTCATTTAGTGAGACTTCTGTTACAATTTACTTTCGTGGCTGGCACTCGTATAAGGGACACGATACATTTTACTTGACAAGAAAACAAGGTCAAAATAGCCCTCGCAGGGAAGGTCAGGTCAGTTTCTTTGATTTGTCAGTTTGTGTAGATGTAAAAAGTAACTTAAGTATTTATGTCGTTTAATTTTACATAGATACAACTTTATTAAGAAAAAAATAAGAAAACACAACATTCTGCCATTACAAATTCTTAAAAAAAAATCAGAAAATTTTGAAGCTTTATGTGTAAGCAGGATACAAGAATTATCACTCTACCAGAAAACAATATACTGTATAATTAGTAATACAAGCATTTTATTACCGTTATAAATAAACAGTCTGCAATAGCTCACCCGACTTGTTTTGTTTTTCACTACGATAAAAATTAAACAGATTTAATATATTAATTGAAAATTACAAACACGATAAAGAAAAAGAATGCCCACTTGGAAAGCTTAGCGTTGCTAGATTAAAATATGTATAGATTCCTCGACTTTTCACGATTCAACCCAACCCCGTCTCGCCTAACGCTAGTTCGTATAAAAAGATCAATCAGTATGATTGCAATCCTGACATCTGTGCAGTAAATTTCAGTCTAGTTTATTTTCTGTACTCTACCCGTTTCCGCTCTGAACATCAGACATTCTATTGCTAAATATAGATATTGTACCGTAGGGCACTTCCTAGACTCCGTTTGTAGGTAAGTGCATTCCAATCTCCGGTCGTGAATTATCGCTTGCCTACCTGTTTTAGTTATTAGTTTGGGAAATATTCATTTGCTTTTTACTAGTCAGTTCTCATATTTTTCGTGTTGTATTATTGGCTAGTAATCGATACAGAGATACTTTGAAAAATTGGGCAGCTATTTATCGTATCAATCAGCAAACCAATCAAATAATTTGTTTGCTTTATAAAAGTAAAAATCAAGGTTAGGCAATGCTTTCCAAGGTGCGTCTGTGGATGGGACCACCTGAGCATACTACGTTAGGCCGTAAAATTATAATTTGTGTACCTACTCATATTGATTTTTGCTAGTACGCAAAACTTAATATAAAGGAGATGTTTAATTTTCGGCCATCAGATGTGACATTTATCGAAAAAGAGGAAAAAATACTACAATTTGGGGAAAAATATTCTCTGGTAAATTTGAGCCTGATTTGTTGTGTACAAAAAATAATAGTTTTTAAATTATTGCCATGTTTTATTCAACATGGCGTCTCGTTTGCTTGCATACTTCATTCGTTCTGAAATCATGTCACATCAAATCAATGTTACGTAGAAGATAATTAAAAATGTGTGTAGGTATTCTTTGTAGTGTTAAAAATAAATTGCTATTATTCTTTTGTACATATTTTTGAGTAAACATAATTAAGCGTGATGATTTCATCGTTACAAAAATCTTTAGTGTCCATTTTTGAAATGTGTTATTTGAACGAATTCAAAATAACCACTATTGTTGTCTTGAAACTATCAAATCAGTCAATCTATCTAGCCAGTTAGGTCCCCGTTAGGGTAATAGTGTTCTGTGGGTTAGTTCTGATGAACAAAAACAAGGTAAACGTCATTTCTACGACCTGTCCTGGCTGTCATAACTCTTAGGACAAACAAACATTTTTAATTTTAATTTTGTACATAAAAACCATTTGATATTATGAAAAAAATGTAACTTTATTCTATTCAGGGGTAAGTTTCCCAGCTTTGTTGAAATGTACATGTTATGGCCGGAGCCCCATATAAAAATGAAACATCTCCTTTATTAAAAATACTTTTAAAACACGGCGCCTTCTTACGCCATCTATCAGATTGTATATACAGTACCTGTAGAGTACTAGTGACATCTAACATTCGACGTGGGAAGTGTCGTGACGTTAACGATTTACAACCACATACAAGCATCAAATGGTAAAGACGCACACTACCGTGTCAAGCCGCCTATATAAACCCCCACCAAGAAAGCCCGTCGCCCTCAGGAATAGCGAGCTAGGAGGTTAAGGGATAGGATAGCCCCGCAGTCCATCCCTAAGACCACTAATAGGTATTACGTCACTCTAACTTTGTTTGCTAAAGTCTGTCAAGTGTTTGAAGTAAAGTAAATAAACCCTATCTGTCATCTTGGTGGGTTTTATTCCACCGCCACCATTATACTTTCATAATACAGCATTTATCAGTCTATAGCGTCTACAGTGTGAGGAATAGGCCGTAATCCATCACGCGGGCCCAGTGTGGTGGATATCGCATGTCTAAGAATTTTTGGGCTTAGGACTGAAAATTCAAAGATAGACCCTTTAGTTTCCCTCAAGATGTTTGCCCTCCACCGTTTCAAGAGCAGAGTTGATGATGAAAATTACACAAACTAATGTGCCTGGCTGGATTGTGCTTTCACTATTAGCAACAAACATGAGTATTAATCACTAAGATTAGTAAAGATCAATCTATCAAATATTAACTACAAGACTTCATTTGAGCTTAGCGCACACACACAGCTTAGTCACAACGCATGACGGAGTTTTACCTGATGGAGGAGATTTTAACATTTTGTTTCAATGTTTCACATTGAAAGTGTAAACCACCTCAGGTACACAAAATGAGGGACAGCACCGCTTTAAAGCTCGTTACAGCGATGATGACCCCATTTATCAAAATGAACCCAAACAGTTTAGCCGCTAACGAGAACTATACAATCGCCGGTTAAATTATAACGCAACCCTTTACACTTGATGGTCCTCTAAAAACCCCGTAATGGACCCTTTTAATATGTTCACGACCTGGGCAAGGTAGTAAAATACCTGAGGATCACATGGATCACAGGACTACCACCCCTAATTTTAAGGACACGGATTCACTGGTGAAACGATGGCGATATGTTGAAATCTTTGTCTTTATACATATGTCTTTGTCAAAATAACTGTGGAAATCTGAATCTAAATATGGTGAAAATAAAATTAATAATCATGGTGACGGTTATTAATTCATCCAGTTAATAGATAGTGGGACAGTATTTGAACTAGAGGATTGTTAATAATATTTAGCATCCGTAGACTGAAAGCCAAACACTGTTGGGACAGACTAAGCAGTTAATTATGAGAGATGTGGAATGGCGAGGGTACTAAGATTTTATAAATAAATTTTCCTGTTCTCTAATTTTAATCTTAGTAAGTCGATGGCAAAGAAATATTTTACAAAAAAAAAATTTCAAAAGACAGCTACGAGAAGTCCACTCTTTGATGCAGACAAAAGGTAATTGTGCAGGTGACAGGACGGAGCAAGATTAATTTTCTTAATATGTATGGATATTATAGAAAATTTATTCGGTATATACACCATTGGATACATAAATATAGAAAACTTGGATTTTTTTGCGCACCACATGCATGGCTTGTTTGATACTATCCTTATACTTACCATTGTGGTTTATAATTAACAGTCTGCTTGTTTAGTGACCTCAGATAGAAACATTTTCCTATTATTTAACATTTTATTTAAAGTGGACCAAGGTTAATTAGTTGTAATAATTCGCTCGTTTATCGCTGATTTGACCCAAGGCTTCCCCCCGCAGTAGCGTCGCTCCGCCAGTGTAGCCGAGTCCTAAGGACACTCCAACCCGAGCAAATACAGAAAACTTAAACCATAATCGTAAACTGGAAGAGAATTCTACGGAACGCTTATTGGAACTGAAATTTACAATGGCTATTATTTTCGATCACTGTTCTCAAAAGTTTCCGGATTTAACAGACGTGGGTGCCTAATTTAGGGGGTAGTAGTGTGTGGTTTTACCTGAAAAGATAAATGTTAGGATGTTGCCTTTTTGACGTTTTTGTAATGAAATGAAATGAAATATTTATTTTGTAAATTGGTTATAAATAACACTTTTACACGTCATGTTTTTTGCGTGTTAAGTTTAGCTAGATGAGTCCGGTATTTCCTAACTGACTACTCTGAGAAGAAACACCGAAGCAAACTCAGAGGTCAGTCTCTTTTAAAATCCAGACAATTTGTATTTTTATATCAGAAGCATGTAGGTTCATGTCTGTGGTATTCTTTTGAGGAAATAACCACGCAAATTTGAGAGGACCTGTCCAGACAGTGCAAGCATTTGTCAGTTATCGTGTAGCTCAACTTAGAACTTAAGGAGCTCAACAATTTGACAAGTATTTCTCGCCTATATATGCGAAAGTTTACAGATTGAAATGATAATACACGATTTCCTTGTGCCTAATGAACAACCAACAATAAAGATAATACTCACGTTGTCTTTCCATTTTTTCTGCCACAATCTTTCATTTAAACTTAAACAAAACATATTTTTTTATTTGTTTATCGTATTTCAGATAGTTTACATCGTGTTACATACCTAATGATTTATGGTCCTCAAATTAAGAAATAAATCTGAAATCACTAAATGCGACCTCAAATCGAGATACTCTTTTTAAGTTATGGTTGACTTGGAACTTGGCAAGGTATAAAAAAACCCATTGTATGTTTTATGTATAACAAGGTGTTCAGAAAATACGTCTAAGTTTTTAACTTCTATCATTCTAATTAATTGATTTTGACTAAATAATATTCATCAAAGGTATAATTCACTACTTAAAAACATCTCTCAACCGATCCGTAAAACTATAAGGTATATGTTATTAGTTACTCAAACAAAAGAGCTACAAGCGTCCAACAACCGTTTTGAATAGTTTACTTGCCTAGCGGCAACCCCGACGATTAAAACTTAATCAGAATTAAAAATGACTTTAAAAAATTCAACTTAACATAAGTCCGCCTAAAAGCGCTGTTCAAATTGACCCAAATTGTTTTTAAATATCTCTTTTAAGCCACAAACGATATTATGTTCCATTTTGTTATTAAAATGAATGGTTTTTGCGTACGCGTTCTGTTGTGCTACTAATTAAAAATGGTGGTTTGTTAAAAGGAAAAGCGTAACTAATGTCTCAATGAAATTAATTAAAACCGATTGGATTTAAACTGTGACACTAATAATTGGCATTAAAACAATTAGCTTATTTTACTGTGCGCAATAAAATCCTAATTTTTATGTATACCAAATATCTATAATAATATATACTACATATCACCAGGTATACCAAAAAAAGGAAGCAAATGTTTTAATTTTGTTCAGTAACGCGTAGTCTTTCATAAGGGTTTTTTTTTCTGAAATTACAAATAAATCACTATTCAAGCAGTATGATACCGTTCGTGGAATTTATTTAAGTTCAATCCAGAAGTGATCCGAGGCTTACATACTTCTAAGATGACAGATGATCTAAATGTGGTAATATGCTGCAAAACTTACTTAAAACAAAAACTGTTGTAACTACAAAAACAAAAGTGTTTTCGCTATAGTATTTCATCAGACCCTCAAATACCACATTCGTCGGAAACAGTCTGTATTTCAGTATTTCACTCTCTAGTTTACAGTAAAGAAGAACTATTGAATACATACTCTCATGACATGGACTCTCTCCATCTTGAAGACTGCTACGATCTAAAAAAAGTACCTTAACAAATTTTCAGTATTGAGGCCATTCTTATAATAACCCCATGCAAATTCAAAATCTTTCCATTTTTTCCTCTCAATATTTCGGAACATTGTCACAATGGTTTCAAGGGTCCCATAACGAGACGGCAACATAAAAAAACGTCTGCGCAGTACGATCGTGACGTCGGAGACAAAGCAGCACTCATTGTAATTGCCGTCGCGTCGGCATTAGAGACTGAACCTGCTGGCAATGAGAGGCTAGACGGTTTAGGGGTCTTTGCGAAGAATGGAGGAACGTTTTTTATAGGGAACTGCATCTGGAGATCGATGTTATCAGGCTGATTAAAGCAGATATTTGAATATTTTAGAGGCTGTTCGTGACCAATTTTGTTTGTGATTTAATGCTGCAGTGACTCTGAAAATCGGCTTTGTTATCTTTGTAGTTTTAGGTAGTAGTAGTTCAAAAGAATGGTGAAGGAGCATTACCTCTCCCTATAACTTTTCCCCTTCTTTCTCAATTATACATGTAATATTGATTAGTATATGATTTTGGTATTGTATGTATTTTATATTATTATGTTCAATTAATATTATGATGTTTGTACACTGACAGCCCTTAATCTGTCTCCTTTAAGTTTGTCCATCCAAAGGTTGTCTGTAAGAGATCGCCCTGTGCGATAAAACCACCCATTGTGCAATAGTTTAATTTTTTTGTATCCATAGAAATATTGTAAGGTGTACAATAAAGTATATAATAAATAAATAAATACGAGAAAGTGGTCAATCTCTATGTCCATTTGAATTTTACTCGCAGATTCTCAGTTTGCAATACATGATCACAACACTACACTACAATGCGTTTGGCCGTTCTAAATCAAATAATTCAATCGGCTTTGTTATCTTTGTAGTTTTGATTGCCTGATGGTAGAGCTAAAAGAACTTGTGACCGCCACGTCACCTGATGGTTGTGGCCGAAGATGAAACACGCTTACCAAGAAGAAACCTATACTTAATGTCACATGGTCAGTCAAAATTTTCTTCTGTAAAACTTTCAAGCACGTCACAGAATCATAAGCGTATCTCGACTTGTACTTACCCATACATTTTTTACCGCCAGAAATCTCCGAACCGTGTAATAAGCCTAAAAGGGGAGGGATCCTCTTTGACCAGTGCCTTTTAAATGTGGGTACTTGTTCACCTTTGTGGGGGCCCTGCGATTTAGGCCCACTTTGACCCAACGTGACGTTTAGAATGGTATTAAGTGGTCTCTTTGTTTTGTGGCCACTTTTTTCCTTCTTTCCTACCTGTCAGTCTTTGATGCTTTGATGTAAGGGAAATGACCGATTCAGGATTATCGGGCAGTGTTTGAGAAAGATTTTCTGCTTGAATTGAAACGTTATTACTTTTGTTTGGTTGATTTACTTGTGAAGCTTTTTATTTTGTTTCTTTTATCATACGTCAGGGAGATTACTTTTGATATTGAATAAAATATTGATATATAGGAATAGTGTGTTCGTGATCTTTGAAATATGTTTTTAACATAGCATTTTTATTAGCCAAATCGAGTGGTAGAAAGCGCGACTGCTAAAGCGCGAGGCCTCGGATTCAATTCCCGGGTCGAGCAAAACGTGCTATTGAGTTTTTCTATAATAAATAGTAATCAGAAGTAGGGCGTCCAATCCCGCAGCCTGAATTCAATCTCAGTATTTGCGGGACTATGAATTTGAAATCCCGCGGGATCTCGGTATTTGCGGGATCCCGCATATTGAAAATATTCACATTTATATAAGGCAAATAAAACAATGAATTAATCAACTAACTCCACGTTTATTTACGCATTACTATTAGTATGAGATCAATCAAATTACACCGTTTATTTATCACAAAAAATACAATGAATTAATCTACTAACTCCATATTTATTCCAGTATTACTACTAGTATGAGATCAATCAAATTACACCGCTTTTCCTTCACAGAAAACAGTAACAAATACTGAATAAAAAAATTTACTGATATTTTAGGCTACATACCTACTTAGGCTAACACTGACTGAAATTCGGCTATATTAGGCTACGTAAGCTGTGAAAAACGGGCGACATCGGTCCCCGCGTTGTTTGCAACACTGCCGGCCGCTAGTCACCGAGCAATCGCGCTCGCGAGAGGTCGTATGCATGCTTTTTTCAGTCCCGCAAATCCCGCGGAACCCGCGCCCGTAATCCCGCATCACGCGGGATTGGAAAATGACGCGGGATCCCGCAATACCGAGTTCTCGGTATTCCGGGATTGGACGCCCTAATCAGAAGCCAGTAAATCTGATACTGGTCTAGCCAAGGGGTGTCGTGTTACCCAGTTACTGAGTTGTGGAAGTCAGATAGGCAGTAACTTCATGATGATTTTTATTAGCTAAATTTAATTTAGTTTGAACTTTTACATTTTTTTTATTCATAATAGGCTCGCGTTTGACCACCATCTCACCTGATGGTAAGTGATGATGTGGTCGAAAACCGAGCACGCTTGCCTAGAAGCAACCTATTCACTCTTGACTTAAAGACCCCCAGGTTATAGCGATCAGGAAACACAGACTCCGGCAGGGAATTCCACTCCTTAGCCGTATCTCCTTAGCACAATGAAAGTATTCCCAAAACGTGTTGTGCGTATGGGTGGGATGTCCACCATGAAACGATACACATACATCACATCACATAAATTTATTCTGTAACTATAAACGAAGATATTAATTTTTATCAAAGTAACTTCCATAAATTAATAATATCAACACGCTTCATTTACGCTAGTAAAATATATGAAACATACTTTTATCATCGTAAAACAATTTATTTTACACTTCACAGAAGATTACAAAAACAATTGAAATTTCACACTCATCCAACCGTCATCTTAGAATTATTAAAATAAGTCTAGACAAAAATTTGACAGTTAACTCCCCAAATGACTGTGACAACATACAAAAACTCATAATATTCATATAAAACTATCATAATAAAAAAATCTGGATTCATTTTATCGGCTACAAATATTTCACTTGAGTGCTGTGCCAAATATTATTTTAAATAGCTGTGCTTCTTTTTCCCGGAGAAGTTTACTTCTTTAATTACATCGTTATGTGGTTCCTAAAACATGGACCACCCAATATGTTTCTGAGATATTATGGATGGATGGAGAAGTAACGGCTTATGACTCACATTATAGAACCAAGCAAGGGTTTTGCTGCCGGGGTTGGAGGAATGTTCCAATGAGATACTGCGGTTCCGTAACTTATCAACTTAAGGAACAGGTTCGGTTTTTAGTCAGTAAGTGCCTTGTACTCGCTTCCGCTACAGCAACTCAAACCGGTAGGAGTAATTTTATGACATTTCCAGCCAGAAAAAAAAATTGTGATCTTCGACTCGAGCTTCGTCTTCGACCGATGATGCGACCTTATTATCAATAAAATAAAGTACAAGAATTAAATACGACTTTAGATTGAAGTCCTTATATTATTACTGTAATACATGCGTGTCACACAGTGATGGTGACATAAGAGGTACATTGAAATCAGACTAAACTTTGCGGAATCCTATGCATATAAATATGTATGTATGTATTGGGTGGTTAAATTTTAAGGGCTGATGTTGATTTTTAATAAAACACAAATTATTTAGGAAATTATTGTCATTTCCTTTTATTATGATAATATGGTATGGTTCAATTATGTATGGAACAAAATATCGGCCAAAGGGCCGCCGCGACCTCGGCGGCACACCTCCATCCGATGGTTCAAATTTTTGATGACGCTGAGGCATAATTGAGGTTCTATGCCGTTAATGTGCCGAATTAGCTCTTGAATTGTTGCTGGCTTATCGACGTACACCTTTTCTTTCAAATAACCCCAAAGAAAGAAGTCCAACGGTGTCAAATCACATGATCTTGGTGGCCAGCCCATAAACCGCACCAAACAGTCACTCTTTGTGAGTGCATTGGATTTTCGACAATCACTCTTGGATTATCATTCGCCCAAATGCGGCAATTCTGCTTATTGACGAATCCGAATCCGAATCGCAATCATCGAAATCGAAAAAAAATCGAATGAAAAAAAAACCGAATTGATTTGAACGCCCATTTTCATAATAAGCCTGAATAACTTTAACGCGTTGCTTGGTTGTGTCGTTGCTTTCCATGGTTCAAATTGAGTTAGTCTGAAATTGAGAAATGTCAAATGAAATGCAGAAAAAAACTTGACGTTTAGGTGTGGTTCACATTCAACATCGGCCCTTAAAATTTAACCACCAACATAAATAATAATGTTTTGGTGCCTGAAAGGTCGACGAGCTAACGTTTAAAGATTATAATCCGTAGAGCGGTAAATTAAGTACATATTACAGTTCGATGAAATTTCTAGTAAATATTGCTCTAAAATATTTTTTATATTTTTTTCTTTTCCTGAATGAAATCTGTAGTGACTCTTCAAACAGAAACCATAATATGATAAACTGCAAAAACATACCACATTTATTGACCGAGGAAGCAATATATTTTCATACACCCATTGATGAAACGCGTGGGACGGTGCGATTCAAAACATTCTTCCCCGCGCCGCGCCTTGTGATTAATGTATAAATCATGCATGCTGCGTCTCAAAACACACATTTTCTTTTAACATACACATTTTAATTGATAAATTGGCTACGATTTATGTTACAAAAACACATTAGTGGGTGACGGAATGTAAGCCGCGAGCCACGACGTCCCGTCTGCTCCCGACGTTCGTCACCGTCGTCACCTCAAACCGCACCGCTTTCCTATTCTGTCACAAGGTAAAATAGGTCTTTATGCTGATATTCCCTTAGTGGGTTAGCTTATATAATTAGGTGTCTTGGTTTTGTAATTAATGGAGGATGATCTAATGCTTCAATAATGATCAAGATACAAAGACTTTCCATTAAATTATCTATTCCAGGATTTTTTTTCGAACATCGTTCTTGTTTATTGAACATCTTCTCGTCTCTTCTTCGTCGGTGACTTGATAACTGAAAGTCATGCCCATCCTGGAAAGCCTTTGTGTAAGAGCTGGCGAGTTGCTTCCACGCCACCCTGTCGTCAGCTTGCCTGCAGGCAGTCATCGAATTCAGACCCATAAACTGTTTTATGGAGTCAGACCAGCAAGTTAATGATCGGCCTCGGGTTCTTTTCCCATCTACCTTATCAATAACAATCAGCTTGTCAAGATTATCTAGCTGTCTCCGAGCCATGTAGCCGAAGTAACTTAAATGAACTGTTCTACGACACAATCGCAATGCAGTGTAGTAGATTTTTCCCGTCCAACGTTATCATCAGAGAGTATTCTTCACTGTGAATCGATCCAGAATTTATCCGTCTCATAGTCTTCGTCAAAAATGACAACCCGACATTCATTTCTAGTATTTCTGATCTTTGACCAATCTTCGTGACTTACCATTATGACGTCATATTATATTCATTAAAGTTTCTCACCAAAAACTGGGTCATTTGGTCAGTATTTTTCTCGTAATTTGCTAAAATAATACTGCTTGCTTGAGTGTATATTATATCGTAAATTAATTTGGTTCGTCTAACGACGCGTTCGTCTTGGCGGCTTGTCACGCCTCATTTATTTTTAAACAGTGTCCGATGTGCGGGATTACTACAGAGTTACCGACACGTTCTGTAGTGACAGGTGACGAGACGCTTAGGGCTGCCACTATAGAGATTAGAAAAAAGTGTTAGTCTTGAGTGAGATTTGTTAAAGGAGAAACATAACACAAAAAAAGCTAATGAAAGTCCTTACATTTTTATAAAACAAATCGCAGTCACACTGGTCTGTTGTTCATGATAAACTCAAATACTACTGATCAGATTTTGATGCCGTTTTCACCAATGGATAGAGAGCTCATGAGTAAGGTTTTAGTGTTGTATAATACATTAAGGTTTTGTGTGAATTAGCAGTGTGAGAGCGTGCGAAGCCGTGCCGAGTCGCTATTTTAGTAATAAAACTTTATCCAAAAGGATTATAAATGGATTTCCTAAACAACTTGAAAAAATGCGATAAAATCATAAAAATGTCTCGCGAATTATACAAAGCAATTTTCAAAAAGTTGATAAGTACTTGCTTAGTTTAAGTCAACATCGAAACACTTATTGGAAAGCGCCTTAAACTTGTATGAGCGGTTTTCAACGTCTTTATAGTTCAACATATTTGATCAAACCGTGTATCTTCATCAGTACGTAAAGCGTGTTGTACTCGCATATCACACTTTATTTATTTTTAATCACTGCCCGCCGGCCGAGCGGATCAGTAGGTATCGACATTTAGTACTCACCGTGACAGCTGAAGAGTCTTAGGGTTGCCATTAATAATTTTATGGATACATAAAAAAATAAGAAGAAAGCAATTATAAATAGCAAAAAAACATGTTTCAGTGTGGGAAGAAAAACTCCACAAATTGCATCCTTTCCCTTGCAAGTTGACCATGAATAAATGCATGTATTTCAGGAAAGTGTCCGCAAATCTTGGACTAAGCACGTATATTTCGTAAAGAATGGCCATAAAGCAAGAAATGCTTTACTAAAACCTTATAATTTTATTTATAAATATGATTTAAAACAAGAATGTGGTTCGCAAACTATGACATTTTTTCTGAAAAAAAAAAGAAAAACAGTATCATAACTAAGCCGACTTAAACCAGCCATTACTCTTGACATTTTGTACACACGTTTTACTACCAAACATCTTGTTTAACACCAGGCTCTAAGAGGTTGTTAAACCAGTCGTCGCCAAGAATTTATCTATCGCATACAATAAAACTTTTCAATTTGTGACCACAAATTGACTGTAAAACTCAACTGACTTTTATTGCCTGTAGGATACGTTTATTTAAATATTAATAAATACTTACTCATGTACGTACTTACGTTTTATGATACTTTCACTACACCGTATACAGCTAAGGGGAGGGATTGGGAAGAGAGAACGTAGCCCAGATTCCAGGTCTTTCAGGCAATAGGTGACTTCTAGCTTCTAGGAAAGGTCGACTACTATTACTTACCATCGCGTGATATTTTGGTAACAATAACCATTTAAAGCCAGTGACGTCTTATCCGAATGCCTATTTAATCGTAAATCTCAACCAGTGTTCCGTCAGGCAAGTTCATAGATATTAGCGCGCTCAAAAACAAGAAAACATTGAGGTTATCCATCTAACAAATAAGAGAAAGTTGTCAATCTCTATGTCTCTCTCTCACTCGCAGATTCCCAGTTTGTAATGCATCATCACAACACTACAAAGCATCTGGTCGTTCTAAATCAAATGATTCAACTAATTAAATGTAAGACAACGTAAGACTATCAGCTGTGACTCCCACGCACATCAAGGGGTTTCACATGCCGCATAGTTGCAGCAATTTCAAAACATAATAAAAACGCATCTTTTTATGTTGTGTAACTTTTAACGAACCTTATAGAAGAAGATCTTTAAACCCAACGTAATTTTCATCATTGTAAAATATAGGTTTGTCGTTGTTTTTCCTCCTAACATACGCATTAATATATTCACTCATTAACACACAAATGCTAAGATATAAGCTACTTGTACGCAATCGTAAAATGCATCTATGTGTGTGTACTGGTAAGATACAGAATTGTTGCCTTGAGACAACACTAGGCCGCGGCAGACTGAGGAGATGGTGGGACGATCTACTTAAGAATTGGAGATGAAGCGCAGGGCCGTGAGCGCGGGTAGAAGTGGACCACCAAAGACCACCCGTCTTTGCCCAGCAGTGGGGTAGTGTGCAGGCAGTAATAATGATAATAGTAATGGGGTCATATTTTATTAACCGACTTCAAAAAAGGAGGTTCTATATTCGAACAGTATGTCTGTATTTATATATCTATGTATTTTTGTATATACACGATTTACTCAAAAACTACTGATCGGATTTAAATCGCGTTTTCGTTGTTTGTTAGCATATTTTATTTAGGTCACCAAATCGCTTATTTATATGCTCGTCTGGTGTTGCCGTTACATGTAATGAACAGAAATGTATTAAATGATTAAAGCGCGTGTAGGCGATAAGGGTTTCCTTATTAAGAGGTCACTCGATCTCTTTGTGTCGTCTCAAAAACACTCGGGGGATATTTTCAACTTAGTAATCCGAACTGATAATTACATTTATGTCTGATTGTAGACTCAAATGAGAAATGTATCGCTCAAAAGACTAAACGGGAACAAAGATGAAGAAGCGGGCCAAACTCCTACGTCTTGAGTTTTATTTTTACAATAATGCCTGTATGTGTAGCCATATCTAAAAAAACTTTTTACCAAAAAATTAAACCGACTCCCAAAAAACACTGCAAAGTGAAAAATAACTTTAATTTCGGTAGTCGGTGTCTTTAGTTTTGTTTTTTCGTTTTTGGCACCGACTTCCGAAATTAAAGTTATTTTTCACTTTGCAGTGTTTTTTGGGTGTTGGTTTAATTTTTTGGTAAAAAGTTTTTATTTCACTCTTTTTAGTTGGATGATTTTTAATTTACCTAGTTACAAGAGCCTAAATGTCAACTACTTATAACCTTTTACAAAATATTGCTTTTCCCAATGCTGGGCCGTTAATTGTTGAGAAGTTCTCCTGGTACTTCACCATCAGCTCTACATCACCATATGCATTGTGACGAGCATAAAGTGCTTAACATCCATATTCAAGTAATCGAATCGCAATCCACTCAATACTTATTATTGAGTAGTTTCGGCGGCCATCTGTGGTCTTCATCATCAGTTCCACTTCCCGAAATGGTACTTTTTGAGAGCAACTGCACAAGTTACTATAAGAAATACCCAAAACGCCATAGGTGTGCCTACAATATTTGAAGAGTTCCCTCGATTTCTCCAGGATCCCTTTGGAGGAAGACTTTGGTGATAATGGTACCAATTTCGAAGTATACCCATTCGAACAAAAAAAATAATTTTCCAAATCGGTTCAGCCGTCTTCGAGTACTCGATGATCATACATTAAAAAAAAAAAAAATATATATTTTTTGTCGTCGGTTGAAAATATAGTAGTATCAAGGTTTTCTAAAGTGCTTACAGTTATTTACACGATAAGTACTAAAACAAACTTTTTTTACATTTTTTAACCGGCTCACTGTTTTTCTGTTTATTCAAGCTGGAAGATACAGGAGTTTATAGGACAACATGTACTTTTTTATCGGGGAATTCAAAAGTGCGAATAGTTAATATGTATAAATAGTTATGTATCTACTATACATAACTATTTATACGTATTAACTATTCGCAGTTTCAACTAGTTTTTTAGGGCTCACTTACAATCTAATCGGATGCAGCCTACCTTCAGTGAAAGAAAACCTTAAACCAAAAAAAGAAAAAAAAAATTCTGTCCTAACATATTTGGACCTAGCTGCTGTAGCCGCAACAATCATCCAACCTGTACTGGACACAATTTTTTAATTGAAGGTATTAACATCCTATACTACACGCATATCAGAGTCATATAAAATATTGGTGCGACCGATATGTTTTGGGTTCCTGACGGAATACGGTCCGTCCACGCTCCGACTCTGCTCCGATGTGTATGGTTTAACCTTAAGGCTCACACTAGATAAGGCTTGCTTGGGTCCTAGCAGTAAGAAGGTTAAAGGTTGATTATATGACTGCCTATATGACTTCAATTACCCACTGCGTGAACCTATAACCGTTTTACGTGGATTTGACTATCCTATTATATTATTATACTATTTTATATAAATATAAAAGATAAAGTCTAAGTATTAGCAGTGAGAACTTAAAAGGCATACTTTCCCAACAGATAGAAACTGAGTTTCATTACGCCAAAATTAGAACTTATGTTCCTAATTTTGGCGTAAATAAACTCAACTTCAATCATACTTCCGCTAGAATTATTTTATAGAAAAAATCACACAGTCATCTTCATCTTCTTGCACCACCTCAGTTAATATTTTATTCAAAACACGTAGCACATTTTTAAACTGAAAAAATTCAGAGCGATTTGTAGTCAACCCTATAGACAGATGCCTCTCGCCTCTACCGGGAATTTATATTGAATGGAGGCAAATGGCAATAAACCTGCGTTGGGCGACTGCTATCGTGAACTGTGTGTCTGTGACCTACACCTTAAATCTAGGACAATCTGAATGTCCTTAGTTCATAGTAAATTGCTCTTCAGGTTTCAATAATAATTATTATATCTTTAGTACCAACTTGATACTTATGATAGTGATGTGATTAGCGGTATGGTAGAGTTGAAAAACAAGATCGTTTATTAAATTTGGTTGAATAAATTATTAGGTATATTATTTTACTTCCATAAATCAGCTTAAATATGCTATTGTAATTATAACATTTTCAGTTACTTACGTACCTTTTATTCATAGGGAAAATCGTCAAATGAGTCCTTTCACTCTGGTTGGAGCAGAATGGAAGGTCCAGCTCCTACTGACTGAATACCCACCCTTTTGCTTCCTTTCATGTAGTTATGTGGCAGCAGTATCTCGTTATAACATTGCAGGTATTCGCCCAAAATGCTTTTGAGAGGTGCACGTGGAACATGTCTCGTTGGGACTTTTATAAACATTACAAATAACTCAATAAATAATTTGTGCGTTTTACTGTATGATCTAGCATCTTCAAATGAACGACCTCATCCATCGTTCACCATCCGGCGCAATCAAGGTCAATAGCAGACTAGGATTAATACAAAGTTAATATAAAAACAAATATAGCATTCACTGGATTCCCTCATTCGCAAATTGATCAAACAGCAGTGACAAAACTAAATAGATTTCATCTCAAAATATTTTCATCACGTCACATCAGAAGTGCACGGTTTTGATTTAGTCGTTTTTCCAGTCGAGAAGAACCGGAGAGAAACTTAACGATTACTGTTTTAAAAACTTAATTGATATTTATTGAAAGGCAGTCAATGTTGGACGAGTCAAACCTAAATAAGTTCAATGTGAGCTTGTTTCAATCTATATTGTGTCGACCAATTTCAGAAGATTCTAAAAAATTAGGTATGCCTTTTGATGACAGTCCTTCAGCAATTACTCATATACTATAATTGTAATATCTGATTATATCGTCGTTGCGACTTTAAGACCTCTTATGTGTCACTTTTGGCAAAATCACTTTTTTACGCCAGGCTTTTTCACATTTTGAAGCTCTATCGAATGCAAAAACTCTCATTCGTATACGAGGATTTAATCGTCATTTATTTATCAATTTCAAAATCTACAATGTGCTTCCTAATAAAATGTTGGTGCTTAAAATATCTTATGTGTCAAGGTTCACATACGAGTTTTTAGGTCTATGTCATACTCGGGCTCTTTAGGCAATTATTAGATCAAAACATCTTATGTGCATCAGGACGAGAAAGTTGGGTATTTTTTTAAATTATTTTCTCATGTCTGCAATTATTTTTATGGCTCATTATAGATATTAATGCATTTTGTCAGTGCGTGCAGGTCGTTACTTGATTTGCGTAGATCGAAATTGTATTCGATTTGTGAGTGTAACAAGAATAAAAAATGAGTAAACCGCTGTCCAAGTGAAATTGAGTTATAAGTTAATCAGCTAAACACAGGTGATTCTGAATCAAGTACTTTTTTATGATTTTGGGGAACCTCCAAGAGTAGAGCGCTGTTCTAGCGGTTCCCTTATTACGCCAGAAAATTTGGGCTTAATATTATCTTCAGGATTGAATTATCAAGATGATTTTACGGAAGATTTATTTGATCTAAGCATCACCATGCTCCACGCCGCTGAAGACCCGGGTATTGCGTCTGAAGATTACGTTACGAATGCTTCATCTGATCATAGCATCAGCATACTCTATGCCACTCTAGACCCGGGTATTGCGCCTGAAGATGACGTTACGAGTGCTTCATCTGATCATAGCATTAGCGTACTCCATGCCACTGAAGACCTGGGTATTGCATCTGAACCGAAGCAAGTGGTATCACCAATGCCTATCTTTGAAAATTTGAGCGATGTTATCTGTTCTAGATGATGATCCAGATTGGGTTCCAGTGATATCGCGGCGGAGGTGGAGTCATGGAAGAATGTATCAGGTCACTGGCTGTGCAAGATTTGAAGAGAAGCAGGAATATATTTATACAAAGACGGAAGATCTTGCCTTCTCTGGATAATAAAGATAGTGATAGTGATGACAATGTTAGTGGCGTATCATTACCCGACAATATTGATAGTAATACCGCTGTATCTGTACAAATACCACTTCCATGCACCCTTAACCTGAATAAAGACGCCCGTGTTGCCGGTAAATCATACCTTGGGTAAAAAAGTTAGCTGAAAAGTGGACACTATGCGTTGAGAAACCTGAAAGAATTTTGAAACCACGTTGCTTACGTTGTGTCTAGCTTCAAAATCTAAAAATTCTTTTCTTTGTGCTCTTGTATCCGATGAAGAACGAGAACATATTCATAAACATTTTTGTAAGTTCAGGACTTGGTCAGAGAAGATGGCGTTTATAAAAGCATCAGCAGTGAGAAGGTCGACAACGTACATCTCAACAAAGGTCTACAAAAAAAAAGAGGCCACGATATCTTCAGGAATAAATTGGACGCAAAATGCACTAAAGTGAGAGTGTGTAAATTATTTTTTCTTAATACACTTTGCATTGGAGAAGATAGTTTTTGCCGCTGGACTAGAGAGGTTGATACTTTTAAAGAAAATATTGCGGAACAGGCTGCAGAAAACACTGCATCGAGTTCAAATATTATTGCTAGGCCAGAATACCGAGCCATTACTGTCGCTCTAGCTTATAAAAGTGTATGTTGTATTCAACTTTTCGATCTGAACTCCACATGCATCATGTGAAGAAGAGATGGAATCGAACATAATAGGCCTAAAAGAAGGGAGATCCTGTCGTGGTGGACATTAAAGGTCTTAAATATTTATCTGATGGATCAGTATTTTATAAGACATGTCGATGAGTGGTCCGTACTTCCACAGCGAAGAAATAACCAAAGAAACAGTTTGGCATCTCCGAACCGATTGTACTTATCTCCGTTGAAAATGATTTAGAGCAAGTTCAAACATTTACAGGAACTGAAAACGGTAATAGATCAGGATTATCATCCGTTTTATAATGCATTACAATTTAATGCGGGTACTTAATGTATAATTATATGGGTACCTGAGAAAATAATAGGACTTTGCTTTGTAACTTTTATTTTATTCTAATTTTTGATTCTACTATTATCATAACCTAATTAGTACTTTCAGAAAAGTATTTTTTTATTATAAAACTAGTACCTTTTATTTTAATTTTCATAGGCATTTTTGTTCAAAATCTCTGATGTGATACGTAAAGCGCAACGAAAATCTCTTATGTGTTAACTGAAACAGTTTTTGTTTCTTTTTACTATCATACTGCTTTTAATTTCAAATAACAATAGCAAAATAAAAAGCAGGAAATCATATGGCTGATACCTATATTTTTTGTTGTACATAGTTTCATTATATTTTTTTCAGTAGACGGTTTTTATCGATTTTCTCATAAAGTTGTATTTTACACATAAGAGGTCTTAAAGTCGCAACGACGATATTTAGAATATTAAAAGTTACGATGGGGTTGCCATATTGGTCACGATGAAAACCCCAAAATAAAAATAAAAGTAAAAAAAATATATATTGCTGTACCTACACAAATATTTCTAAAAAATCGTGTTGAACTAAAAATTTATTCTTTTGAATTTTTTAATATTCATAGTTCTGTGTCACTCTGCTAGTTTTTTGTTTCGATTTCGTTGGCAATGGCTGCCTGCCTTCTAGGCACGTTTTGACCAGCAGTGTGCTAACTTTTTGTATACGAACCTTTTTTTAGCGGAAATGTATGATTTAAAACTATGCGAGAACAGTTTTTATTACGATAAATGGTTCGAACTTTAAAGCACCTGGTGGCTAAATAATAACAGCCGCATGGGTTGATCTTCCAGGTTAACCCTTCGAATGTCGCAATGTTTAATGTACTTTTGATTTTTGGGTAGGACTACAGAAAAAATGATAAATGGGCAATTTATGGCCATTATCATGGTATAATATATATTATACCTTCCTGGCTTCGTTATGAGTTTATTTAACTATTTATATCATTTAATAAGCAAATCAAACTGACCTTATCTCGCAGTGATGTGATATGTTTTCACTTTTATAATTTTCACTCACATTCAAAGTCATACACACAAAAAAACACATATTCACGAAAAAAGACACACGATAACACAATAATGTGTAGGCAATATTAACACAAATTATTCCACTTAGACACTGTAAATAGTAATAAAAACTATTTGATAACACAACGAAAAATTCTGCGGCGTCAAAAACCACAGGTGCATTTTGTAAACATTTTTTTCGTTCATTTTAGTGGTGTTCCCTTTAAAGTGTTACTAAAACCGGTCAAGTATAAATCGAATAGTCGAATGATACAACCACATCGTGTTACTTGCAACATAAACGTAAAATACATCGTCCAATGCGAGCCGTGAGGTTATGTACACACTAGGGCTTTCATCCCGGGAATCTCGGTCTCGAAAATTTCGAGAGTCTCGACGATTTTTTAGTATTTTCGAGACTCGAGACTAATACTTTAGGTCACGGTAATAACGAGACTTTTGAGACTTCAGTAACATAAAAACTGTATTAAATAATTTATTAAACCAACAGTCAATTTTTATTATTTTTAGTATAGATATGGCAATGGCAGCACGGTCGAGCATAGAGTAAAGCTTAGTATTATCTGGGGAGGTTGAATAACCTTATTGACAAGTAACACAGATTTTGTCTACATATTATAAATGTAAATTGCTGTGCCCGAAAGGGTCCATGTGAGCTACTACTTATATTAAGATCTTGTCTACACAATTATGATTGCAATACAAATTGAATTATGGAAATATTCTGATTGATTTGAAAGGAGTTCGAATTTTTTGTATGAAGACTGGCATGTCGCGGCAGATGCTGAAAGTGGCATGTATGTAACAAAAAATGTCAGTAACATGTTACGCCAAAATTCACATTACCGAGATATTTGAAGGTACCTAAACATCGACATATGACTACAACAACAATCATTAAAAGTAGACTTATTACGTGTTTATAAGCATCAGATTGTATCCAAATAATCGTTTCCAGGTTGATTATGATTACTAATGTTTATTGAAAGAGAATAGGTACATTACACGCTACTAGGAGCACGAGAATACTACTACAAATAATTATTTATCCACTAAATCGAATCGCAATGAAACGCAGTCGACATGTCACTATCGCGTGGCGGATCATGCGACATGTTACTCAGCTTGAAAACGTTTTTCAGCAGTTGTTAAACAAAAGGCAAAAGGTACCTATGTCATTGACGTTAACATTTATTTATAACTGTAAGTACAATATCAAACATAAGTGAATATTAATACTAAGATAGGACATTTTAAAATATATCTAACACGTATCATAAATACTACTGTACTACATAATCCATAAATTCAGCAGGAGGTTGGATAGGGGTTCTTGATGCCGAGCCTAATCCATGTACCAAAACACTCATTTTCGACAGCCAACACGCGCGTGTGGTATTCTTTGATATGCGTTTTATTGCGATGCGATGCGATTTAGTAGGCAAATAATTAATTATAGTAGCCGTTTTTGTCATACTGCTAGACTAATAAGCTAAATACTAATAAGCGTATGGACGCGTAATGAGTCTATTTGTTTGGGGTACCGTGTTACTGGATATTTTTTGTTCCTGTAGCCATGCATAACACTTTCATCATGCACCGCGATTAAAAAAAAAAACAAAATGGTGACGTCGATACGACAGATAGGTTCTATCCCCTTTCATTGTGAAAGCGCGAAGTGGTACTAAGTAGTATATCTCTAGCGTACATGGCAGAAAGAGTTTTTCTAATGCGGGTTACTGTTGTAACAAAATTAGGGTTAAATGCCCTTTGTTTATTACGTGCCTACTACAAAAAAGAAACAAAACTGTAACAAATGTTTTTTTTTTAATTTGCGTTTGTTTATGAAAGTAACTACCTACTTGATTAAAATATGTTGATTTGACTCTCTAATTGACTCTCTAAATAAAAAACCTAGTTTTGAGATAGTCTCGAAAGTCTCGTTTTTCTCGGGAATTTCGAGACCACACATAGTCTCGTTTTTTTTTTTTCCCGGAACTTGGTAATGCATCGAGACTGAAAGCCCTAGTACACACGGTGTAACGTTGACACTTGAGGGGTTAAGCAACGCTTGCCGAGGTCAGTCCGTAGATGGGTGGCTCCGTGCTTCAAAAATCAAGTCAAGGCATTGGTCCCGGCTGTCATTTGTACATCTTTCGACAGTCGTTAAGCTTTGTTTTCCTAGGATAGCGGTGCCGTCATATAGCGGCCGTAATACAGCGGTGTTCACTAGAACGTTGTCTATGTAAACAAAATGGCGCGGTTTCCTAGAGAGCGGTAACTGACACCATAACGTAAAAAAGCGGTGACGCCATTTGCATGACGGCCGTCTTGTCGGTGACAGATGGTTTCGTGAACGTTTCATTGATAGCGATGAAGCAGACTGTGTTAAAATGGCCGTGGAACTTTCCACATGTCGTCACCGTAAAGACGGCCGCCTTTTTGCGTCCGTAATATTACGGCCGCTATATGACGGCACCGCTTTCCTAGGAAACCAAAGCTTTACGGGCAGTCAGAAGCCAGAATATCTGACACCGGTCTAGCCAAGGGGTATCGCGTTACCCAGCTACTGGGTTATAGAGGTCAGATAGGCAGACGCTCCATGTAAAACACTCAGCTGCATCCACTTAGACTCGAAGGCGGCCCCATAGTTAGGAAAAGGATAAGTACCTATATGATGACGATGTTCACATTTTAAATTGTCGACGCTGAGAGACAGATCTCTAATTACCCGAATGCGGCGAAGCAAGGAGGAGGGTTATATTTTTACCGCGTATGTATGTCCGTTCCTTTGTTCCCTCGTAACTATTAAACCACTGAACGGATTTTAATAAATGATACGTCGTTGGATTTGTCTTAATGGCGCGAGTGTTACTGGATACATTAAAATAAAAACAAATCATCACAACGACAACCAGACGCTATATTGGCAAAAATAAAAAATCTACAATCGACAAACTAAGTCAAGTGGGGTATCATTAAATAGATCTTTAAAAATAATTTTGAGGTTTCTTTCACCATTTTTCATATTAAGCAACCGTTTGGAAAATACAACTTTTTAAAACGGAATTAAATCGTATAAAAGGACTGAAAATTTGTTAATTAATATTTAAACTAAAAAGTTGAAAATAAAGAAATTATTTAAAAAACTAAAATACCCGACTGCTCAACTGAAACGCAAGAAACAAGTACATTTTCATTTTAAAGAGTGTCAAGCAGGCGGGACCCTATTGAACATAATATAATTTAAATTTAAAAAATTGGCCAAGTGCGAGTCGGACTCGCCCATGAAGGGTTCCGTAGTAACTATGATAAATATAATATACTTAATATATTTATTTGAAAAAAAAAAAAACAAAAAACCTTACAAATTTCTTAAAACTAGCTTATTTACAATTTTTACAACTATGCCAAATAACTTTGTTTTTCATAGTATTTGTATGAATTACAAAGTTATATTTGCGGTTTTAGAAAATATACTGTATCTCAAAAACTGCTGACTCGATCTCGTTCATACCAATTTTGGTTGAAAGTTTACATTAAGATCTACAATATAAGGTTATTTTTTAGATTTTTCACTTCATTATTTTAGAAGTTAGAGGGGGGACACACATTGTACCACTTTGGAAGCGTATATCTTTTAAACGATTAACTTTATGAAAAAGTCATTTTAGAAACCTTAATGTCATTTTTAAAGACCTGTCTATAGATACCACACACGTATAGGTTTCATGAAAGAAAATATTTTCAGTTTCAGTTCCATGTATGGGGAGCCCCCTATATTTTAAATATTTTTTTAAATTTTCTCTTACAATCGGAAAGCGGTTCACAGAATACATCTATTTACCAAGTTTTACATGTATAGTCCTAATAGTTTCGGAATAAAATGGCTGTGACATACGGACGGACGGACAGATAGACAGACGGACAGACATGTCGAAACTATAAGGGTTCCGTTTTTTGCCATTTGGCTACGGAACCCTAAAAATGGGATGGGTCCCGCCTGCCTGTCACTTGTCGCTCAATAACAATGTTCATATTTGGAACCAATTCGCGAACGCGTTATTGTTGTTTGATTGGCTCGTCTCGATGAGGCGTTTGACGCGTGAATTGGCGCTCGCGCAAGTTATTCGTGTTACGTCTTCGTTACGTTGTTAGCGCGTATATTCGGGCTTAGAATCAACGTGTATTTCTTAAGATTGCCAATATGCATGAATTTGTTGTTGCATGAATGAAATGACGCTAAAGGAATGAATGGCTCTTGCAGATACGAACGTAATTTATAAGTTTTTTTTTTTTTTTTTTATTATTGTACAACAGTTTCGGTGATAACTAATTGGGATCATAATTTATTATGTACCGTATTACCGTATACTTATGGATACAAATAATAAAACTAGTATACAATGGGCCGGGCATGCGGACAGCGAGTAAAGGGCAACTCGCTGTCCGACCATGGACCATGCCCGGGTCGACGGCGCGTCGTGTTCCACGCGCGCCTCAAAGAGCGTCAGCAACATGACGAGGCCCCCTCTGCAGAGGGCCGAAGCCTGCCGGGGTCGTGGGACTCATCCCGTTACCGTGGCCCCGGTATGTAAAGGGTTATTGAAGGAACACCGTGGATTTTAGTCAGTAAAAGTCTGACAGTCCCTCCCACCCTGCCCGGAGTGGGAGGACTTATTTGATAATTTTACCACGTTAAAAAAAAAAAAAAAAAAAAAAGTATACAATGGGCGGTCTTATCGCACAGCGCAATCTCTTAAGGACAGCCTTTGGATATCTATGTTGAGTATAAATGTTAATAAGATAAACTAGACGAATGTTCTCATCCTAAACTTTTATTCATAAATAATTTTAATGCATTAGGCATCGTAAGCTACTATTCTATTTAATTTACATAAAAATATTAGATAACTAAATAGTTTTTATTTTACTATATAATTATAACATGACATAATCAGCTTAACCCTTCCCACAGCTGGAACACAAGCCTGTACTAACCTTAGATATAAGAGACAAATAAAGGACTGTAGTATATCACGCGGGCCTCATGCGGGATGTCAAATGCTTTCGGATTTAGGCCCCTGGACCGGTTTCCTCAAAATATTTTCGTTCTTCGCTTTGAGAGCGATGATAATTATGAAAATTACATAAAGTAATGCCAAGGTTTAAACTCTTGGGCAAGTCCCCTCTTTGAGGAGTGGCTTGAGAGACGCCACGGCGTCCTCACCTTCCGCTAGGGCGTCCAATCCCGGAATACCGAGATCTCGGTATTGCGGGATCCCGCGTCATTTTCCAATCCCGCGTGATGCGGGATTACGGGCGTGGGATCCGCGGGATTTGCGGGACTGAAAAAAAACATGCATATACCACTCGCGAGCGTGATCACTGTCGCGGTGACTGGCGGTCGGCAGTGTTGCAAACAACGCGGGGGCCGGTGTCGCCCGTTTTTCACAGCTTATGTAGCCTAATATAGCCGAATTTCAGTCAGTGGTAGCCCAAGTATGTAGCCTAAAATATCAGTAAAGTATTTTATTCAGTATTTGTTACTGTTTTTTGTGAAATAAAACGGTGTAATTTGATTGATCTCATACTAATAGTAATACGTAAATAAATGTGGAGTTAATTGATTTATTCATTGTTTTTTTGTGATAAATAAACGGTGTAATTTGATTGATCTCATACTAGTAGTAATACTGGAATAAATATGAAGTTAGTAGATTAATTCATTGTTTTTTTTGTGATAAATAAACGGTGTAATTGTATTGATCTCATACTAATAGTAATACGTAAATAAACGTGGAGTTAGTAGATTAATTCATTGTTTTATTTTCCATGTATAAATGTGAATATTTTCAATATGCGGGATCCCACAAATAGCGAGATCCCGCGGGATTGAATATCCGTAGTCCCGCAAATACCGAGATTGAATTCAGGCTGCGGAATTGGACGCCCTACCTTCCGCCTGACGCAGGTGCTAACCGGACATGGCTGTTTCGAGAGGTACCTGTTTCGAATACAGCGGGAGGACACGCCCGGGTGTGCGAGGGAGAGGCAACACTTTTCCTCACGCTCAGCCGCCGCGGAAGACGCCCTGGGCATCGGGGATCGCGAGCCGATCTTCGGCCACCGTAATCTCGGGCTTGCGCACGGCGAGCAGTGGTAGCTCACCGTCTGGTAAGGACCAGGCCCGGATCAGTGGCGCGTCGTATTCCAAGCGCGCCTCAAAGTGCTGTCAGCAATAGTGACGGGGCCCCATAGGGCCATTGCCTGCCGGGGTTGCGGAAATGTTCTAATGAGATACCGCGACTCCGGAACTTAAGGGCAGCTGAAGGAACAGGATGGTTTTTTAGTCAGTAGGAGTCTGACACTCCCTTCTGTTCCACCCAGAGCGGGAGAAGTCATTCGATGATTTAAACTCTAAGAAAAAAAGAAAAAAAAGGTATGAACTCGTATGCCTATAACCACTGAGCCCCCCACTGTGCAGAATAATAGTCAAGCAAAATTGCACTTAGTCAAGAGTGAATAGGTTACTTCTAGGTGAGCGTGCTTCATCTCCGACTCCATCATCGTTTAACATCAAGTGAGATGAGAGAAAAAAACATCAACGTTGACAATAAACTTAAAAAATAAATCAGTTTTCAAGGAAATGGAAACAATTACGTAAACATCATTACAAGTTCATCGTCATTTCAGGTCTATAGACAAGATATAAACAGATAATGACGAATGGAAACTTTAAGCGTTGTTGCTGCCAATACCGTCCGCCATTACTCAATAGCAATAGGTGTGTGGATACATGTCAATTTATAAATAGCGTGATCACTGATTGATCGCACTAGGATTGTTCTTTCGGCGCCTCGGGACGTTGTTGGAGCTAGCTCTGTGTTTCTTGTTTCAGTTATGTAGGTAAGATGTTTTTATTAGAATATCTGTATCTAGGTAGATACGATTCTACAATAGTGGGAGTATATTCTCAAAATAGGAAAGTTACATGTTTTCTTCTTTTTCAGATAAAAGTAAATAAATATTGTAGTACCCAATAATGTAGATTTCTTTTGGACACGCCTTCGCAAGTCTGTTTTACTTCACGGAATATGTTTTTGTACAATAAAATTTAAATCGTAATCAATATAATTATATCATAAAAACGTTCTGGACTTACAAACCAAACGTTCAGTATCAATCTATTCATTTTGTTAATAGCCGTCAAATGTATATAAATTAATGTCTTAACCATCTAATAACTTCTTATTTCCATTGGTAGTAAATCATTTAGTCAAAATAAACAATTAATTCATTTTGACTCCAGTCCAACAGCTACGTATTCCTACTTGATATTAGAGATACGAAAGTAACCACATCTGTCTGTTACATTTTCACGTCTCAACTACTTGGATTTGAAAAATACAGAAATACATAAAACCTTACATGAAGCGAAGTATAGGCTTCTTATTTTTTCGCTGATAATAAACTTTTAACGCAAGCAAAGCCGCGGGCTGAACTAGTAGTACGTTATTAACAATTAAGATCAACGATCGAACGAAGGTTGCCTTACCAGAGATATAAAATGGTATACAAAGGTTGCAATAATTATAATATCAAAGACAGCTGTAAAAGATGAGACATTTAAGGCTCAATATACACCGCCGCGGAATGGAATTGAAGCGACTTTATTTGTACATAGCATAATGAACTCTATGTCAATTGTATAACATACAAACTAAATAGGAGCCAAAAAAAGGTCGCGCGTCTTCCGGGGAATCGTCGCGCATTCTCGAGAATTTCTGGCTCCTATTTAGTTTGTATGTTATACAATTTCGTTGCAAAAAGTTGCTTCCATTCCACTCCGCGGCGGTGTATATTGAGCCTAATAGGTTTATTATGAAATTAGTGGAAATCTATGGCTTGATGATGATAATAAACAATCTATGACTGATGTCTTATTTGTATTTTACATGCCTGCGACTTCGTTTGCGTTGAAATTTCGCACATACGGCTATGGATATTTAATTTTTTGGACTAGAAACTCTCTCTCCCTTTCTCAAATAACCCCCGCCAAAGATTCATCACAAACTGATCAATCGTTTATGAACTGTTTAAAAACACACAAACATTAATTTTTATTTGTTTAAATAGGAACGAAATGTCAATGTTATCATTTTCATAGTGATCTTCTGTAAAATATCAGATATCAGAGGTTAGAATTTCCATAAAAAAATTTCTTACGTCAGTAGCCTTTAATTACACCAAAAATATTATGAAATATGTAGCAAATAAATAAATAGGTTACTGGTAATTATTTCCGTGATGTTAATAGAAAGCGCGCCTTGTGTTCTTTCTTCGATCCTCGCAGCGTTTTGCAAGAATAGATGTTGCAAACTTGCAAGTAGTCCCACTACTCTAAACAAGCATGAATCAATACACATACACAATAATTATACACATATGTAACAACAAACACACAATCGAAACAACAATAGAGTGACGACACGGCACGTCGCGATGTGTTCGACCAATGTTTACGAATAATTAAAATAGTTCGGGATTGTTTGTTCACCTACCATATACTTAAATTATTTGTATGTTTGTTGATTTTTGAAGAGCAGAAGGTGCATTCTGATCAAATACTGAAGGAAGAAGTTAAGAAACAGCACAAATTAGAACAAATTTATTTTATATCGATGCTTTCCGCTACAAAGGGCGTAAAGACCATTTTGGCCAAATTGACTTTTTGATGCAGTCTTACTTAGTTTTTCACGCTCTTTCTATCTGTATATTTAAAATTGCGCTACGTTGAAAAAAATGGTTTTTACTACCCAACATTTTCTTAACGCTAAACATCTTTTTTTCGAAAAACCAAGTCGTAAAACACATCTCTTTTACATCACGGCTGTTGCGTCCGGAACGTTTTCTTTGAACACATATTTTTGGTGTGGCAACATTCTATTGAATTTTGATGTTGACACTTGACATAACTTTTGACTTGACAGATAACCTTGGTTCGGGTTGAAAAAATGTCCGCTTTGGGACCTGTTGAGTTAATTGTAATTGGTAAAATATCGTATTGAATCGCGTGTTGATGCCGATAATTGGGTCGCGATTAACGATTAATTGAATTTGTAATCCCCATTTGATGAAAAACCTGGGATATTTTGGGACTTATCGCCGGTTGTCGCCACCGCATGGCACGCGGACTGTGCTGAAAATAGTGATAACTAGCTGCTTCAATCTGGTGCGAAGTTTGTGCTGCGATTGCTGATAGACCGCGTTGGGAGGACCTGCATTTGAGAACCTCCGTCCATCTACACTTGACTTTCACTATACTTTTCACTTACTCATTTCATACTTACATACATACCACACACGGACGCGATCGAAAGGATCCTCGCTTGTCGTCATCAGCTCAGAAGGTTAGTGGCAATATTAGGTATTGATAAAGCCTCAGAGGCTATAGATTGTTGTCGGCCGGAGAGCCTGTAGTTTTGTTCATTGAAAGCAACGGTAGGGCTCCACGAACCGTGGACAAGTTCGGACACACCAGTATCGTTGCACTGGCTTTATTGTAGTCTCGAACAACGACAGAAAACTTGCTGTATCTACAAATAAAAATATTTTCTTGAATACAAAACGGGGTACAACACAGCAACAAAACAAAATGTGAGTTACGCCCTACATATATAGGATATTCCCATACATCAGAAGGACGTCCGTAGAGTGCTGCGTAATCTCGATGTGAAAAAACTAGTGGCCCCGACGGGATACCAGCAATTGTTCTTAAGACTTTTGCGCCTGAACTGTCTCCGAAAGCATGGAACCTGGCTAACGTGCAGCGTGTGCCCAAAAATGGCAGTCGTGCTGACCCGGCCAACTACAGGCCTATCTCAGTTACGTACTTAATAGCAAGCTCCTGGCATACCTAGAAGCCCACGATGCACGATGAACTGAGGATGTCCTCAGTGACCGACAATACGGCTTTCGCAAAAACCGGTCAACTGGGGATCTTCCAGCGTATGCCATTCACATCTGGAGTGAGGCCATTGAGAAGCAGGGGGAAGCACTTGCTGTCTCTTTTGACATCTCCAAGGCCTTTGATAGGGTCTAGCACGATAGCCTTATTGCTAAACTTCCTTCTTTCGGTTTACACATTAACTTTGCGTTTGGATTGAAGACTTCCTGAGTGATCGGTCTATTCGAGCGGTTATTGATGGCTGCTCGTCTGGCTAATTGGCAATTAATGCAGGGGTCCCTCAGGGGTCGGATCTCTCAGCAACTTCATTTTTGCTGCACATTAATAATCTGCTTATGCCCGGTACCTTTGGGTATGCTGACGACAGCACAGTTGCTGAGAGGTATGTGTCCAGCGCGCGTGCTGGTGAGTCACTGATCCAGTCTCTCCGTGAGGATGGTTGGACGCTTGAACTTGTCCTTGAAGGCTGTCTCCTAATGGGGTGATGTATACTTGGTCAAGTTTAATGCAGGTAAGACCCAGGCGTTTCTTTTCCGCAAAAAGGAGCCAATTCCAACCGGCTCCTACTTTCCGCGATGTAACCATGCCGATAACCGATCGTATTGAGCTTGGGGTAACACTAACTTTTACCCTCAATTTTGGTTTGTTTATTGAGGCTAAGGCTCAACTAGCAGCAAAAAAGTTGGGAATCCTAGCAAATGTGAGACGGTACTTCACACCGGAACAGATGCTTACCCACCCTTACTTACAAAACGTTTTGGGAATACTTTCATTGTGCGTACGGCTAAGGAGTGGAATTCCCTGCCGGAGTCTTGTGTTTCCTGATCGCTATAACCTGGGCGTATTTAAGTCAGACTGAATAGGTTACTTCTAGGCAAGCGTGCTCCATCTTCGACCACATCATTGCTTACCATCAGGTGTGATGCTGGTCAAACGCGAGCCGATTCTGAATTAATATATATATTAGTAAATAAAATAATTGTGTTATCCAGAACCCAACTTGCTCACGGCACCTGTAACTTCCAATTTGATTGCAATTGATATTACCAATTAACAATAAATATGTTTAGATATTTAGAACCGTTTATTTCATTTTTCCTCAACTTATTACTATTTATATTAAAATTACCTACAACCTATCCTTATTAATTCAGTTATATTCATCCTTACTAATAAAATTGCCTATAGATTCATTGCATTAGTATTAATTTCAGGGTGTACCTACATATTTTGCGAAAAAACATGGTCTTTATAACTACGTAAATTACCCTTGTATGTGCATAACTGGTTTTTACCGCAGACGTTTGTTATCAAGCCATTTAATTAAGGGGTGTATTTACATTTTTTTTTCATTTCCAGGGGTGTAACTCCATGCTAACTTCGTGAATAACTATCGTACATAACTGTAATTAAATGAGGCAAAAGACAGCCAAAATTTAAGAACTTTCATCCTAGGACTCAATTTTATAAGTAGAAAAATGAAAGAGATATTTGAGAAAGATTTTTTTTTGTTTACACTTTTGCTCATAGCCAAAACTATGGGTTTTGGAGTTACGCCCTTTATAGCGGAAAGCGTCGATATTTTAACATTAAATAATTGGCCTCACGTAAAATTTCCATAACTGGAACACAAGCCTCATTTCTATGGGATTGGGATGTTTTTACTTATCAGTTGAAAATTACAAGATGTTACATTTAATTCAATTATTTGGTAGATTCTTATAAACGCATTTATAAACAAAAAATACTTTGTGTTGTTGTTTATTTACGTATCTCAATCGGCTCAAATCAAATTTTCTAACAAGTATTTACAACTTGATCAGCTCTATAATAATTATTATTGGCCTCGTGTATATCCTAGAGATACGTCTGGGCTGAAGGGAGAATGTCTTAATTTTTTATGGTGAAGAAAGCTTATTGACAAAAAAGTTCATCCGACAACCAAGAAGCATTCAAACATATATATTTTTATTGTTATAGGCTCGCGTTCGACTACCATCTCGCCTGATAATAAGCGATGATATGGTCAAAAGATGAAGCACGTTTACCTAGTAGTAACCTTTTCACTCTCGAATTAAATATCTCCAGGTTATAGCTATCAGGAAATATATACAACATTAAGGCCCAAACCTCAAGGTTTAAAAGGAAATGGAGAGCAAAACCAAATGGCTACCATCCAGGCCATCTGTCATAGCACAGCTCTCTCATCGAGTTTACACGTACCCGTATAAACTAGACATTCTGCGGTTATAAATTGTTTAGTATCGGTTTTCAAAGCCAAATTAATGTCGTCGGACCGATATGCTGTTAATCATTCTAATGGGGTTAACATTGTTAGCGCTCGAAGCCGATGCAAGGACTTTATGCGTAGACTATTCAGATTGCGTAGGACTATTTTAGGAAACATTTTTCCTTGAATGTTTCTAAGCATAATTTTATTAATATAAATACGTTTTATAAATATAAGTAGATTTTATAAATATAAATAGATAATATAAATAGGCTTTAATATCTTGTAGTTTTTTATCATCGCGTATTAATTAAAATATTTTACAGCTTTGAAAAAGAAAACAAACTTTTAAACCTGTTATTTATTGATAAGTTAAGACCATAAGATATGTTTAAATACTTGACTAACGTTTCTTTTTTTCTTGTCCAACAGATGCACCACCCTATTCAGATGAAGCCGGCTGACAGTGAAAACAGAAACGGTAAGTCATATTATTTAGTCAGTACGGATTGTATGGACTTCAATAGAGACCTTGATGTCCCCTAAGAAACATCGGCGTCATCCATTTATGAAAATGGCGTGTAAAAGTATTTTATGACATATCCTCAATATAAATGTCATCATATTTATCCAATAATCTTCTAATATAACAATCTCGTGTCAAGGTTCTTGTGGTCACACTCCTCTGAATCGGCTCGGCCAATTTTTACGATATTTTGTGCATATTTGATAAGTATGAGAATAAGGTCGTGAAGTATTTCATTCCGCTAAGTGAAAATATCTATGAAAGCGTGATAAGCTCCGGGGCAGAATTTCGTTTAATATAATAACTGTTTTGTCGACTAGCAGAACATACGAAGCAGTTACTAGATTCAATTGTTACTTAGGTAGTAACAAGTTTGCCCAATTTTGGGTTATCTGCAAAGTTTGAATCCAACATTTGTAACAAAATACCCAAAAACGTTAAGCAATAATCTTCAATCCCAAAATTGAGCGCACTTCAGATGCTGAAAAAACGGCCCCTCCGTCTATCCGTCTGTTTGCCCAATTCATTATAAAAGTGCCAAGGTCCCTGACGTCAGAAGCGAAAAAATAACATAGTTTTATTGTTGTGAAGATAGAAAAAGTAAATAGGGATGGCATCCTAAAATATCAATCCAACCATGTCTACCACAGTATAATCTGACTTTTACTGGGTACTCTTCAGTAGTTTTTTTAACAAATTTCTCAAAGAAAACGCCTAAACATTCACATAATTAAAAAAAATGGGCAGATTTTTTGGTATAAGATAATTTATATTTTACATTAGCTTTACCTGACTTCACTAAGCTAATGACTCAAAATAAATAAACGACTTTTTTTTTAGTATAGATATGGACAGTACAGAAACTAAGCCTAGTTGAAGACTTAATATTACCTACGCTCTTGTAACTTTTAATGATTTTGTATTGTTTTTTTTCACATTTTTGTTCTGTAGTGATCAATCCATCGAGGTAATCTCATGGCGTCGGTTAATCTCAGCAAAAGACGATAGTTTAAACACGAAAAACAATTTAACATTAACACACTTTAGCCATCTACGTATGAAATACGATAGTTCCGGTTTTGTTGAAGCCGAGTTCAAAAAGCCGTACACAACGCAATACGCTCGTGGCATTTTCGGAGATATGTTAATAAAACTTAAACGTGACGACACGTCTTAACGCGGCACGCACTACTGAGAGCACCGCGACCCGCGCTTTGGAGTCTCGTCGGTGTGCATGTTTGTGTGAGTGTGCCGTTTCTAGCGTTTGTAGGCAGCTTCCGTTCTGTCCATATTTTTATACTGTGGTAACACAATACCTAACCCTTGACAAGGCTAGTGTCACATTTTATGGCTTCTGACTACCCGTAACGACAGTCCAAGATATACTAATAACAACTACGGCTTAGTGTGCTTTGTACCCGTGGGCTGCAGCTGAAAACCAGCGTTAGGTGGTAATACTTAGGGTTGCCACCTGACATTACGCTGAGCTGAGGCCCTTTTGGCACAATATTGTTTTTTTATTTTTAATGTTGTATATAATGTGTATTTCTTATTTTTATGTGCCAATAAACGCAATTTTCTTTCTTTTTCTTTCTTTCTTTCTTTCTTTCTTTCCGAGGCACGTAGGAATCTTGATATGTTAAGATGGTTACCTATCCACAGACTGACCTTGGCAAGTGTTGTTTAAATATACTACCTACCCAAATAAACTACCTATTCTAAGATAATAATTTATACAACGTGTAACAGAAACCCCATATCTATCCAAAAGGGCTGAAGACAACATCTGGTATGGAGTCTCTATGCAAAGTTTCAGCTCAAAATAAGTGACTCACATAAATGACCCCAAATTGTTGATTTCGTATGTTTCTTGAATACCAATAATAACAAACGTGTCACATCACTATGAGGGTCATCACTTTCCACGTCACTTGCCAATAAAACGATAATTCTCTTCGTTCTTCTTAATTTGAAAAATTCGGTCTCTGGTATCAATGTATTGAAATTTCTAATAAGTTCCACACATGTAGAACTGTAGACATAGGATTAGAAAACTCTGGCCATATCGTTTGTTATCATCCATAGATAATCATCCAAAGAAGCCGGGCACTCGGTATGTATATATACCCTTTAAATTACACGTTGTATATGAATCCACTTTTCGTCGCCTTAGAGTCAAAACTTCGGGAGTACATTTTTGTCCAAATTTATTTTATTGCGTTTCCAGAAAACAATCCTAGCAACGCACATCCTGATCTCACTAATATGTTCATTCGATACTCGAAACGCTATCTATGAAAGTAAGTGAGAACCTCGTAAACACTCGCATCGCGTTGTCAGTTTAGCGTAATCAGGCCATGAATTATGCATTTCTGAACTGTTCGATATTATGTATAATATTTAATAGCTCTGGATATAAAAACGGGTTAAATTTACATATAAATTTATTTAAACATAAAAGATATAAAAACATAAAAGGACCGTACAAAAATTTTATAGCACGCAGATTTTTCTTCCTCCTGAAAAGTTACTCCTTTTTCACTTACGAGGTTTTCACTCTAAGGCGTCGTTTTGTACCATCGTACGTAATACACATTACCATAATTATAATTAAGTCCACTTCTGTAGCCGTTTACTGAAAGTAGACTAGGAGAAGAGAAAAATCCAGTCATTTTGAAGCGTCAATAGCCTAATGGTTAACGTGTCGGACTTGTGATCGAGAGATCGCGGATTCGAAACCCAGCCATTACACTATTGCCGTGAACACACTCTAGACAGAAGTATATTTAGCTAGTTGGAGGGGCTAACAAAATTGCTAGTAGTGTGATTTCTACATCAATGCTAGTTCTATTTTTTTTTTAAATCTTATCTTGCATTTTATAACACTAGCTCTGTGCCCTCCGTAGCCCTGCCAAAGTTTTATTATAATTTGATCTATGGTTTAAAAACGCATATAGAACATACAAAATATGGTTTCTGTTTATATAGATTAGTACATAATCATAATATAGTATTCTACGTACATTTTAGTATATAATAGTCTAGTTAGAACTAGACACAGCCGCATATGTAAGTACTTAAATCGTGTTGACTTTGACGGTGTTTCGCTAAATATCGATAAGGCGAGTCTCAAGGACTGCATACGGAACGCATGACAAATTGATTCAACAGTTGCCCACCCATTACATAAGGCTTGGGCCACACTTTGATACTCGACGCTAAACTAAATATATCCATAAAATATATAAAAATCAATTACTGTTCGTTAGTCTCGCTTCTCGTCTTCTAAAGTTTAAAAGGGAAAAAATATGATAAATAGGTACATTACACAAAGTTTGCAGTCAGCTAGTAAAGTGTAAAAAACTTTTTACCAAAAAATTAAACCGACTTCCAAAAAACACTGCAAAGTGAAAAATAACTTTAATTTCGGTAATCGGTGTCTTTGGTTTTGTATTTTCTTTTTTAGCACCGACTTCCGAAATTAAAGTTATTTTTCACTTTGCAGTGTTTTTTGGAAGTCGGTTTAATTTTTTGGTAAAAATTTTTTATTTCACTCTTTTTTGTTGATCGATTTATAATTTACCTTGTTACAAAAGCCTAAATCTCAACTACTTATAACCTTTTACAAAATATTGCTTTTCCCAATGCTGGGCCGTTAATTGTTGAGGAGTTCTCCTGGTACTTCACCATCAGCTTCACTTCACCATATGCATTGTGACGAGCATATTGTGCTTAATAACCATATTCAAGTAATTGAAACAGAACCCATGAAATACTTATTATTCCTACTTATACATATATTGAGTAGTTCCAGTGGCCATCTGTGGTCTTCATCATCAGGTCCACTTCACAAATGGTGCTTTCCGAATGCAACTACACAAGCTACTATAAAAAATACTCAAATCACTATAGGTGTGCCTATAATATTTGAAGAGTTCCCTCGATTTCTCCAGGATCCCATCATCAGATCCTGACTTGGTGGCAATAGCACCAATTTCAAAGTATACCCTTTCAAACCAAAAAGAATTTTCCAAATCGGTTCAGCCGTCGTCGAGTAATCGGAGATCATACATAAAAAAAAAAAAATATTTGCGTCGAATTGATAACCTTCTCCTTTTTTTTGTCGTCGATGGATAATTTATAGAGAACAGTCCGATTGGTTACAGGCACGACTTACGCTTCGTACCTAGGTTCGACCCCAGTCAGATACATTACTTTGTGTTATTGATATCAACACCACTACTATCAAAACAGTGAAGAAAAACATCATGAGAAAACCGGCACAACTTAGGATCAAGAAATCCGAAGACATGCGACGTCCATCAACCTAAACTGGATGCGTGTGGTAGACTACGGCCCATTGCCAGCAGTGGGAACATTGTGGGCTAATTATATATAATAAAGGGTTACGTATATTTCGCAAGTAAAAAATCGAAATTTCGCATAAATATAAACCCGAAATGCTAAACTCGCTTTTATTCGCCAAAAAAAAAAAAAAAAAAAAATTCACGTATATATTCACATAATCATTACAAGGTCTAACTATCTATTGAAAAAATTAGTTAAAAGCTAACATTGTGGTTGTTTCTATGTTTTCCTGCTTAAGTCGTTGCCTTCGGTCATTTACGACAATATTGTAGATACTAAAATATATTTCAGCGTCAACACTGTTGACTGGGCTGTGGAGGCTTTGTATAGGTGCATTTGCAAATCTAGGGTAGCTACATTATGTTGCTAATAAAATCTGTATGAGGTCAACAGGAGTTTCTTATTGAACTATGTTTAGTAGCTACATACCAACATATCCATCTAAGAGTTCATCCTGTGGTAAGTCATTGAAAAATGGTATTTTGGAGAAGCTCTCCAGCGTTAAGTTCGTGTCCAGAGACGATGTAGTTACGACTGCTGCTACTGATGGGCAAAATTATTTGCCGATGTGTAAATAAGATTCGTTTGTTGGGTTGGACGTCATGTGTGTAGACAATTTATCCAAGCTCTTCTGCGCTGCTATCTTTAGCATAACACTGTGTTCTTGATCTAATACGCCATTTTCGTTTAACAAAATACAAAAAAAAATTGTACAAAATTTCGTGGAAATGTATAGAAAACACAATATTTCGCACTAATTAGTAAATTTCGCATGTATCGCATATATTTAGTAAATTTCGCGTTTATCGCATCTATTTCGTAAAAACGAAAATTACGTATCTTTAATAATAATTTATAGAAATTTATAACATGGAACAACTACACTTCTATAACTCAATTACTTAATATTGACCCCTTAATTTTGAACTTGTTATCATCTCGACTCGAGACTTACTTCCTCAAGTATTCCAGAGTGTTAAGTACGATCTTAGTGAAATTGCTATCTATAAAATTATATTTTTATCTCTACTTGAAATTACAATCTAACATTCATTACTTACCTACCGGAGTCTTAGGCTACCTTAGTCTTTCTTAATAGCTATAACTTGGTGGTCTAGACAACAGTGAATAGGTTAGGGCTTGACCCCATCACCACGTTGACGTCGACGTTTTGATATAGTTATGGGGATATGCCTTTACTTCTAGGCAAGCAAGCTTCATCTTCGGCCACATCATCGCTTACCATCAGGTGAGATGGTGGTCCAACACGAGCCTATTGAATTAATAAAACTTAGATTTCATTAAATTTCCAAATAGATAGGTGACACCGAAAAATGTCATCGTTTCAAATACGGGAGGGTTTTTTCGCGTAAATCCCGATCCCGTGGGAATTCCGGGATAAAAGTACCCTATGTGTTATTGCAGGACAACTGTCTACTTAGCAAATTTCATTCAGATCCGTTCAGTAGTTTTGGCATGATTGAGTAACAAAGATCCATCCGTACATCCATTCATCCAAACATCCAAACATTGCATTTATATTATTAGTATAGAAGTATAGATTCGTATATATGACCCCCATGACATATCGTTAGGTGTTATCGAGATTAAAAGATGAATGACAAATCTGACATAACATCAAGAACTTAAAGCGTGCTTAACTTTTATTGTCTCATTTAAAAAGAGCCTATTAACACAAACATTAACATTGCATAACACACCGTGTTCTTCAAACCGAACACCACTTAACTATGTTAAACAAACGACGTTAGCCTACAAATATTTCACTAGAAGACAAACGTATAGCGTTACTTGCACCTGATGTGTGTGAACGAGGCACGGAACCCAGTGCGTGCTGTGTCGCAGCTTATCCACTGCGTAACGTAAAGTACAGATTACACACGAGATAGTGGTACGCACAAGGGAGAACTTGACAGGTAAATGTGACAGTAAAGACAACGTCAAACTGTCAGCACAGTTGAGGGTTATGGCTGTTGTATACGGAGAACCTTTAGGTACTATTTGTGTTTAACTTGAACGCACGCACTCAGGTAAATACTAGATGATTTCTAAAGACATTTCAAAGGAATTTAGATATTGTGTGGTTTTGTAATGCTATATGGACTTAATTTTAGAGACAGACCGAACAAAAAATTGATGGATAGTTTGAAAAATGATATGTCTAAGGGTGGTTATTATTAGGATGATTATAGGCAGAAGACAATGTTTCAATGACCCTTAATTTGTTAGATGAATGTAAGGCTGCGTTTCCACCAGAGATGTGCCCTCGCACACGCATCCTCATGCGTAGCGAGGGATGTGTTTGTAAAGAACCAATAGAATCGCTTCATTTACCTCGCCTCGGTCAGCACAGCTCTGGTAGAAACGGCTCAGCGGAGCTAGATTTTTGCGCGTACAAAACAAGCGAGGGATGTGTGCGAGGAATGCGCATTCTCACAGCTCCGCTACACATCCTCGTAGGCACATTTTCATCGCACAGCTTTGGTGGAAACGCCCACACATTTTCACAGCACAGCTAGACATCCTCGCACGACACATTTCCATCGCACATCTGTGGTGGAAACGCAGCCTAATGCATAAAAAAATATTGACCATGATTAACTGCTTTGCAACTACTGTCAAAGCAACTCTTTTGTACTTACCACTAACATCGGCGACACTATTAACACGCGACCATATTTTGACCACTTTTTGTCTCTGATATGTGGAGAAAATTTGCTTGCAGAAAAAAATGTTTCTTGAAGATTCATATTGCAATCAATAATGTGTCTTTACCTTTATAATATCAGCACACGGTAACACGTGGGATCGATACATTGTAATATAGCTACACGTTTGTGTAATGCTGATTGTTATTATTGACTGACTTACTCATAAACACACATATCTATTTAATGAACGACGTGTGAAATATTGAAACAATTTTCTTTCATTTGCAACTGGAGTTAGAAAAATGGTAGAAATTTAGCGCAGATGCAACCAATTGATTGATCTTACGTGAAACTATTTTAAAAATATTTTACACTTTCATTTACCAAATAGCCTTCTCTCTGAAGGCTATTTTAATAATTGCTAATAATTGCTCAAGACAGGTAGGAGATATAAGAGAGGAGAATTACTAGCAAATGCAAAAAGCGAATGTAACTAATATGATAGCTATATCATTCACAATCGAATGTTTTAAGATCCATTGCTCTACATGTTTTAAATTCATCTTCATGAAACACACAATAAATAAGTACGGGTCGCAACGTTAAAATAAAAGCATATGCAGCCGATTACATTAATTTAATCCTTTTTCTGTTTTAGATTTCGGGAAAATTCTTGTTTTATTCAAAAAGAAAACATAAATTTTGTTAAGAAATAAAAATCGCTGTTGACAATGCGTTTAAATTAATTGGTTTAACACCTACAAAGAATTCAGTTCTATTAAAATCTCTGAATATAAATCTTAAATCCAACTATAAAAATACAATAAAATGCGAGTAAAACGAAACGAAACCGCTAGTATACAAATAATAGCATGTCGGTGCTATTTATATAAGAGTCGAATGGATTAGTGCACTATGCTAAGTCCCGCGCAGACAAACGCGACAAGACAACACAATACATCTGTATAAAATTTCTATTACAATGTTATGTCGCATTGTCGCGTCGCGCTTCTGTACAAGACTTAAATCGTACCAGCCAATAAAGAGGCGCATCGATACGATGCAGTTTCTCTACTGAATCGAGTAAACGAGGAAAATCTTTACGAAAACCTTGAGTAGGTAGGTATTGTTGTGCATGGTCGGAATAACTTGTACTTATTATACTTTGGAACTTATATAATTCTACGCGGTTAAAGATTTTATAAAGTTATTCAACTGTGTAACATATGAAACGTTTTTTTTTTTTAATATAACGTGAAAATAAAACATATTTATTTATATAATACTAGCTGTGCTCGCTACTTCGTCCGCGCGGAATAGTTACTTTCGGCAGCATTAATAATTATTTAGGCGAATTATTTAAAAAAACTCATACATAATTTGAATTTCGTATTTATTAATATCTAATCAAAAGTCTAAAAAATAAGTTTCAAGCTTCTAGCTTTAAAAATGACGTTATTTCCATACAAACTTTCATCCCCTATTTCAACCCCTTACAGCCCTTTTTCGCATTAAAAAGTCTAAGCCTATGTCGTTTTTCAGGCTCTAGACTATGTCCGTACCAAATTTCATTAAAATCGGTTCAGTAGTTTAGGCGTGATTGCGTAACACACAGACAGAGTTACTTTCGCATTTATAATATTAGTAAGGATGTAATATGTAGGTCCTGGGTTCGAACTGCGTTCGTTCGTTCGCAGGCATATAATTTTGTATTTCAACATCACTACTGTTGAAAACAGTGAAGATAAACATTGTGAGAAAACTGGTATGACGTAGGGCAAAAAAATCCGAACACATGCAACATTCACCAACCCGCAATGGATCTGCATGGTGGATTACGGTTCATTCCATCTTATATTTAATAATTTAGTATTTAATCATCTATACTAATATTATAAAGAGGTAAAATTTTTAAGTTTGTATGTATGGGGTATTCAATTTTTTTTGTGATAAATAAACGTTGTAATTTGATTGATCTCATAGCCCTGCCGCCACGTAACTTGGCAAGAGATAGAGAGAGATGGGAGATGCGCACAAACGCTTTTTCATGGTCAAGCGACTTGTGCGCATCTCCCATCTCTATAAATCCTTGCCAAGTTATTTGCCGGGTACCCTACCAGTAGTAATACTGGAATAAATGTGGAGTTAGGAGAATAATTCATTGTTTTTTTTTGTGATAAATAAACGTTGTAATTTGATTGATCTCATAGTAATAGTAATACGTAAATAAACGTGGAGTTAGTTGATTAATTCATTGTTTTATTTGCCTTATATAAATGTGAATATTTTCAATATGCGGGATCCCGCAAATACCGAGATCCCGCGGGATTGAAAATTCGTAGTCCCGCAAATACCGAGATTGAATTCAGGCTGCGGGATTGGATGCCCTAGTATGGGGTAATCTCTGAAACTACCGAACCGATTTTGAAAATTCTTTCGCTTCCATGTAGCTGCATTATCCCTGAGTGCTATAGGCTATAAATTATCTTTATATCATGCATATTAGCCGAGCTATTATAATCTTTGTCAAGCAAGTCGGGGACGGGATCCCGTGGAATATTTTCGACTTCTACGCGGACGAAGTCGCGGGCAGAAGCTAGTATTTAATAATTTAATGGTTTCAAAAAATCTTAGCACTAGGTTACAATTTTTTTTATTTTATTTGGCAATTTTATGTGCTAACAAAAAAATCTAGCATCTGTAACCGAACTAGGTAGTGCTTGTACTTCGGTTATCAGCGACAATCCTCACCAAATGTTGTAAACTAAAAGCCATCATATAATTAAAAACTTAACATAAAAATATCACAAAAATATATACAATAAAATTAACTTAAGAATTGACAAAATTATACAAAATTAAATTAAGAACAGACAGAAGGTATGTTTCCGATCAGTGGGAACGTTAAAAACTCGATATGTTTTAATTTCGACTGTTTTGCAGCATTTATCTGGGTTTTTTTAACTGATAGACCTAGTTACTGACACGATCGAACTATAATTAAAAGTATGTATTTCCATGAGGAAGAATTTACTATAATTCATTCCCCATGATAAGGGACTCAGCAACATTGATGTTGAGTCTTATTTTTTGTTCAGTAGTAGTTTTACACAAATTATGTTATGGGGACACGATTAAAATTTTATTGAAGATATCACATGATCCATTTTCTAACTTGGTATGTATGACTGAAGCATGCCTTACCTATCCCTATACGTGAAACCGAACCGTCGCACCATCACCTTAACAGTATCTAAGGACACATTAAAACACAGAGCACGTTTTGAACAGCTCAAAGTGGTTGTGTGACGATATTTAGAGTTCTCACCTAGTTCGGTATTCCATCTATGCGATACAGTGTTTGCAATTGAGTCGGATTTTTTCTATCGAGTGTCTTTAACGCTTATGATTAGTTATATCCGCTGTCTTACGTAACCAGCTGATCGCAGATTGATAGAAATACATTTGTTTAATTACTCTTATGACTTTGTTTATTTTTCGTTACTCGCAAACTGGCCGCTTATAAATGGACAACAAAATCTTAAAAAAAAAACGTTACCACATGGCTGTTGCCTTGTCGCTTGCCGACTATCTGTAGGCAGCTTTCCGAGGATTAGTTTCTTATTCATCTAAAGTCATGAATCAGAAACTAATCTTGTTCAGACGGAACAAATTTTTTTTTCTACTGTTGGACTGCTTTCACAAATATAATATAATATTATATGTTTATTTGCACATAGTAAATAAGCTATTTAACATTTTCATACATTTTTCATTTTGTTATAGACATACATAAATGTGTCACAAATCATTCATCTTTTTAGCTCCCAGTTAGTTGCTAACCCGACTCAATTGACCCAGTGGCTGAGCGGTTGGCTGCTGCTGCGCAGTCGCAGGTTGTATTTCCGCTCGTAACAGATATTTGTGTGGCCTATAGATAATTGTTCTGTCTCTTGTTTTGTGTATGTCACTAATAGTTTGCAAACGCATCCAATAAATACCTAGTTAATTAAGCCGTAGGTAGTGTGTTTAATAATATGCACAATCACTTTCTCTGAGAACTACCCAGAATGCAATAACAGAGGAAACTGTAGTACATAAACTGTAAACACACGATACACACTGCATTATTTCAAAGTACTATCTACACAAGTCTGTTCTAGCCTTACATTTAGGCACTCCCTGTGAAATGGCATGCCTTCTATTTACCTTCATATATACTAGCCGTCTCACAAAATAAACTTGACTCATATACCACGCTTCATAAATATCATACCTACATATAATTTTATATGTTCCAATAATGTTAAATAATTATTGTTGCTATACATTAATTTTACAATCATAAACAGACTGGCTAAATGATTGTTACTTTGTAACAACCTATATACCGAAAAGCACTACAGTTTTGAACTCGATAAAATCTTACTAATATGTTCTTCAATTTGAAAATCAATTACCTACTTTGCTTTTTCGTTTTATTGTAGAAACTGCCTATTGTACCGAGGACATTGACACAACATTTCAGCGCTGACACTGTTGTACTGTCGACCCAATAAACCGCGCGATTATCATGCGCGTAGGTGTCTTTACGACTCTACGATGTTAACTTGGAACACAATAGATGCGATGCAATTGAAAACCGTATGACGCGCCAGGACGGAGCTCATTAGCCACCGAAGGGGGGGGGAAGGGGAAGCTTAGGTGACACAATACCACGAGGAATGACTGATCGACCGTCAGAGCCGGCGCCCGCGCACCTCCGATAGTGTTCGCGTTTAGTTGTGTGTCGGCCGCGGTTGAATGCAGACGTGTTCGCGGCATGTGATGTGAATGTGTTGTGTAGTGCTAAGGATGCGCGGCGAGGCGGGCGGCGCGCGCGGCAAGGCGGGGGTTCGGACCAGCGGTAGCAACTATCCGCCCATCAGCGCCGCCTACTGGCTACCACCGTCGAACCCTACCCCCTACCATGTGCCAGGTTCGGAGTAACCCCCATTCATTACTTGTATTGTTGTGTTGTCAGCCTGCCCGATCGTCTTTATGCTCGGCTGGATTATCCTTGACATAAGTGCTTCTATGAATGACTATGCAACTGTACTACAGTTTTTGTGCGTCGTCTGCATTTTTTTTTTCACGTTCGAAACGGAAAGCGTTTCTGACATTGACCGATATGCCCACTGAAAAACAATACGTCTCCGCTGAAGCAAAATATTAAAATTCCGTGAGGATTAAGTGTCATTTGTATTTTTTTTTTCTTTATTTTTGTCTTGTTCCGAGAAAATTGGAACGGACGGTTACTGATTAGTTTCGTTTAGCATTTAAAACTCTATTCTTGTTTTAATTTAAATTAATGTTCTGGTAAATTGTGAAGACTCTCTATCGTCTTGCTGTCTTCTTATGTTCTTCATTCAATAAAGAAAGTCACGATGAGTGCTCGCGATACTCGACATCGATTGGGAATTCCGCCATTACTAATCGATGTGGTAATTAACTGAGCTGGGAAATGCTAACAATACCTATGTCACACCACTATTTATGATCTTGGCGCAAAGTGGCCGAAGACAATGTTTCTAGTAAATTTTCGCACAAATTCTTAGAATAGACGCCGCCGTTTGTAGGAATACTTATCGATCGTCTAGAGGTCGCTCTTTGCATTTAACTGTGAGATTATTTAAATGGAACAAATTAAACAAAGTTTCTAATTGTTATTTCATTTGTTTCGTAACAACTCAGCTTAATGCTTTTGACTCTCCATAAAATCTTTGATTTATTGAAACCTCGATTCCAAATTATTTGCTTAGCGATTTTCTATGCCCAAATTTTAATTTCAGACCCGACGTAAAACTTTAATTCATGAAGTTAAAGACATTAAAGTTTGTACTACGATCTTACGACTTCTGTCGTGAATGATTTACTTTCATTATATTAAAGTTCATAACACAATAGTTTTGGACAGGGATTCACCTATATTATATGTACCATCTACCAAGCACAAATTCGAAATCTAAACTGCTATCCAGTAATACACGAAAAAGCACTTTGCAAAATCTGGGAATCGAACCCAGGACCTCCGTAGTAGCGCTTACAACAAACAGACCAACGAAACAATATTTTTATGACGATTATTCATTCATACTAAGTAAAGTACCTAATTCATAATTCATCTACAGTTACTTAAAAGAAGACACTAAACCTTATTTTCATTTTAAGACAGAGATTTGATTTAGCACTCAGACTGTAATGACAATGTTTACTGTCTATTTTATCTCTATTGGATTCTCTGTTTGCATTAGAGAGCTTAGTTTTGGACGTTATATATAAAATTTTGTTGAAAAATAGACTCATTTGCGATATCTCAAAATGTATTTACAAAATAAATATGTAATGTACAAAACTAATAATTTAATATACCTACATTGAAATTAGTCCTACCTTTCATCAGCTTTGTATGTCAGTAAATAATACTTTATTACATGTGAAAACGTTGTTGATTGTACGTGAACTACTTTGTTATATACTTGGGTGTAAGACGAAATATAAGATTGTTCTTCCGTCCCTAATATAAAAGTACCAGAAGGTCTGTTTAAACTTCTTAATGATTCATAAATTAGTCCTGTATGACATGGCTATTAATGATCATGGATGTAATGTCTTGTATAATTTGGATACAAGACATTTATACACGAAAATACAATACTATGAACAGCATTTGCTTTGAAAACTGAAAAGCGAACCAATGAATGTTCAAATTGATAATCTTTAAACAAGAAAAACAAAATGAAATGTTGTAACACAGTGCAGAAAATCACATTATACCAATGTTAACCAGAGCTGAGTACTGAAATAAACATGTTTTGTTTCCTCCTTTTTGTATTATCCTCGTATGAACATCGGACTATGAGGCGCTGTGCTTAGTGCATACGCGGTAACTGAAGTGTGATGCTATCGATTAGGAAAATTCAACCACACAATGACAATACGTGGACAAAATTCGCACTGACCACATTTTGTCAACATCGACACCATGCACTCTAGTGACCGGCCACCACGCAACATACAACGTCGTGTCGACCCAACGGAATGACGCGATGGAATTGACCTATTAGACTATAAACACTAGGCAAAATGTAACCACATCGCAAATTCTACCACGACGCAACTACAAGAAGCTGAAGCGGCACTATTCTCTAGTAACCGCTGCTTGACCACTTTTTGTATCTTCTAATTGGTGTGGTCGTGGTACGGTCGGCCAAGAAAGTGGTGTACCAGTTTTGATTTAGTTTCCCGGTCATCGAAAATTACAACAAGGTTCGTTATAAAAAGATATTACTGAAAGAGACAACATTATCATGACGTAAACCTATGTATTTAGTATTCATACGTCATATGTCACATGACATTTTAACCTTTAGTATAAATGAAAAGGACATTAGTTTCTACAAAGCAATTGAAATGTTTCCAAACAAAAGTAATAAAAACTATTTAGACAACCGAATTCCATTTGAAAAAGAAAACTGACAATTGACATTTTGTCAAATATATGCAAAAAATCGATATATTTTCCGTGTTATTTTTCAATCAACTGCATATAAAATCATCTCAATGCCTGCCAACTTGACCATTGCCGAAAGAGCACAAATAATTGCCCAATTTAATGAGGGAAGCAGTATCAGTGCGATATCCCGGAATTTGAATATATCGAGGCGCTCTGTCCGCTTTTGGATTCGTCGTGAAGGAGAGGAGGGAAGTTTGTTGGATCACAGAAGAAGTGGTCGCCGGCCTGCACACTTCAATAACGATAGAGAATTCATGAGACGGGAATATGAAATCAATGGTTTTAAGCCCACAAAACATTTTGCGGAGATGTTCGATGTGAGTGCCCAAACAATAAGGAATCATCTACATTACATGGGGTTGCACCACAGGCATTACGCCAAGAAAATATATTTGACGGATGCTCACAGACTTGCTCGTCTGAACTTCGCCAGAGAGCACTTAGAGTTTGATTGGTCTAATACAGTGTTTTGTGATGAAAAAACGTTTAAATCCAGTCAGCATGGACGTCTTCACCTTTGGCGATATAATTCAACACGGTATAAAGATGATCATGTAATCCCAAATAGAGAATCAGGTCGAATTTCCGTAAATATTTGGGGCTGGATGAGTACGGATGGTGTAGGAGAATTGTGTTCTCTACCTCCTCGAGCGACGGCTGTAAATTATATCGACGTGCTTCAGAATGCAATGCTACCGACAGTCCGTAATGTTTACCCGGAGAACGAAGTGCCACAATTTGATTTTGTTCAAGATAATTGTTCAATTCATAATGCGAGGATCGTAAGAGCCTGGTTTCGTTCACACACTGACGTAAGGGTAATTCAGTGGCCCTCAAGATCGCCGGACCTCAACCCGATAGAAAATCTTTGGGGCCTTATGGTCCAACGATGGTCGCATCAAAATGAAAGAACCAAACAAGCTCTTATTAGTCACTGTAATTATATCTGGGAGGAAATGCGGGGAACCGATATTTGCTCACGGCTTGTTGGTTCAATGAGGTCTCGTCTTTTAGAGGTTATAGAGGCCAACGGCGGTTACACCCGTTTCTAATTTTAAAAAATTTTCAATATCTTCTAAATATTACTATATATGCTATGTTTTTGTTTGTTATAAGTATTTTAAAATTGATTGTAGAAATTTAATAAAAGGATAAATCTATTTTTAGCTTGTTTTTTATTGATATTGTAATTACAAGTTTACAGAAATTGTAGGTTTGTGGACTCGCCTTGTGCCTTTACAATTTTATGTAACTTGTTGATTACAATTCTGAATTTGTAGATACAATTTTGTCATCAAAATCTACAGCCCCCCGCCGTTGATTTTACGACGTCATTGGTTCCATCAAGTTCAAACTAAGAACAGCTGTCACGTTACAAACAGTAATAGTCGTTATCAATAATCAGATAAAGACAGCAATAGAAGTTGTCAGATCGATCTGCAAGCGAAACTAATCTTTATCACCTATGAATCTGCAAGCGATATTCAACCTTAGGGTGGTACACCACTTTCTTGGCCGACTGTACGTGTGAATTTTCTCGCCACAGTGTATCGCGTATTTTTGTCGAAAAACAGTTCAGTCCTTTTTTCGGAGGAAAAATCATCAAAAGACTCCACCAAACTGAGTGGAGCGGAAGGGATTGTCAGACTTCTACAAGCTAAAACCCCACCCTGTTTCTTCAGTTGCTCTTACGTTCCGGGGCCACGGTAACTCGTTAGAATATTCCCGCAACTGTCACACTATACTAATCTAAATATATATAACTCAAAGGTGACTGACTGACTGACATAGTGATCTATCAACGCACAGCCCAAACCACTGGACGGATCGGGCTGAAATTTGGCATGCAGGTAGATGTTATGACGTAGGCATCCGCTAAGAAAGGATTTTGCGAAATTCCCACGGGATCGGGATTTACACGGGAAAAACTTCCCACGCGGGTGAAGCCGCTAGCACAAGCTAGTAATTTCACAAAGCAAGGAAGTGCCGTGACAGCAGATTAGAGAGCAGACACTACAAATTTAAATTATTAAGCTGAAAATGTATTGTTCGCTCAAATTTCTGCTACACACGCCATTCAATGTCATCAGTTTCTGTATAAGTTGGTGTAAATGGAACGTGATGACAGTACGACATATAGAAATGGCTGTAACTTCGTCTCTGAACTGTGGTAGACACAGAAGACGTTTTGATAATGTCCCGAGACTTCACGCCTGCGATATCTCTTCACCATGAACGAGGCCTTACGCGTCTGACCGACACGTACATTAATTACTCGTCTGTCAAATGCGTAGTTATATTTAACTCTCAGTTAGAAGTATCGCTGATTGAGATGTGGATGATGAATCTATGTGCCCACTCCCACTAGCGCAGGATCTTATGATGTGGAATGGACTAGATGAAATGTCTTTACCATGTATTTTGGGGCGGTCTAGACGGAGTTGTGTGTACTAAGAATGTAATGTAGAAAAATTCGGTTTTCTTCGTTTTAATAGATATCGAGTCAATTGAGCAGTTAGCGCTAACAAAGTATTAAACTGAACTTGAATACCAAAGTTTTACAGGTTTTTAAACTAAAGCATTTGGCAACTGTCTGTAACTTGAGATTAAATTAATAGAAAAACACTAAAACTAAAACAGAGTTTAATATTTAAACTACTTTAAATTCTTTATTCAGAAATCAGGGAAGTAACACAGTTTTTGATACATATAACTTACCAATAGACCCCCATACATTCCTTATGTTATAATAATTTAAAATCGTTGTATTCAACAATCTATTGCATGCTATACAACGTGCTATTGTGCAAGTAGAACTTCTATTTTTTCAGCGATGGATTTTTCCTGTATCGTTGAATGCAGACATCTACATATACAAACAGAATACTCAAAGCAAAGTATTATCTCTGGGTAGTTCGAATATTTACTGAACCAGAGCACCGAAAACCTTCACCTATCAACTGTAATACAAGATCTAAAAACATGTTTGACTAGGATACATTGACTGTTTTTAATTTAATTCTTTGTAAATAAAACCTACAAAGAGTGGACACCGGCTCCTGTAACACAGATTTGTCAGTTTGTGACAGAGGTCTCTAAGTTAAGAGTGAATGTGTTCCTTCTAGGTAAACGTGCTCCATCTTTAACCACATCATCACTTACCTTCAGGTGAGATGGTGCTCAAACGCGAGCCTATTACCAATAAAAAAACACCTCGATAACGAATCTACCATGAAACGAGCGAGCCCAGAAGTTTCCTGTTTACACTTGCTTCAAAGGCTAAGGGTGTATGAGCGGTTAATACCTATGTATGCATATTCTTATGCAAATAAACGTTATCAGTTTATATATTATTTTATATTTAGGTATTGATTGTACGAAGCTTCAACCCGGCAAAATAAAATATATGTTTTCCCTAATCTGGGCAACAAACTAAAGCCCTATCCTCAACAGTAGTGTGTTGAAACTACCTACTGAACATAAATCTGATCAACTGTTATAATTTGATTTATATCCATACTAGCTGTTTCCCGCGACTTCGTTAGCACTGGAAGTATTTCCCGTGTAAATCTCGATCCGCAAAATACCGTCTTAGCGAGCACTTACGTCTTAAATGGAACCCCCATGCAAAATTTGAGACCCCTAGTACTTGTAGTTTCAATCAGTGACCTTTTGCTTTATGCATATATAGATAGGCCCAAAAATTGAATTATACAAGATCGCAAATGTCCCGTTGATTGATCGGGTCAAACGTCTGGATGCGTTCGGTAAGGTCATGTTTTATTGAATACTTGCGTCAAATCGTCTCGCGCGTCAACGAGAGGTTAATGTGATGTTTCACTTGAGTAACATTGGGTCACAGAATTGGTAGGTAACATCGTTAAAACAAAATATTTGCCAAAGGTCTCATTTTTCGCGGTGAAAATCATCAAATTACCAGTGTCAGTTGGATCATCTTGAAAAAAAAAACATCCTGTTTCTTCAGTGGCCCTTGCGTTCCGGGGACGTGGTATGTCGTCCTCGCAACCACGAACTAGAGGACTCTTGGTTTGAATATGAAGCCAGTAGAACATATATACAGGATTATTGGAAATATGTCCCGATCCTATTAAGGACATGTAGATGAGGTCATGCTTGAAGAGATCTTGCCACTCTAACGAAAGATTTCTCTAATTATATATTTTTTTATTGATTAAAGGTTCACGTCTCACGTTCTCACGTTCGACCATATTCTCACCTGATCTCATGATGGTAAGCGATGATATGGTCTAAGATGAAGCACGGTTACCTAGAAGTAATCTATTCACTCCAGGTTATAGCTATCAGAACCGACTCCGGCAGGGAATGATTATACCTATTACACGAAATATCCGACAACATTATTTCAATAAATCATATAACATGAAGATCTTTACGACAATTGGTGGTAAGTACCTTAGTAATTACACAATCTCGTCCAGGCTTTGGTTCATCAGATGGAATTGAACTTAGAGTTTCTTAGTAGCAAGATATCAATCGGCCTATCCTACTTCTGACGTGAGGCAATTCCTTATTCAGTCATTGCTTTTAAGTGTTGCTTTCTCCTAGCAGAATATCTCGAAGAGCACTGGCTTTACATGCTTAAATTATTTACAGTAATTCTCTGGACTTATTGACTTATCTCGTTTAATTATATATATCATAATTTTTACTCCGCACATCGATATTGTGTTGATATGAAACAACAAAGAGAAAAAAATCTCTCACTAAAAAACTTAATTTGAATTACTAAGGAAATGTTGACTACCCCTGAAATGTCACTTTGACAATGAAATTTCTTTATTCACATTTTTGATCTCGAATTCGATTTCTGGGTATTAGCACGACAGTTCAATATCGACAATTAATTTGAATTGCTAATTGATCTTTCAACTGTGACGTCACTCGCATTATTTGGCATGTAGTCTTCGTTCGTTCCGAATCGACAGCGCCTCGTAATCAATGAATTTGGTTACACAATCGTTTAACAGTATACTTACTCGGCTACGTACTTGCATTTCAGGCGATACATTCCGTGTATATACGTTTTATGATTTATATAATCACCGGCCAAACAGCTTAATAGTCTCAACTAACGTCGTGAAGAGATGTGTAATTCTTACCTTTTGTGCTTTGCCTTTTAATTTAAGAAGTACCTAACATGCAAAAGTGGTTAGTAAATTTGTAAATAATTTAGCAAATAAACTTAATTTTAAAAGCTTTTAGCTGAAAAATTATTATAATACTACTACATCTTTTTGCTACCTGGATCTCGTCTCGAGTCGTTCATCGAGTTTGAATCGACTTCAAAATAGTTCTGGATCTGAATCTGAATGAGAATGGCACAGCACCGGTTGTAGTGGCGATGTTTGGAGGAGGCCTACAGCCAGCAGTGTACGTATATTGGGCTGATGAATGGATGAATGGATGGGTATATTTAATATTAAACACTAGCTATGGTTCATGGCAAAATTCTTTGTATTTATTACGGGGATGCTTGTTATATCACTTCTAGTTATGATGCTTCAGTGGGCTTAGTATGATTTTGAATTACTTATGTCGTTTTCGTCAACTATCGCTTTGTTTCTTTAACATGCACCAAACTTCTAAATAAGTGTGAAAGTAACAAAGCGATGGTTGCCCCCCGATCACATCCTAGGCATCGGAATCTTTGCTTCCTAAGTTCCTAAGATCTAAAATTCTAAATCAAAACTTGAGCACACTGTCATCCAGCACACTTCAAAAACACCGGCCTACGTATCAACATCGATAAACAATCCGCATCACAATCACATTCCATTGCTCCATGTTTGTATGATCCGCCGTCTGTCTTTCTAAATAAATAAACAATGGACAGCGAAAGAATCCTACTGCGATGTAAACATTTTGATTGCAAATGACAGTAAAGATTGATATGAAACAATTTTTACCCGACTGCAAAGGAAGGGTTATGTTTTTCGCGCGTATCTTGTATGTATGTATGTATGTATGTTTGTTTGTTTGTAATATTCTTTATTACCTCATATCTCCAGAACCGCTGAACGGATTCACATAATTGAGGTATCATTAGATTTGTCTTAACAGCCCGAGTGTTCTTAGATAGGTGACATAAAAAAAATTTAACATGGCGGCTATGCGAAGCCATTATACATGGTGGAGAAAAAAATTTTTTTTTGCAAATACTACAATATGGGTATCAAATTAAAGGGCTTAACATAAGGATTTCAAAAAAGTATTTCATGTTTATCATTAGTGTAATACTAGCAAAATAACACAATGAGAAAGTTTAAAAATATGGACTCACTTTCTGAATCTGGTGGAGTGCCAATGTGACACGACCGGGAAAACTAAAAAAATGTTAAATAATATTTTAACTAAAAAGTTGAAAAAAAAAAAAACTTATCTAAAAAATCTAAAAAACCCGACTGCTCAACTGAAGTGTAAGAAACAAGCACATTTTTATTTTTACAAGTGACAAGCAGGCGGACCCATCCCATTTTCAACCGACGACAAAAAGAGGAGGTTATCAATTCGACGCGTATATTTTTTTTTTTTTTTTTATGTATGATCATCGAGTACTCGAAGACGGCTGAACCGATTTGGAAAATTCTTTTTTTGTTCGAATGGGTATACTTCGAAATTGGTACCACTATCACCAAAGTCAGGATCTGATGATGGGATCCTGGAGAAATCGAGGGAACTCTTCAAATATTATAGGCACACCTATGGCGTTTTGGGTATTTCTTATAGTAACTTGTGCAGTTGCTCTCAAAAAGTACCATTTGGGGAAGTGGAACTGATGATGAAGACCACAGATGGCCGCCGAAACTACTCAATAATAAGTATTAAGTGGATTGCGATTCGATTACTTGAATATGGATGTTAAGCACTTTATGCTCGTCACAATGCATATGGTGATGTAGAGCTGATGGTGAAGTACCAGGAGAACTCCTCAACAATTAACGGCCCAGCATTGGGAAAAGCAATATTTTGTAAAAGGTTATAAGTAGTTGACATTTAGGCTCTTGTAACTAGGTAAATTACAAATCATCCAACTAAAAAGAGTGAAAAAAAAACTTTTTAACAAAAAATTAAACCGACTCCCAAAAAACACTGCAAAGTGAAAAATAACTTTAATTTCGGAAGTCGGTGCCAAAAACGAAAAAACAAAACTAAAGACACCGACTACCGAAATTAAAGTTATTTTTCACTTTGCAGTGTTTTTTGGGAGTCGGTTTAATTTTTTGTTAAAAAGTTTTTTTTTAAAAATATGTTCAATAGGGTCCCGCCTGATTGTCACTTTTAAAAATAAAAATGTGCTTGTTTCTTACACTTCAGTTGAGCAGTCGGGTTTTTTAGATTTTTTAAATAAGTTTTTTTATCGAATGTGGTTGGGGACATACAATGTTTTATTTGTTTTGGTTTGGGCTGTATAGCAAAAAAAGTCTTTTACCGTCTTCACTTGAACCGAAAGAGTCTTAGCTGAATTGTAGGCTTCCTCAAAGCGTCCGTAAATACGGTTGGCAGCCTTTTTTTTCTGGGTGGGAAAATCATCAAAAGTCTCCCCCCGCTATGGGTGGAGCGGAAAGGAGGGTCAGACTTCTACTGACTAAAAACCCACTCTGCTCCTTCAGATGCCCTCGACGTCGACCTAAGGATTCCGGTGTCTTCGAATTGGAAGTGCCTTGTTGAGTAACTTCGACTCTATAACTGGGTTATCGATCACAAGTCCGACACGTGTCCACAACATTGTTGACAAAAGGGTTGACAGTTGTAACGTGACACCTATTGTTGCAGTCGTATCTTACTTCTGAATTCTGAACTTGAAATACAGACATTGTCAATTTCTACTCCAGTAGGAGATAGATAGAATATACTTTATTGTACACCAAATATTTATACACACTTAGGTACCTGAAACTTTTTGAGTAGGGTTTGGCACGTTTTAACTACAAATAATCAATTTGGACACAGAATTGTCTTCTCACACATTAGAAAAAACCAATAACTGAGTGTTTATTATGGAGATCGTCCATGCTTTTGATTTTTTAAAGAAATATAATATTAAATAATGTTAGTGTCTTTATCTTAGAAACACCAGACACGTCTAACATAACAGGCAAAAATTATCATATTTTCAATGATCTTTCATATTCGCATGGCAGTCGGAAACCTTTGAAAACACCGCTAATTTCCCTGAGCTCTCACAAATTTTTGACATTTTATTGATGCTAAAATGATATAGGAACTGGAGTTCGGTTGCTTCATGTAGCACTTTGTTGTTCACTAGTGGTGCCCGCGACTTTGCTCGCATTGATATTTTGCACATTTTCTCGGGAACAAAGCCTGTGTGATACTCCTGACAGACAGATAATATCTATCTATCTATGTACCAAACATCAACCAGATCATTTCTTCAATTTTGAAGTGATGAAGTGTCAAACATCCATCCATACATATAATAAAATTACTTTTTATTTCGACAAAAGAAGAAAAGTCGCCCATGATAATAATGTCACATGACGTTTTTTTTTCTACCCTTATGCATTATACAATGCCGCTCAATAAAAGAGAATCATTTTGGTTTTTTGTGTAGATATATTATAAACTAGCTTTTGCCCGCAACTTCGTTCGCGTGGGAGGTTTTTCCCACGTAAATCCCGATATCATGGGAATTCCGGGATAAAAATATCCTATGTCCGTCTCCTGGTTCTAAGCTACCTCCCTACTAATTTTCAGCTAAATCGGTTCAGCCGTTCTTGAGTTATAAATAGTGTAACTAACACGACTTTCTTTTATATACATAGATTTCTCGTATTGCACTCTGTCATTACAAAAACAAACTTACTCACACCTGCTTCTATATTTTACACTAATAATAAGTCATTGCTTACAATATTTAATTCGATAAGACTCCGATATGAGCGGTATATACATTGAATAAATCACGGTACATAGTAATAATTATTAATATCAACGTTATCACTTCAATTTAAACTAATAAATCAACAATAGTTTCAATCATAACTCAATCGCTTTCCAATTTTCTACGTAAACGTTGATGCAAAATGTTATAATATGTTCCAGACTAATTAATGTACTCATTATGTGCTAGCTACAATGAAAGTAATGCAGGGTCATCAGTGTAAAACTGATGATTCGACCCGTTAATTGAGTAATGGACGTAGCTACTAATTAATTACAAAATGTTGTCCAGTTGTAAAGGATGGCGAATTAATGCCATAGATATGTGTGTTTATATAACATTGTCGTATGTAAATAATACATTTAGATGGAGTCTGTGTTTCCTGATAGCTACAACCTTTAAGTCGAAAGTGAAATTTCTAGGTAAGGGTCCTTCATTTTCGTGATGAGATGGTGGTCAAACGCGAACCTAACAAGGGATTCATGCGTTATAATATGTTAAATATAGAACAAACTGTGTTTATTTCATATTAGCCACATAGAAAAGGATTAGGTTAAACGTGATCCTACCAAAAATACAAATATGGGCCGATCAAATCATTGCTTACCTGTCCGGTAAGCAGTGATTTGATCGGCTTTACCCCAACAAGTAAAATACAATAACTTTTAGAAAACAGTTTTCCCAAGGGGTCTCGTGTGCTGCTATGGACTTGAAGCGTACCCCCACATAGATAGAAAGAGGCAGTTGACGACTGTTAGAATTCAGGAAAGTACATAATTTTCGCAATGATGCAATAGTCTGCTAAAACGAAATTCCACTGAAACTGCAAAAACGACTGCTTTTGCGATGCAAACAACGGAGCAGCACCAAAAAACATATCGGATCCAATTTCCAGCGAAGTTTCATCCGTTAACTATACACGGGAACACAGCCCGTTTCCATTGTTAGACGATAAATTAGAAATCTGGGCAAGCGCTGGAATCGTTACAATTAGTCGGCGCTAGAGTTTAGCAGTCATGGCACAGATTAAAGAGAATAGATGCATCACAGAGCGCTGCCGATTAAATACGACTACTACGTAGGGTTGGCGTGGCAAATTGGGTACTTGAAATATGAAATAAAGAAAAAAAATTCTTTTAATTATGTGCTAATTACCACGGTGATTTATAGTAGTGTGTAAAATCAGTTCAAATAAAAATCAAAAGCAGAAAGGAGTGAGTTAAACCAGTTTCAATCTAAAAGTGCGATAATATAGATCTCTGATGAATTCTTAAAGACCTTAGCTTAGTAAAATCAAAAATCTTTTCTGCCGAGCTCTACTTGTGGCTTCACACTTTAACCACGTTTTTGTCTTGCCAACTACTACCTACAGAATTTTGTAAACAAATAATCGAGCCATGAATGTATTAAAAATGGTGCAATAAAAACGTTTATGTACGTTAGCGTAGGTCATTAGTCATTAATGTTTCCATATGTTATGATGTAATGTAGGTGATAAAATAACTATGTAGAATGATCACTAATGTGTAGGTTACACTTAAGTTGTAATATGTTACAAAATATTTATTAGAGAATGAAACAAATAAACAAATAATCTTCATGAAACAGTCCTATTAAATTCCCAGTAAATTCCTTGTACCTATTGATATTTTGTTATAATGTCATTTTAAAATATATTTTAATAAATCATTAAGTCAATATCTATTCTATCTATTACGCAGTGAAATTAATTTACTACTTAAAAATATATGTATATAAAACATTTGTATATTCAATTACAAATACATTAATTTGACAACCCTAACGTCGAACATTGCACCAGCAATCGCGACATATCGCATCAATTCGACATTTTACTGTGGTTAAACTGTTACGTTTACATGGCTCGCTTAGTTCGACGACAGTCACGCGTCAGTTCACAGCCGGCAATGTATGCGAACGATAAACACACATCCATCGTTGTAACATGTGAAGAACGATAGAGGTGCGTTGTTGGCATTCGGAATGATTACCAAGGATTTACATCGAATTCGGGGATTAACGGGGAAAAATGTAATTTATGTTGAATACTAAACGATTTGGATTTTAATCACTTTTTCAATACAGACCCATGTGTAGTCCAATCGTTTGAGTTACGGGGTTGTTTAACTATTGGTTTGCGAAACTGTATACAAAACATTAATATTGTTGTGTATTTTTTGTATATTGTGTTGCTTTTTCCCCATTACGTCCATATTTGTTCCAAATTTAAGTTTTCTTTAAGGAGTTCTTTAAAAGCACATAATTTAGACGTGGTTGCTTCATACTTTATGTCTGTTAGCTTTACAAAAAGGTTCCACACGATAATCGCAGTGGATTTTTTTCTAAAAATTGATGAAGATCCTCGTTATAAGTTTTTATCCCTCTAATAAAATTATTTTTTACTAGCGATTCGCCCCGGCTTCGCACGGGTGCAATGTTTATATTAAATGTAGGCAGCGTTCGCGAGAATCGTTAACGTACGGCAGTTTTTTCGACGCCTTACTCCACAATTTTCACTACCACGAAAAATTCTATCTATTTTCCGGGATAAAATATAGCCTATACGGATTCGGAAGAATTCCTCTAAGTAATGGTAAAAGAAATTTTGAAATCGGTCCAGTAGTTTTTGAGCCTATTCAGTACAAACATACAAAAATACAAAGGTTTCCTCTTTATAATATTAGTATAGATTAGAATTCGAATCTCTTGTTATACCTTAATTTTTAATCCCAGTCTCTCAGACAATATTTGATCCCATAATAATCTACATATTATAATGTGTTACAGGCGAGATGCTATAGGGTGGTCTAAAATACCATACCGTATAAAAAGTTACCGCGTTAGTCACAAGCAATGTTTAAACAATGGATCTATGTCGCAATGTTTGTTTAAGACCTTGGATGTGTGTGTGCACATTATCAGTACCTGCATATGCATACACTTGTCCGTTAAATTATTATACTGCTTACGCTTGCATTTGTAATTTCTTGTTTGAGGATTTTACTTTATTTTTCGTCTGCCGAAATTTCGTAATGTAGGCAATTGTGTGAAACTTGAAGAACGTCTTTGCTCGCGTATCAGCCTTGGTTATTTACACGATTAATTATGTTTTTCGTTTGGTAGAACAAAACTAAATGTAAATAAAACTGTGCTCAGCTATGCAAAGCTACTAACATAATGTTTAAGTAAAAAATACCTTAAATCTACAAATTCTTCAAGACATTTCTTTTAACGAGTATTTGTTCATCAAAGTTAGATGTACTAACATGCCAGGGGAAACCACACTTAACAGAGAAATGCACTAAACCATAACAATGGCCATATCAAATAAAAACCAGTTGTCATCAAAACTAAATATAAAAACTGAAATACAAACAAAACACCATGATACAGCGTAGCCATTGTAACTGAAACCTAACGCGACACGTTTGCGTAACGACAGACGACACTTGAACAAACATGAGTAGCTTTCTGATAATAGGCGCGTTTTAAAGAATGTAAGCACCGCACCGTGATGATAAATGAGGATTATAGGTGTGAAGAGTATACTGTTACCTTGTTACGAAAGTGTTTATGGTTGGAGTTGTAGTCAAAGCTGACCTTTCAACAAAGGTAACGAATAAAGTATCAAGTGTGGTTAGATTGAATAGGTCCCACAATCCTACTAGATTTAACAGTATGTTTTTCGATGGGAAAATAAAAACTCTTGCGTTCCGGGTCCTCGGTATCTTGTTAGATCATTGCCGTCACCCTGGCAGGCAATGGCTTTCTCGGGCCAAGTCAATGCTGCTGTTCTTAGAGGCGCGCGTGTAACACGACGCGCCTTGAATTCGGACTTGGTCCTTGATTTAACAGGAGGTAACAACACTTAGTGCTCATTTCCAAACAGTATTTCCTCTTATTGCGGTATATCGTGTCACCCAGGTATTAGACTGTGGAAATTACCCCGACAAAGTTCCATATACATGCAATTGCTGTGTTAAACATAGTTGAGAAAAGGTTTCAGCAACCAATACGAAGCAAGAAGATTATACCAGGACCACATAAAACTATAACAGTTAAACGTCATGCTCATAATGAGGCAGGCAACAGTTGTTCAAACATGCGCCTGCGACGCCTACTGATAACGATCGCCAGATTACTGAGAAACAAGGCGATGTGTGAACAACGGGATTAATACCGTGACTTTTTTTAGAGATAGCTATGCCATGAAATAGTGACATTAAAAATGTGACTCAAAATTAACGAGATATAGCATGTAGCGCTGCTATATGTATAAATTCATCCACATTTTTTACATATGGTTCAAAAACTCAATTAAAATTAACTCAAGCCAAACCACGAATGAAATATAAAAGACAATCATTTCTGCAAAGAGGGGCTATACGTGTTCACTTTAACTTTTATAGAAAACCATCACGCTCCTACTAAATTAGCATTCACACAACAAAACAACGCAGGTGTCCTTTCAGAATCACAATTCAAAAACTTCGCCGAATCCGGTCGCGTCAACCGTTCACTTCCCGTAACCGGAACCGTATCAAAAACTACGGTTACGACACATGTGGTGGGGACTGATTCATGATACAAACGAACGCAAGCCGAATAAAAGACGAAGATGCCCGAAGAATTAATTAAATAAACACTATGGATTTTATAAATTATATAATTAACGGACCTCTATAGACTGTATTTTACTTATCCAACTGATTAACGAGAGTATCGGGGTATCAGGTTAGTCAGTATGGTATGCGATCAATAGATTAACGACTAACGAATCCCTTGGCATTCCCCAAGGACCTATAAAAAGATAAAACAGAAAAAGTGTGAACTAAATTCAGTTCAGAATGAAATCCGCGAAGGATGTATCAGAGTTTAATTGTCCAAAATCCACTTGAAACCGTGATCTACGCTGTGACGTGTGTATTCGTAAACTCACTAACGACCTTCTAAGCGTGGTTGGTTCAAACAGCCAAGTTTTAATTGAGTTGCAAAACAAAAGACGGGACGGATGCCACTGTCCTGCCCCCCCTTAACACCCCCCCCCCTTTTCTAGTAAATGCGGATGTCTGTGACTTTAAGCTAGAGATTTACGATCCTAGGAACGTTGTCTGAATGCCTGTATGCTGCTGATGTGTGCCTAACAAAAAGTATGGAAAAGCGGAAGGTAATTTTATTGTACCAGCGGAATATGTTAACAGTGTAAGGAAGTTCTTTGGCAGGTTGTTTTACTTGTTTGAGAGTGGAATGAATAAAGTTAAGTCAACTGTAGCTATGACGTGATTGGTATTACTTTTCAACCGACGACAAAAAGAGGAGGTTATCAATTCGACGCGTATATATTTTTTTTATTTTTATTTATGATCATCGATTACTCGAAGACGGCTGGACCGATTTGGAAAATTCTTTTTTTGATTGAAAGGGTATACTTTGAAATTGGTCCCATTTTTATAAACGTCAGGATCTGATGATGGGATCCTGGAGAAATCGAGGGAACTCTTCAAATATTATAGGCACACCTATGACGTTTTGGGTATTTATTATAGTTACTTGTGCAGTTGCTCTCAAAAAGTACCATTTGAGGAAGTGGAACTGATGATGAAGACCACAGATGGCCGCCGAAACTACTCAATAATAAGTATTGAGTCGATTGCGATTCGATTACTTGAATACGGATGTTAAGCACTTTATGCTCGTCACAATGCATATGGGGATGTAGAGCTGATGGTGAAGTACCAGGAGAACTCCTCAACAATTAACGGCCCAGCATTGGGAAAAGCAATATTTTGTAAAAGTTTAGAAGTAGTTAACATTTAGGCTCTTGTAACTAGGTAAATTAAAAATAGACCAACTTAAAAGAGTGAAATAAAAACTTTTTACCAAAAAATTAAACCGACTCCAAAAAAACACTGCAAAGTGAAAAATAACTTTAATTTCGGAAGTCGGTGCCAAAAAAGAAAATAGAAAACTAAAGACACCGACTACCGAAATTAAAGTTATTTTTCACTTTGCAGTGTTTTTTTTGTTTTGTTAAGAATATTTACGGTGCAAAAATGAGTAAATGAATATAAAACTATATTTTAAAGTAGTTTTGATGCCTTTTTTATTGCAAACGTGACGTCGTGCTTGCTGCACGGCTTATAACTTAAATGTATTTATCACGCCTGATAATAGACGTCAATTGACCTTCATAAAGAACAAGTTTTCAGTACTAACCTGAAGCACTACAGAATACACTTAGAAATAATCTAAATATTGATAAACTCCGAGCGATTATCGAACAAAATAATTCTACGTTATTTACACACATACGAGTATTATTGGTTGTACAATAATTTTTCTCTGACACTTTAACCTCTAAATGCGACTCGAACAGAAATAAAAACTTCGGAAATAGATGATGCAGCACAGCGTTTACATTTTTTGCTTACGAATAAATCCGATTTGACATAGTTTCTTGGAATAGCCCGCATGCAACGCAAACGTCACTTACATGCCTATGAAGCTTGCATGACGCAAAAAGTCGTAACAGCAAGTTACAACTATATGGAATTTTGATGTTTACAATGAATTATTAGACTTTTATTCATATGGCCTGTATATTATGGTGTTAGACAGCTTGTAAACGCCACTAGAATTATATGCAGTTATATTTTCTTGGAAATATTGCTTATTGTGTGCTTGTACGCTGTTTTTCTGTTGACCGTGATTCAATTGCAAGCCATTTTCGATTCTAAGGTAGCATTATCATTATCACACAGGTAGTTTACATTACTCAGTAAATATTCTTTAAGAAAATTAAATGATTACATTAACTACCAGGACTGTATAAAACACTTATATTAAAACTACTAGTATTCATGTAGAAAAATCTCTAAAAAAATAATCTATCTGGCAATGCGACAACATGTAACAATAAATCTCTTATTGAGCTAGTTTAACGAAAAGTGCTACATAGAATGTAGAGCTAACAATAAAGTTTTTTTTTAATAATTTCCCAAAGAAATTGGGGGTTAATATCCTATCCCTGGGACACCGCTGATCAATCCTTTCCCTGTTACACACCAAATAGTCTATGTAGGTAATCTTAATACAGGTGCTTGCCTAGTGCTGCAATTCACTTCCACAAATAATGCCCTCTTCACAACGAGACGAAACAAAACCTCGAAAACTTTCAATGCTGGTCACGTTTTTGTCGTCAAAAAAACTATTTGCGCTTGGCGGTTGTCGCCGCCAGGCGTTGGGAGGCATAAAACGATCTGCAGATCATTATCAGCTGTGCTTCCGTTCTACCAGTTTACCTAGCAGCTAGCTGGGAGAAGTTGGAACGTGTACTAAGGTGAAGTGCTATAGAGAGATGAGCTGAGCGAGCTATATAACTTTTTAGGGTTCCGTAGCCGAATGGCAAAAACGGAACCCTTATAGTTTCTTCATGTCTGTCTGTCTATCCGTCCGTCCGTATGTCACAGCCATTTTATTCCGAAACTATACATGTGAAACTTAGTAGGTAGAAGTATTCTGTGAATCGCTTTCCGATTTTAAGAAAAAAATTAAAAAATATTCAAAATAAAGAGGGGCTCCCTACATGGAACTGAAACTGAAAATATATTTTTTTTTTCATGAAACCTATGCGTGTGTGGTATCTATAGACAGTTCTTTAAAAATGACATTGAGGTTTCTAAAACCACTCTTCATAAAGTTAATCTTTTAAAAGATATACGCTTCCAAAATGATAAAATGTGGGTCTCCCCCACTAACTTCTATAATAATGGAAAGAAAAATAATTTAATGTAAACTTTAATGTAAACTTAATGTAAACTTTCAACCAAAATTGGTTTGAACGAGATCGGGTCAGCATTTTTTCAGATACAGCTTATTTTCTAAAACCGCAAATATAACTTTGTAATTCATACAAACACTATGAAAAACAAAGTTATTTGGCGTAGTTACTACGGAACCCTTCATGGGCGAGTCTGTCTCGCACTTGGCCAATTTTTTTGTAATAATTCGGCTTTTGTTATAATTTTTGACGAGTGTATTGAATATGACAATTTTTACCTAATGAGAAGTGATGATGATTACTAAGTATGTTGTTCTATGTCAATCTATTTGCGGTCGGCACAACAAGAGTATTTCATATTTCTTTGTTTACCCAAGTTATATCTATCAGGAAACATGAAGTCGGTTCACGGGTAGACAATTCCACTCCTTAGCTGACTGAATGAATGAAATGAAACTATTATACCAAACCGTTTTGTGCGTATGGTTTGGATGTCCACCATGTAATGATAGCACACTCACCGAAATGAAACCGATAGGCTTACGAGTCGTAGCCGATGTTCAAGGCTCTGGAGCTTTCGACTCAACCAATGCCTCGTTGTCAATGAGCATCTAGGTCCATTTCTCGATAGATTAACACTAACTTCTGCATTTCAAAGTTCTTTTTCCAACGGTAAAATAGTCTTTCCAGCCTTTAACTATGTCTACAAAAAATCTCATCCATTCGTTGCTCCAATTGGATTTGAAAGAAGGACAAACAAGCACGCTTTGACATTAACAATATTAGTATGGATATGGTTAGTCGTGTTAGTCGTGATATGTTCAAAACCGCTAAATAAAGTTTTATTTGCTTTCAAATAAGGTTATGAAGTATTTACTTATGTATTTAAAAGCTATGTACCTTTTATTGTCACTTATTTAAAACCATGACCCAATACTACAGCCTACAACTAAACTTATAGGTACACTTTAATCAGCTTATTTTCTTGCCACTGCTAGGACATCAAGTTGTAATCCCCTTTATTTTCTAGGTGGGAAAATCATCATATAACTCCTTCCTCTGTGGGTGGAGCGGAAGGGAGTGTCAGACTTCTACTGACCAAAAATCCACCCTCCTCCTTCAGTTGCCCTTGCGTTCCGTGGCCGCGGTACCTCATTAGAATATTACCGCAATCCCCTAACGGACTCACCGTTGGTAGATTTTGGCATCTAACAATCATGACTGTTTCCAAATTTGTCGGATTATTACCTCCAAAGTTAGCAGTAGTGATAAATGAATGTTGAATGTTTCAGTGTCCACGGTCGCTCGTAAGCTGGAGTTCTTACCAATAGCCCACCAAGACCAGACTAAATCAACATAGTAAACGGTAACTAGATCAGTTTCAGATTTACTGGCTTACTACATCTTTGACAGTCGTTTCAGGTACAGACGCCAGCACATCAAGCTACAACAATCTGTCAAATTTCTTTAATAGACTTTCAACTTTATTGTTAAAGAAATTAAGTTCAAGGTTTATTGGGAAAATTTCGATATGACAGCCGGGACCCAACGGCTTAACATACTGAGGCTTGGGACATAGCGGTATCACACCGCCAACTTCCAAACTCTGGTCTACTACTGAGAAATTCCTTCCAGAAAAACCTAATAACACTTTTTGCACGACCTGGGAATCAAACGTGAGACCTCATACGCAGTAGTCTCGCTTCCACCCACACGACCAACGAAAGAATTAATTGAATTTATTCGCGTAATCTTTATTTAATATACTTTACTAAATTTAAAATGTACACATCTCTTAGCTCTCGGTAAGACCATGTCCTTATGCTCAGCGATGCGCCTTATCAGCCCACCTCTATTGGCAAAACCAATATGGCCGCACAGCCAAGTAATTTAATATCTGCCGATATCATAGAACTTGAGTGTTTTGTAAACTCTCGAGTGGCCGGTGAGAATCACCATTGTTTGGATTGAATTCCTTTAGTACTCGTAGTAGTGATTAGATAATACTGTGGTATGGGTAAGTAATATTTTACTGTTTGGCGGACGGGTTTTTTTTTACGTGGTAAAATTATCAAATAAATCCTCCCACCCCGGGCAGGGCCGCAGGGACTGTCAGACTTGTAATGACTAAAATCCACGGTGTTCCTTCAATAGCCCTTTACGTTCCGGGGTCACGGTAATGGGATAAGTCTCACGACCCCGGCAGGCTTCGGCCTTCTACAGGGGGGGCCTCGTCATATTGCTTTGGCGGACGGGTTAATTTTTTTCATATTTGATGTAGTATTATTGGGTTGGGAGTTCATTGGCGATTTATTGGTCGAAATACCACCGTAGTTTTTGGTATTCTGCACTTGTTCGTGCAAAGTTTCTTCTTCACGTATAATGTATTACTAGTTTGTTATAATCAACCAATTTAAAAACAATGTTATACAAGACAAGACAAAGTTCAGAATCATTGCAACCATCACTAACTTTATATTCTAGTTACTAGAGCTACTCAATAGGAACCCTTACTTCAAAATCAATTTTAACATACAAGGCGTACTTGAATTGATGACGATAGATTCAATTCATCTGGAATTAGAATTATTTATTCGCGTAATCTTTATTTAATATGCTTTATTTAATAATGTTTATTTATAAAAGTAGTTTCATCTATTATACATAGTTAGCAACAAAGGACAAAGAGCCTAAAATCAAGAAACAATATCATTAAAACGCGAATAAAATGAAATATGTTATTGTGGTCAGCCTGAAAAACCGTACATGAAACCGCCAACTACTGCGGAGTATACAAAACAGCTTTTAAATTACACCAATAGTGTTGAGTGAAAACCGCGGGAATATTTATTTGATGTTTTATAATTATGGGGAAAGTTGATGCGGAAAATTGTACTATACAACTGGTAATCAATGGTCTGTTTAAATAGAATACTGCTAAATACGAAACTAAAGTAATAAATACATAATAAAATAACAAAATAGATTTGAATACTTGATTAAATGCCACTGAGGTCGCGGCTTACGTGGCTACCTACTACATATAAAGTCCTAACAATTATACAGTTTTCGATTTACAATTGAATCGATACATAATAAATAATCAAGAAGAAATATATCTTTTAATGACATCATAGTAATGATATCACAGTATTTTATGACCCCACACTAGGATACCGTGCATCGTCGATGTAGTTTCTTTTTCGTAAATCAAAGACAGATGCTGGGACACGATCTGCTTCTCTATTAGAGGGCCCGCGGTCCTCGGAATTTTCTTTCCTAGGACATGCCTGTTTCTTCAACGGAAAAAAGATTATAACTATTTTGACCACAGAAATCAAAAATACAGAGAAGTGGTAAGGGGGCGTATCGGTGTCCGCGCGACATGGCCACAGGGCTCATGTCACAGGCAAGTGGCCGTCTCCGCGAACTAGTGCGCTTTCGACGGCGATCGTGATAACATATATGAATGCCGAGTTGTTCTGTGGTATCTTGTAAAAACCGAAGCCAAAATCAAATCTATGTGAATCATGGAATCACTTACCATATGTAAGTACAAGTATTTTACAATATTTGTCTTTAAAATCATGAAAAACAATAAATCGTAAAATATTTCTTGGTTTTACTATGTTATTTTTATTTTCAAATATCAGAGCGACTGTACTCCTTTTGCTATAAATACATTGCTCCTTAACCACTACCTGAGTTCGTCACTAAGTAACTGGACAAGCAATGTAAACATAACATACGAAACTGTATTACGCGGATTCATCGCGTAGTGAGGCCGCCACTTCTTGCGACGAATTAGTGATGTGCTTGTGCAGATCCACTAACGTAGGCTATCGACAGCAATGTCGATTGACGAATGAAATATTGCTATTATAGTTTAGGGGTTTTTCAACCGATGACATAAAAAAGAGGAGGTTATCAATTCGACGCGTATATTATTATTTTTGTTTTATGTATGATCACTGATTACTCGGAGACGGCTGAACCGATTTGAAAAATGCTTTTTTTGTTTGAAAGGGTATACTTTGAAATTGGTCCCATTGTCACCAAGTCAGGATCTGATAATGGGATCCTGGAGAAATCGAGGGAACTCTTCAAATATTATAGGCACACCTATAGTGATTTGAGTATTTTTTATAGTAACTTGTGTAGTTGCATTCGAAAAGCACCATTTTGAAGTAGACCTGATGATGAAGACCACCGATGGCCACTGGAACTACCCAATATATAAGTAGGAATAATAAGTAGTTCATGTGTTCCGCTTCGATTACTTGAATGTGGTTATTAAGCACAATATGCTCGTCACAATGCATATGGTGAAGTGAAGCTGATGGTGAACTACCAGGAGAACTCCTCAACAAATAACAGCCCAACATTGGGAAAAGCAATATTTTGTAAATGAATATAAGTAGTTGACATTTAGGCTCTTGTAACTAGGTAAATTAAAAATCGACCAACTAAAAAGAGTGAAATAAAAACTTTTTACCAAAAAATTAAACCGACTCCCAAAAAACACTGCAAAGTGAAAAATAACTTTAATTTCGGAAGTCGGTGCCAAAAACGAAAATACAAAACTAAAGACACCGACTACCGAAATTAAAGTTATTTTTCACTTTGCAGTGTTTTTTGGGTGTCTGTTTAATTTTTTGAAAAAAGTTTTTTATAACATACGGAAACCTCTAAGAAAATATGTTTAACTTTTATTTTACATGAGATGACAGAAATAAAAATACGTTGAAAAGTCAAGTGTACAAAAAAGTAAAAAAAATAAACAATTTATTTTACGCCCGCAGCATGCGTAAGGAGTTCCGACGTCGCCGTCGCTACAATAGTTTATTTTTCAATCTGTCAACCGTTTTAGCCCGGTTGGAAGATCGATGTAAATAATGATTTTTTACTTATTTTGATTTTTTTACAGAGTAGTAGAGAAATGCGTAACCAATATTCGTAAAGTAAGTTACTTTAATTTTAGGTTAATAATCGGTGGTGTTTTTCGGTTTAGAATTATCGTATGTTATGCCTTATCCTCATGCTGTTTCTTTATTTTTTATGGTTTTTGTATTTTGCTTCCATTGAAGCTTCGAATGCCTTATAATAATCGGCATGGTTCAGATAATATATTTGTCAATTGAGCTTAAAATAAGTCAATATATTCATGCTATTTATTTGTTATGCATGGATGTGTGTTTGTTTTCATATATTTAACAATTTCTCTACTAACTAGGATTTTTCTTATAACAAAAACCTATTATAACCTACTAAACTATTACCTGCGGTTACCCCGCAGGTAATAGTTGCGTAACACACTTACAGTAGGAATCGGTTTCATTATGCTAAATCAACAACACTCACTGCGGTATTTACGTTGTTGAGCAGACCAATATTTCGAACATATGAAGCAATGGATTAGCAATATACGTCAAAATCATTCAGATCTTGATTTATAGTGTGTTACGTAATTATTGCGATGCTTATTATATGGTGACGTTTAGAAGTAGCTTAGGATGTATGTAAATGATAAATAAGTGCTTTTCGTACTTTTCAGCTTCCCAAAAGATGGTAACATAAAAAAGGAATGGATTGATGCCACAGGCATGCCACCTAACTGGTACCCTCCAAAAAATAGCACCATATGCTCGGTTCACTTCAACGCAGAAATGTTCTAGTCTCTAAAGAAAAGTCGCAGGCTTTTTGAATGGACAATTCCAAAATTAAGAGTACAACTGATATTTGCAGAAGTGTGTTAAATTTTATTTTATTACTGAAAGCTATTCTCATGATTTAGGGTATTCATAAAATCAGTCATTCAACTTTTCAGGATTCTATACAACCTATACGGCTGGTATGTTCCGATCAAGAGCGTAATGTAAGTTAACATCGACTTCTATTTGACCTATCACTATGATAATTAAATATTAAGATTTAAGTCGAAAGCGCCAGGGTAGCCCTTAATACTTAGTAGGTAGTACTTAATAATAATTATGTAATGTTATGTTCTTAATAATATGTTTATTGTTATTGTAATATTTTCTGGACATGCCACTTTTTATTTGGTTCATATTCAGGTGCCCAAAAAAAATTGTACAATAATAAATGGAAGAATCGATAACTTTCCGATTTAGTCAATCACTAGCGTATATGTAAAATAAATTGCTTTTGCACAGCACAACGATAGCGACCGATGTTTTTGTGTGGGTAAATTCTACGGTGCATGGTAAATACACGCTGTGTTTGACGGAATAAGGTTTATTATTGATTGTATAGTACGTTCTGATTTAAGAAATGCGGGTGTGTGCGCGAGTGCGTATCTATTGATTTTATTAAACTGCATGTGTAGTTGTTGCCCCGCCCAGCGCCTAACTGGAGACACACGGTTCCGATATAATTTTGTCTGTTGACCAAATCTACTTATTTATTTTATCTATGATTTTGACCTAACTTACTGAACTCAGGAAAATATGCATGATTTTATTTAAACGATTTGGGAATTGGTAGTCTAATTGAAGTAGTTTGCGTATCAGTGGAAGTACTATCAGTATAAGCCCACCTCGCATTGTATTGAAACTCCTTACCACGACAGTCCAAGGAAATGTCAAGGCCATGGCTTTTTTTCGGGTGGGAAATCGTCGAATGACTTCTCCTGCTCTGGATGAAGTGGAAGGGTGTGTCAGACTTCTACTGACTGAAAACCCACCTTGTTCCTTCAGCTGCACTGGCGTTCCGGGGCCACGATATCTCGGTAGAACATTTCCACAACCCCGGCAGGCAATGGCCCTTTGGGGCCTGTCACTATTGCTGGCGACTCTGAGCCGCGCATGGAACACGACGCGCCGCTAACCGGAAGGTCATGGCTACCAACGACGCGACGTGCAGTTTAGTCTAGCATGGTTCCATCGTGCCATAACCTAACGGAACCAGTAAATGGAACAAGGAAGTTTCCTGCTAGATAATAATTTAGTAAGCTAAGTCTGGTACTATAGTTAGTTTGTGGTGGACAAATTATTTTTAATACAGGAAAATGTGGCCCTTTAGTAAACCTACTGTTAATTAGCTATAAAATAATGGTAAGCATACAGCAGCTTCATTTAAAACCAATACATACAAAGTATTAATATAATTATAAACTAAACGTTTCGTGAAATACACGGTTTTAACCCAACTGTACTTGAAATTCGTACAGTAATCGTTTAATTATTGTACCTACCTATATGTATATCACGAGTGAATTGCCCGGGCCTCGCTCGAAACTCAATTATATAAATATACATAAACCATTTTCGTTTATTGATATAGATAGTTTTAATCACTTTAAAATCCGTTGCGTGGTATACAGGAAGTGGAAAAAAAAAATTGACGACAGCGGCTGCCCACACTGGGAATTTAATTCCTAGTGTGGGCCACTGATTTTTTTATAAATTATACATACAGTGGAAATTTAATACACTTCCTACGACACTATTTAGAGATAAGGCTCTTCAAGAAAAAACACAAAAGAAATCTAATGCAGACGGGCCGAATATAATCTGAGATTAAAATTCCAGATTACTTACATACTCCATATAGTTACGTACTGATGAGTCCAAATCCAAACACCGATAGATACTCCTTGGAGTATCTATCGGTGTTTGTATATTAGAATTTAGTGCAGAAGTTGCTGAATAAGACTTGTCTTATTCAGCAACTTCTGCACTAAATTCTAATATACACGGCACGACTTTTGGTAACAATCGGAAAGGAAAATCACCGAAACTATTTGTCGTTGGATCTGCATACTTGCCGCTTACGGAAGAGTTCGCAATTGATGGCCGCTGCCGCCGGCGACTTTTGACTTTGATAAGACATTGTTTGGCCACGCAAACAGCGTTGCTGCGCGCGTACATACCTACCTATATTTATTCGAGTTGGCATGCTGTTTTTTGCACGCGATTCCATTGAACGAGAAAGTTCGTCGATAGGTTGGTTTAGATGAATGTTTACAGTCGTGAATGTAAATTGAGATTTTTCATTGTACTTGAGAAGCAATTAGAGAATTGTACCTAAAGCGATGGCCAAATATAGTCAAGAATTAATAGGTTATTTCCAGGTATTACTGTACCATAGTATCTATCATCGCCCACATGAACTCTTGCCTTCAGGTGGAATAGAGGTCAAATGTGAGCCTATCAATATTGTTTCATAATAACCTGTTAAATTGCGAGAGCTTTGGTACCCAAAAATCTTACTTGTGGGACCAGTGTTTAACTACTTTAGTTTACATATATATCTACGTACAAAAATGTCTCATAAACAATGTAATGTAATTTAGTTGAATTCAATAAATATAAAGAAATACCTAGTTAAAAAATAAATAGGCAACAGTCATCACTCGCTAGTTCTGTGGCCACATCATCCACTTTGGAAGTTCACGTGATATACAGGCGCAGTCCAGTTACAGTTACATTGCCAACAGCGTTTTTCAAATATTTACGACTACGCGATACAATAGGGGTACAGTTGGCATTATGGGGCAAGCCGGCCAACGGGCAAAGTCGGGTGAAGCGTGAAAACTTGATGGCGTTTCCAGCGTTTGTCAGCTGTAACTCGAAATTGGCGTTTAATAAAATATTTTGATGTTTATTTGAGTTCTGTTTTTGCCCGACTTCCCCCAGCAATCGCTGGTTTAATTTTTTCTGGTGACGTTGCCTTTTTTGGTATGTTGGGTCTTTCCGCTATTTATATGTTATACGAATCGATGTGCTAGTGTTTGTATAGGTAATGTTGCAAAAGTTTAACGTTTATATGTACATAATCGAAATATTTCTTCGTCTTTCAAAATTGTTTTTTTTTTCGTGAACGTTAATCTAAAAAGTAATGCATACTTTTTTTAGACTAGCAGTTGCTCGCGATTTTCCCGTGTAAATCCCGATCCCCTGGGAATTTCGCAAAATCCCGTCTTAGTGAGCATCTACGTACTAAAAGGAACCCCCATGCAAAATCTGAGAGCCCTACTACTTGTAGTTTCTGAGATTTCGTTAGTAATCAGTGAGAGGTATTTCAATTTCATATAGTATATAGATTTGATTTGAAATAGATTATGGTAACAAATATTATAAGCCTTTTTATTGGGAGGAAAATCATTAAATGACTCCTTCCGCTCTGCGTGAGCCTGTCGGACTCTCACTGACACTGACTAAAGTGGATTTTTAGTTAGTAGGTAGGAGTCTGATATTCTGTTCATATGACAACTGTTCGATGCGCTCCGGGGGGCCGCGGTATATCGTTAGAACAATCTGAAACCCCGGCAACGAAATATAAGCCTTACTTGGTTTCTTTGAAATGATTGTTATTATTTTTAATCATTATAAAATGTAAACTCACGCTTGTGATGCCTAGACAGGTTAGCTGGGAGTAGTAGAGTCTATAGTACAGACACATTTGATATGTTTTATTCAAAGTGTAATTGGAAGCAAGAATCTTCGTATAACACTTAAATGTATGCTATTACTAGAATTTATTTATCAAATTCTAATGTCGCGTTAAACTGCGCATACCGTAATGAACGGCTGGCCTGTTTTAGATGTGATAATTGCGACGTGTTAGCACTAAAGGCCGCCGTATCGCGCGAGTGCTAATAACTATGACACGTTTATAGGTATGTGTGTCTGTGAGTAGCAATATCTAATTATATGTGTATGTACTTGTAGAAGTCTGTTTAGTATATATTATGTAGATCTATGTTTGTGGATGTATAAGTGCTTATTAGTTGGAAATACATAACGCAAATTAGTAATTAGCGAAGGTCTAATTCTGCCAGCAAGTAATTAAATCTTATCACCACAAACCTAGACAATATTTTTAATTGGAATAACTTTTGCATGGCTTTCTAAATATCTAAGGTGTCGGAGTTGTAAGGTCGCGGATTCGTACCTCACACTTTACACTGAAGTATTGCCGGGTAACCCACTCCAGACAAAAGCATATTTAGCTAAATATGTAATATTAAACAGGCAGCTAACTATTGCAGAAAATGTCCAGACCACCACCACCAAAAAATCACCAGTTCCTACAGATCTCACCTAGTACCCATCTTACTTGGAGACTTACTCAAGTTATTTTGCCGCCAGAATACCATGGCCCGTGTGCCTTTCTTTTTTATTTTCAAGGGTACTCTGGGTAGAACAGAAGTCAGATTTCTACTTACTCAAAATCCACCTTGTTGACTTTGTTTTCCAGCAATGTCCCTATCGGGCCTCGTCATCTGCTGCGTCGACTGTTCTTTTAGGCGCTCGACTCGTAGAACACGACGCGCCGCGCCGTTCCGTCAACTCAGGGTGATTTTCTCCAGACGTATTCAAGGTATTAAGCCGCCTGATGACTAGACCAAGTTTCGTGTGTAACCTATAAAATATACATATTTATATGTAATGTGTGTTTGTCTAAGTTATTAAGTAAACCGCAAAGATCCTTCTTGGCATCGTTGCTACGTCAAAGCTTATATTAAAAGGATAAATATTTTATGTTCGACGGAATTGGCAAATATTTGTCTGTGTTATCGAAAATTGCGTGAAACTAGCTCTTATTCTCAAGGGTATATTTTACAGAAATGGTAGCCCAAAGTTTATAAGGCACTTCCTCGTCGATAAATGGTTTTGATGTTATAATTATGTCAAAATTCACTTCATAAGTTCGTGGCTTGATAATAATACATTATCGCTCTAGTATATATTCGGGGTAAAGCAACAATTTCCCAAATTGATCGGTAAGTTAAATCAAAAATGCGAAAGTGAGTCTGTCTGTTAAGCTTTCGCTGAACCGATTTTGATGAATTTGTACAGGGATGACGAGACTGGATAGAACGGAGTAGAGTGACAGACTCTTTCTGACCAAAAACTCATCCTGCTCCTTTTATTTGGCCCTGCCTTGTGGTGATGCGGTATCTCCATAGACATAGAACAGATTCTATTCCGTGTCCATAGAACATTCCCGCAGCTCCTTCTTAATGATGGGCATCTTAAAGGCTTATTATAAAGCAAATTAATCCGTAGGCAATAGTTAGCGACTATAAACTTTATATACAGCCAATTAAACACATATTATAGAAAGAAAAGAAAGAAAGAAAGAAAGAAAGAAAGAAAAACGTTTATTGACACATGCCACAAGTACACACAGTAAAAAAAAATAATAGCTATAATTAGTAAGCTATTTGAACAGTCTGGGTAGAAGTAGACTGTCTCCGACACACACTCGATACGCAAGGGCTTCCGCGATTAAATTCTGTATTGTACACATAATTTTTACCTGAGCTGGCATTTGTTGTGTTCCACTTAGAGCTAGGGCCTATTTCCAATAAGAAAAGTATTTGTAGGAACATTAAACAAATCACACTTGAAACTCCTTGCCAGCTTTGTTTTGTATTTATGCGTAATTACAAACAGTTTAAAGTGAGTACATAAATGAGGACTTAGTTAACCGTTTGATCTTTAATCCTATAGGTAGACAGACACAATGGTGACGTTTTTCGCTACATACAAGTATGCTGTCTTTTTGTATGAGGCGCAGTTGAAAGTGATAATGTCGTGGTCTGTACCTTATATGAAAATAGCGACCTGCCCATCTTCATTCCTTTCAATATTAACGCTCTTTCTAAAAACCGTAAAAAAATCCGTCATTTAGTGTAGAAGGAATAAGTAGAGAAACAGGAAGAATGACAGACTGACGTTTTTATTAGGGATTTGCATTCTTATTATAAGACTCGGTTTGCCTTTTCAATCAAGTAAAAAGAAATCGTACAGCGGTAACCTTTAAAAGAAGTTGTGAAAAAAAAAGTTGTTTTATTTTCATCCAGTCCATTTTCAAAAACAATGACAATGGCTGCATCCTTAAGCACATATCGGAACCAACCACCGTTACGTGTCGCAGTGTCTTTCAATTTGAGTTGACCCACATAGAAGCGACGGTTGCAGACAATCGATTACGAGCAATTCTCGAGTAGTTGCATCTATGCACGCGATCGAACGATTCTCGATTGTATGTCGATTAACGATTGCCGATTGTTTACCGATTAACGATATTCGATATGCAGTTTTATAAACTGCATCTTTACTTCCTAGTATCTATTGTGGCGAATTGTTGGTATCGAATGGGGAACAGAACGTGATATCGCGCTTAAATTTTCTGAAGGGTTCGGCAGGGGTGTATTAATACAGTGGTGGCTCAAACTTCTTTGCTGCTACTGATAAATTCCAGATAAAAAAGACAAAAGCTTTGCACGACCTGAGGATCGAATCCAGAGGCAAATGTATTTTTTTTTGGAAATCCTCATGGATGTTCTTCGCCTTGGGATAGATGGAGGAGTCTGTCAGACTCCTACTGACTAAAACCACATGATATTTCTCTTCGTCAATTCTGGCATTCGCCAAAATCAGAACCACATGCTTATCAGCTTTGGCAACCATTTGATTAATGAGACCAGTCAAGTCATTCAATGGGTTTTTGTTAGGTGAATGGTATTTAGTCCCAGATATACCATAGGAAGTACTCATTAAATGAAGGTTTTGTCGGCTTCCTACGCGACCACGGTCCGTCCTTACATTCATAAAATGACGAGTTTCGCAATATGCTAAATATTCATGATTGCAATTACATTGACTCATTCAAGATTGCCTGTACAATAATATTACCAATGTTTTCGCGCCAATGTGTTGGTGCCTATATTTTTATAGCACCAAACCTAGAAAACACAAAATGTCTGACAGTTTAAGGTCATTTCGTTTTCAGATTTAATGGATTAATGACGTCATTGGATATCAATTCTTTTCGTTCGGCTGTAAGTCTTTAGTATCTGGATATTAATCAAGCAATAATAAATTTTATTGCGCCATAAATAGAGCGCAAACTGGTTCGTGTCAGTTTAACAGGTGCCCTAATCTACGTCGGCCACGAAGTTTTATATAATGAAAATATTTTATTAATAATAATAGTAACTTACTCTAGTAGTGTTTTAGTATAATTCTGAAGTCGTACAATTGAAGTACCCGCTAGATAATCAAAATGTCTGTTAGAAATTGGGAAGTTTTTTATTTTGTTTTGCACTTTCGGGACATTTCATTGATGTGGCAAAGTTTTTTAGTCTATAAATCATTTGTTTTGTATGAACAATGGACTAAATTAAGCCTGTTTTTCTCAAAGATGTGCAAAGTGGTCCCCCATTGGTGGGATACGGGAATGTTCTCTGTCAAATTTAAACAGGCTAAGCATTTGTGCTTGTAATGTTAAAAAGTATGTGTATAGTTTGCGATACATACATTTTTTACAGGATCACTAACAATTGGCCTAAAATCATCTATTTACTTGATATTTTACTACAAAAAAGAAACGAAAATTTTTCAATCTAAATTTCTAGGACCAGTATTTCGTTTCGTCAAAACCTGTAATTTGAAAGTGCATGCAACAAGACAGGTCATAATAAAATTGTATTGTATTTATCCATTGACATTTTAGATGTTCGGGATACAGATAGTCTGGTCTGATTTAATGATTTAATTAGTTACAAGCAATCGAGAGTCTGTCGTCTGGGCAGATATTTTAAGAAACGATTTGTCTGAAACGGATAATCTAATAGTCTAGATACGACGATAAATCATAATCAGTCCTATTTATGAAAACTTTTTAAAAAGATGCTTTTTTAAAATTTCATTTAGCGTATTAATAATCATTCTGAACAAGGTTTTGTAAAAAATGTGTATATAATATATTGTTATTAATGCATATCAGATCTTAAAACTTCTGCTTCTATTCTATTTTCAACCGACGACCAAAAGAGGAGGTTATCAATTCGACGCGTATATTTTTTTTTTTTACCCGACTACGTCAAAGCCAAAGGAGGGTTATGATTTTGACAGGCTATGTATGTATGTATGTATGTATGTATGCATGTGTGTATGTTCATCTGTTCCCTCATAGCTCCAAAGCTACTTATCGGAACTCGACAAGTGAGGTATCGTTAGAACCGTCTTGACCGTCCGCTGAACATAGGCTACGTGATGTGTCACAAAATCCAATGTGGCGTCCTCTAGCGCTCAAAAAGTGTTGTGTTAAAAATAAAAATAAGATAAACACATCGTGTTTGATATCATTTGAAAGGGCGTCATGAACAGGCAAAATAAGAACAGAACAAAAATAAAAGCCGTAGTCACACGTTATATAGGATAATATCAACCGTAACAAAACAATTAATAACGTGTGACTACGGCTTTTATTTTTGTTCTGTTCTTATTTTTCCAGTAACCTTGTTCATTTCAGCATCCTGAAAATCTTGTTTCATCCTTCTTAGCATCGATTTTTTTGTCGTAGTCGGGTTTTAGTTTTTTTACTTTTTATTTTTATGTATGGTCACCGAGTACTCGAAGACGGCTGAACCGATTTAGAAAATTCTTTTTTTGTTTGATAGGGTATACTTCGAAATTGGTACCATTTGTCACCAAGTCAGGATCTGGTGATGGGATTCTGGAGAAATCGAGGGAACTCTTTAAATATTATAGGCACACCTATGGCGTTTTGGGTATTTCTTATAGTAGCTTGTGCAGTTGCTCTCAAAAAGTACCATTTCGGGAAGTGGAACTGATGATGAAGACCACAGTTGGTCGCCGAAACTACTCAATAATAAGTATTTCGTGGATTGCGATTCGATTACTTGAATATGGATATTAAGCACTTTATGCTCGTTACAATGCATATGGTGATGTATAGCTGATGGTGAAGTACCAGGAGAACTCCTCAAAAATTAACGGCCCAGCATTGGGAAAAGTAATATTTTGTAAAATTTTATAAGTAGTTGACATTTAGGCTCTGGTAACTAGGTAAATTAAAAATCAACCAACTAAAAATAGTGAAATAAAAACTTTTTACCAAAAAATTAAACCGACTCCCAAAAAACACTGCAAAGTGAAAAATAACTTTAATTTCGGAAGTCGGTGCCAAAAACGAAAATACAAAACTAAAGACACCGACTACCGAAATTAAAGTTATTTTTCACTTTGCAGTGTTTTTTGGGAGTCGGTTTAATTTTTGGTAAAAAGTTTTTTTATTTCTGAGAACCTGTAATTGGCTTTAAGTTACGTACACCACTGCAATTACCTAATGTAGATTAGCTGTTGATTCTTCTTTTCATAAATAAATATATTACTTGTGAAGAATAAAAAAATAAATCAGGAGCGCTAAGCAAGATTTGATAACAGATTATAATCATCACCCTCAGTTAGACAAGACGCCTTCTTCTTGATAATCACTTTAATTGTCAATTCTTTAATAGCCGTGTCATCGTCAATTCACTAGTTATCGGTTTTCTATCAGTTACATTTTGGGAAGTGTGCGAAGGAATTGCACAATCTAATTCCGCTAAGCCCGTTCCATCATTGGACTACAAGACAAACGGCGATGCGCCATCGTTACATGGTGGACATCCCACCCATAAGCACAAAACGTTTTGGGAATACCTCATTGTGCGTACGGCTAAGGAGAGGAATTTTCTGCCGGAGTCAGTGTTTCCCGATAGCTATAACCTGGGGGTCTTTAAGTCAAAAGTGAATAGGTTACTTTTGGGTAAGCGTGCTCTTGTAATCACTTACCATCAGATGAGCTGGTGGTCAAACGCGAGCCTATTATCAATAAAAAAAAGTTATTCATGGCTAAGTATTACTTATTCCTGACGTTTCCTTCTGCTATAGAACATATTATACAACCTTGTGCTTACCAACCTTTGCCTTTGCATTTCAAAGAATACAATTTTTGTTGAACGTAACATTCTTATTTCAAATCCATACAGCAAACATGATACCAGCCAGTAAATCCTGAAAAGAACTCGCAAATTGTTTACAACCTCCAACGTTACTCGGCATCAAGTTATTATCCATTTTCAGGTTGTAAAGGAAAGGCCACTCTATGACGTAAGTGCATGCCGATGAAGCAGAAAAATGGCGAATCGATTGACAAGTAACGCGGTATGATAGCTTCGTAGCACGCCAACGTATTTGTGACAGGTGGAGCGCGATTATGCAACTTTAAATTGAGGAAATATTAGAAAAAAAGAGAAAATTCAACCGACTTTGCTTATTCGACGTTGTCATTTACTATATATTAAACGTAACTCTCTCTCTCTCTCTCTTTTATCTCTGTTTTGATAACTGCTAACAATGTTATGATAAAATTTCTATGGGACTATCTCGGAAGTACCTAAGCATACTTCTATGTCTCTATCACCGAAGTTCTGGCCGGACATACGTAAGAAAGATTCAATATAATCTTTCCTTTTCAACTTGAACCTGGAAGAGGTTCTTTCTATTTTACTTCTACTATTTGTAAATGGAACGACCTTCTTCCTTAGGAGTCGGGCGTTGGTAGCTAAGCCACAGTTTTAAATTTTTGCAGCTACCCTCGTTAAATTATGGACGCTTTTTTTCCGGGTTAAAAAATCATCAAATGACCCGTCTGGGTGGAGCGGAAGGGAGTGTCAGACTTCTATAGACTAAAAATCCACCCTGTTCCTTCAACTGCCCTTAAGTTCCGGGGCCGTGGAATCTCTTTAGAACATTCCCGCAACCCTGGCATAAATTATGTATGCTTAATGTTTTGTTTTTGTTCCAAATGTAAACGAGTATTCATATACTTTCTGAAATTCGTTAAAAAAAAACTAGTCACAGGCAATACCTGTGACTTCATTCGTGTCATAGGTTTTTCCCGCGTAAATCCCGCTCTTTATGTGTTATTCCAGGATATTTCCAGAAGTTTTTGCGTTAAAGAGTAACAAACATCCATCCATCCTCAAAACACTTGCATTTATAATAATAATAATTAATTTTAATAGCAGGAAGGAAGGATTATGGATAATCATAGCAGTCGCACCATATCAGCACCTAATAACTATTGACATTTCCCGTACACGATTTGCTCTACTTAGACAAAGCCAAGTTTAAAATCTAGCCGTGGCCTCACCAAAGACACGTTTAGTTCTATGCGTGTGGTCTACACTCGTTGAGACGATAAGTCAGCTGAGATAAGCTATTACGTTACTTTGATTAGTCATATATGAATTAATATGTACTTGTACATAGGTACATACGTACATACACAATGCGGCTGTGATATTTAATGTTGCTTCTTGGTACTTTATGGCACTGTAAATATGGTGTGTCGTATCGTATCTTATTAGCGTGCTCAAGACTTCCGTATCGTAAATGGTAGCTGAAGGATTGCCTCGGGAAGATATAATGTGGACTATCAATGTTCTTAACTAGCGTGATGTTATACAATCTCATACCTTGGTGGTGTTTTAAGGTTTACAAAAGGGTTACGTGACAAACTACCGGCGTTACAGGAATGTTTTAAGGAGATACCGAGGCCTCGGAACTCAAGAGCAACTGGAAGGCACAGGATGGGTTTTTTAACCAGTTGATGTCCAACCCGCCTTTCCACTCCAACCAGACCGAGAGGAGTCACTTATGATTTTCTCCCCGAAAAAATCCAGTCACTGAATTCGTATAGTTTCCAGAATTAACATTTTTTAAGTTACCTATACCATACCTGCTTATATAAAAACGTGTCAAAATTAGCAACCATTTGCAAAATATATTTATATTATCATTTGGCAATGTGTATGTATACATATACTTTTTTACTACTTACGATAATTTTATGCTAGAATTTATTTCCAAGGTGATACAGTTACCAACAAAATGGTATTCAATTTATTTTATTTTCTATAATTTACATTCAATATGCATAGTTTAATTGTAATATTCCCTATTTTTTTTTAAATTGTTTTCGTTGGCACAGAATTATAATTATTTAGTTAATGGTATGTGTTCTTATAATAGCACACTTATTGTGTCTAATGGGTTGCGTAAAATCATCATTAAACCTTTGAAATTAACCTTAACAAGTGTAATTACTGTAGTTTGCGTTCTAATTATTCTCATTAACTTTCTAAAACAAAATCATTATTGTTTTTATAGAGAATTTCTAAACGGCTTAATGGGCCATTGAATGCTTAATATTTGAGGAAAAGATTTAACCTTACAAAGGGACAAAAATATATGAGGTTGTCCTTTTATAGTGTATTGTTGTTTTTTTATGTATTCATTACAAGGTTAGGCAGAAATGTTTTATGTGATAATAAAGTGTTAAACTTTATCATTTTATTTAATGTGACACCTATCAAAGTTTAAATAATAAAACATTTAGTAAAATTTCGATGTCGTTAATTGTCTTCCTAATAAAAAAGAATCGACAAATCGTTGAAAAGGAAACAGGCTCGAGAAACTGCTGAAATTTTGTCTCAAAAGACCCATTCAGTAATGATGACGTAACCATGACGAAATCTATTGATTTTGTTTTTAAATAACAAAGGTTTACGATAAAATGTATGTAATACTAAAGTAATATTGAAGAAATCGAGTGAAGACTTGCAATCGACATCTGACCAGCCTTAAACTTTTGATGTTGCATATTTTTTTGTGTTAATAAGACCGAACGAAATAAGCATATTCATCAAAATATGAGTGTTATCAACATTTCAAATTGTATTACAAAAATGTATATGACTAAAATGTATAGAATTTATTAATTATATACATTTTAGACATATAAGTTTAAGTTTTAAAATGATAAAACACAAGTGCTTCTACTGGATGATTAACTGTATTACGATTTCGAGGCCTGCTTTTTTACTCCAAGGTAGTTTTTAGGATTCCGTACCGACCATTCCGACCCAAAGAGTAAAACGGGACCTTATTACTAAGACTCCGCTGTCTGTCTGTATGTCCGTCTGTCTGTCTGTCCGTCTATCACCAGGCTGTATCTCATGAACCGTGATAGTTAGACAGTCGAAATTTTCACAGATTATGTTACAAATACTAAAAAACAGAATAAAGTAAATATATAAGGGGGCTCCCATACAACAAACGTGATGTTTTTGCTAGTTTTTGCTCGATATTGATAACGGCAACAGGTAGATAGACGCTTGAAATATTCACAGTATATTTAGTATATTCGCTTTAAAAATAAATAACTAAATTAAAATAAAACAAATATTTAAATGGGGCTCCCATACAACAGACATGATTATTTGCCGTTTTTAAAGATACGTTACGGAACCCTTCGTGCGCGAGTCTGACTCGCACTTGGCCATTTTTTAAATTAATGCTGTCACTATTATTCTGGGGTTACCCACTATCCTTGTTATCAAATCGGAACATATCATAATACGTATATATCTGGTATTATATTCCAAGTCAATTAATATTCAAATGTCGCAGCAATATAATTAACATACTTCCTTAGTTTTCAAATATTATCCACATTTTAAGTGAAATATTTTCTTCATGATCTTTATCCAAATTTTAAAATATTGCTTCAGAAAATATGACAAAAACCTTTTCGAATTCTTGCTCAATATTTTTCTTATACTTATGCTAATATTTTCGCAGCAATTTACTTTAACTGTTTAGCGGTTGACAGTACGTATGAAGTAAGCCAACATTACAATAGACTCATGCGTTGCTAGTTGGCATTTCTGTGCTAATCGTAACAGAAGGCTGCGATGGGCTCCTATGTGTTTTGTTGATGACTGTACTTAGTAGGTAACGGTGCTTGCTTGCATATGGGTGTCGTTGGAGTTGGTAGGTGAACATGTAGGACGTTGCTTAAGAGCCGCGAAAATGGAACTTATAGTTTTGGTTACAATGGCAAAAGTCAAAAATAATAAAAAGAATCGAAAGAGAAAAGTATATTGTATAAGTAAGTATATAAAAAATAAAAATAAGTATATAAATGCGAAAGTAATCTTAAAACCGATTTCGATGCATTCTGCTCCAGAGACAGAGGAACCCTGCAGACGGTTATATTTTCCGCGAAAATACTACAAGATCGATGTAAAAAATTATTTTTTGCTTTCTTTATACGTTGCTCCATAATAGCAATAAAATAGAAGACATATTTACCGTTTCCTGGATGCGTTTACAAATAACTAAATTCACTTGCACAAACACCCGGGACTGTCTTCAGGCAATTGAACTCGCGACGCGTAGCGAAACAGAAGATCGCTCATCCGCCTAATGGTCTAAACATTTGTTGCGATGTAGGAATCGAATCTGCGATACGCAGCGCAGCAGCCGATCGTCCAACCACTGCGTCATTTGTATTTTAAAATACAAATACAAACAAATCTGAAATACAATTGACAACTTTATTAGGGCATAGCAACCGGGCAAGCGAATCTTATACATATAGACAAAATGTTGGCGGGGTAACCTTGACAGATGAAGAGAAAACATACAATAAGAGCATTTTAGCCTAATAATTATAATCAGTGCCACTAAGTAGCCTTGCAACTGAGAACACAACATTCCGTACATAATCTTATTGTAATGGTAATTAGACAAAACTCGTGATTCTCCTACACGAGTCTTGTTAAAACACCTTGTCAATGAGAGACTAGATTCAAAATGAATATACAACGTGTAATTTAAAGGGTATATACATACCAAGTGCGTGGCTTCTTGGGATGATAACAAACGATATGGCAAGGGTTTTGTAATCCTAAGTCTACATGTGTAGAACTTATTACAAATTCCAATACACTGATACCAGAGACCGAATTTTTCAAATTAAGAAGAACGAAGAGATTTATCATGTTATTGGCAAGTGACGTGGAAAGTTATTGACCCTCGTATTGCTGTGACATGTTTGTTATGATTGGTATTCAGGAAATATATGAAACCAATAATTTGGTATCAATTCTTTGAATCAGTTATTTTGTGCTGAAACTGTGCATAGAGACTCCATACCAGATGTTGTCTTCAGCCCCTTTGGATAGATATGGGGTTTCCCTTACATGTTGTATAGAAAAAACGTTGGCGGGGTAACCTTGACAGATGAAGAGAAAACATACAATAAGAGCATTTTAGCCTTATAATTATAATCATTGCCACTAAGTAGCCTTGCAACTGAGAACACAACATGCCGTACATAAACTTATTGAAATGGTAATTAGACAAAACTCGTGATTCTCCTACACGAGTCTTGTTAAAACACCTCGTCAATGAGAGACTAGATTCAAAATGAATATACAACGTGTAATTTAAAGGGTATATACATACCAAGTGCATGGCTTCTTTGGATGATAACAAACGATATGGCAAGGGTTTTGTAATCCTAAGTCTACGTGTGTAGAACTTATTACAAATTCCAATACACTGATAACAGAGACCGAATTTTTCAAATTAAGAAGAACGAAAAGATTTATCATTTTATTGGCAAGTGACGTGGAAAGTTATTGACCCTCGTACTGCTGTGACATGTTTGTTATGATTGGTATTCAAGAAATATATGAAACCAATAATTTGGTATCAATTCTTTGAGTCAGTTATTTTGTGCTGAAACTGTGCATAGAGACTCCATACCAAATGTTGTCTTCAGCCCTTTTGGATAGATATGGGGTTTCCGTTACATGTTGTATAGAAAAAATGTTGGCGGGGTAACCTTGACAGATGAAGAGAAAACATACAATAAGAGCAATTTAGCCTAATAATTATAATCAGTGCCACTAAGTAGCCTTGCAACTGAGAACACAACATGCCGTACATAAACTTATTGAAATGGTAATTAGACAAAACTCGTGATTCTCCTACACGAGTCTTGTTAAAACACCTCGTCAATGAGAGACTAGATTCAAAATGAATATACAACGTGTAATTTAAAGGGTATATACATACCAAGTGCATGGCTTCTTTGGATGATAACAAACGATATGGCAAGGGTTTTGTAATCCTAAGTCTACGTGTGTAGAACTTATTACAAATTCCAATACACTGATAACAGAGACCGAATTTTTCAAATTAAGAAGAACGAAAAGATTTATCATTTTATTGGCAAGTGACGTGGAAAGTTATTGACCCTCGTATTGCTGTGACATGTTTGTTATGATTGGTATTCAAGAAATATATGAAACCAATAATTTGGTATCAATTCTTTGAGTCAGTTATTTTGTGCTGAAACTGTGCATAGAGACTCCATACCAGATGTTGTCTTCAGCCCCTTTGGATAGATATGGGGTTTCCCTTACATGTTGTATAGAAAAAATGTTGGCGGGGTAACCTTGACAGATGAAGAGAAAACATACAATAAGAGCATTTTAGCCTTATAATTATAATCAGTGCCACTAAGTAGCCTTGCAACTGAGAACACAACATTCCGTACATAATCTTATTGTAATGGTAATTAGACAAAACTCGTGATTCTCCTACACGAGTCTTGTTAAAACACCTTGTCAATGAGAGACTAGATTCAAAATTAATATACAACGTGTAACGGAAACCCCATATCTATCCAAAAGGGCTGAAGACAACATCTGGTATGGAGTCTCTATGCACAGTTTCAGCACAAAATAACTGACTCAAAGTATTGATACCAAATTATTGGTTTCACATATTTCTTGAATACCAATCATAACAAACGTGTCACAACACTACGAGGGTCAATAACTTTCCACGTCACTTGCCAATAACACGATAATTCTTTTCGTTCTTCTTAATTTGAAAAATTCGGTCTCTGGTATCAGTGTATTGGAATTTGTAATAAGTTCTACACACGTAGACTTAGGATTACAAAACCCTCGCCATATCGTTTGTTATCATCCAAAGAAGCCATGCACTTGGTATGTATATACCCTTTAAATTACACGTTGTATAAGATACTATCACTATATATAATATACTAGCCGCACGGGTCGTTCTTAAAGGTTAAGCAATGCTTGCCGCGGTCAGTTTGTGAATGGGTGACGATCTTAACTTATGTTACGTTAAGCCTTTGGTTCTGGACTGCCATTTCACATCTCTGAATGTCGTTATAGGTAGTCTCAAGCCAGAAAATGTGACACTGGTCATGATGAAGAGTACCGTGTTACCCAGAATAGGATACTACTGGATTGTAGAGCTCATATTGACAGTTGCTCCATATATACCCAGCTGTATATGGCTAGACTGGATGCTGACCTCAATATACTCGTGGTAAGGAAATGGCTAGGCAGATAATGACTACCTGTTACCTATATCCTACTAATATTATAAGGATGATTTAGCAAAAATTACTGATCGGATCTGGATGAAATTTGGCACATAGATAGATTATAGTCTAAAATAACATACAGGCATATTTTTTACCGGGAAGGTGTAAAATTACCACGCGAACGAAGTCGCGGGCAGAGCTAGTTGTTATAATATTTCACCTATACGTGTACAGGTCGTGATAACGTGATTAGTGATTGATAGTAAACAATATGAAGTGCAGAGCCGGATTAACCTTGTCAGAGGCCCTAAGGTAATTGCATTCTCGGGGCCCCTTTTCTTACTTTGACTGACCAAATCGTGTGTGAACTGAGGAGCCGCACATTAAGGGCTGTGGTTTTTAATATATTTGTTTACTTATTCCCAGATTTGTTCTAAAATCATTTTAATTCCACTACTAAATTTAGCGATTTGTATTTTGTGAGTAGACAGTGAGGTCCCTAGGTTCACACGCACATCAAATTCTCGTTCGAAGAAACATGTTTTCTAGGTGCGTGCACTGGGCCTGGGCCCCTAGTTGATGCAGGGCCCCTAGGCAGTTGCCTACTCCTCCTAATCCGTTTAATCCGGCCCTGATGAAGTGACAACATTACTGAGACTCGTGCACGGATAGTTTGCAAAGCTGCGCTACATTATACCTACCTTATTATCTTCCTTGGAGGCCCGGCAGTACCGCAGCCCCGGAACGTAAGGGCAACTGAAGATACAGGCTGGGTTTTTAGTTAGTAGAAGTCCACTTTCCACTCCACCCAAAGTGGAATGTCACCCAAATGACAGACGGATGATTTTCTCCCTGAAAAAAAAATGGCTGCTGAAGATAGGCATGACGTGAAAATTAGATAAAGATGATTTATAAAAATGACGCGATAAAATGCAACAACAACACAGAAAATGTGCGACAATGCGACTACGATGCAATAGTGTGACGAACATGTTTCATAGCTAGCATAGTAACTTATAGCCAACGAAGTAAGCGTTGCTATACACATACTCGTACGCGGGCATTTTACAAGGCTGTGCTAATCGCGACAGAAGGCCTGCGTTTGCGCAGCGTAGGGTATTATACGAGTAGTTAACTATGGATGGGTAATTTATTAAACATGATGTATCGTAATATAATATTGTTATGTATGATAATAATTTTAATTGTAATTTTATTTGTATATTAATTGTATTTTTTCTTTTCTTTTGAGAGGTCTCGTAGTCTGTATTGAACTTAATAACTAAATTTTGCTGAACTGGGACTGTTTGGCACTTCCATGAGGCGCACACACACAATACTGATTTATTTAATCAAGTTTTTGTTTTTATTTTGTAGTTATTGCGTACCTTTGCAAAAAAAAGATTAATTTTCCTAGTTCTTGTTTTTTCCTTGACGCTCGTTCTTATTCATTGCTTTAGCCCGCGACTTCGTCCGCGTGGAATAGTTACTTTGGGCCGTTTAACGTTAAATTTAACCTCGATTTTGAAGCATTCTTCATTGGCGCTCCGCTCCTATTGGCCTTAGCGTAATGATGATATAATTATAGTCTATAACCTTTCTCTATAAATTGACTATTTAATTAAAAAATAATTTTTCAATTCGAACCAGTAGTTCCTGAGATTATCGCGTTCAAACAAACAAACAAACTCTTCAGCCTTATATTATTAGTATAGATAGCTGTTGCCCGCGACTTCGTCCGCGTTTCCGTCGTTTTTCGTAAAAAAAAGTAGCCTATGTCCTTCCTCACGGTTCAGTGATTTTGATGTACCTAGCAGACAGATTAACTTTCGTAATTTAGTAGGGAAATATAATATGTCAATCTATAATACTGTTGAAAAATATCGCAATACGGAACCTCACAATATTATTGTTAATGCCTGCGACTCCGTCAGCGTGTAACTCCTTGTGTGTTATTAAGTTAATGTATTGGTAATATTGTTTAGATCACGTTCACATGAGGCTTAAGTACCTAAGTATAGAACGAAATTTTATACCTCCGGCCGCGAGACGCGTCGAGCGCGGCGACCGATTCTCAAAAATAATCCTTATAGCATGATTCAGTATTCACGCGCGATGGCTTATTATTAGCGTATTTCATGTATAACTTTGGTGTTTCTATACCGATTTATATGATTCTTTTTTATGGAATAGTTAATAATGTTAACTTTTTCAATTAGGGGTGACTGAGAGTGTTATAAACGTAAGAGTAGACAAATATTATAATCAGAAAGCTTTGAACTGTTAAGCTATCAGGAGTTACACGTGTTATTGTGAGTCAACCATAAAAGATAGACATATGCTCTCGTGGGATATTTTTTTATATAATTTTAAGGAGAACATTTCCGTCATGAAATGATTTCTGTGTAGCTTTAACCATTAAGGTTGCACACGCGACGGAAGCTTAAAAAATGGAGTAACTTCTCCCGTTTTCCCAACATTTCCCTTCACTGCTCTGCTCTTATTGCTTGTAGCGGGATGAAAAGTATACTATAACCAGCTCAGGAGTATGAAAAATAATTGTACCAAGTTTCGTTAAAATCCGTCGAGTAGTTTTTGTTTCTATAACGGTTATACAGACAGACAGACAAAAATTTTACTTATTGCAATTTTGGCATCAGTATCGATCCCTAATCACCCCCTGATAGTTATTTTGGAAATATATTTCATGTACAGAATTGACCTCTCTACAGATTTATTATAAGTACCTATAGATAGATAGCTTCTTCTTTTTCCTAAGTCTTAAAATAGGATAATACCGACAAACCCAGATAGCGAATTCGTTTAACAGCTGGTACAGAATACCTTGATTCTAAGGTAGGTAAGTAGATAGCAGTAGGTAACATATTTACATAAAAACTTCGTACTTCAAGGTTAAAAAATTACCGTTTATCAGTCTTCCGATAATCAGCAATACAAATAAATACATAAACACAAGCTTATGTACAAGCAATGAGGTAATGATACAAGTAAACGCAATGCAAAGGTCAAATGCGCAAGAGAAATCGACGAAAACCTTATAATTAGCATCAAACGCGACACTACCACAAAGAATGTTGTACATTGCTCGTAGACATTGATCGAGAAATATTGAAGCCTAAAGAAATAATCAATGGACGCGTTAGTGCAAGCTATTGTTGTAATTTATTAGTTTGTAATATAACCTTGTGTTCCGTCTTTGCTTGTAGCCTTCTGCATAAAACTGTGAATAAAGATAATATAGTGTCATAATAGAAGTTTTAATTGTTTTCTTGTCCTCTTGACTTCGTGACATACTGGTATTTGCAGACTTATATATAAAAAGTAATAAAAAGTTTATAATCATACGCTTAGTTTATATTAGCAGACTGAATTTAACATTCTCAAATGAAACCATAGATCTAGGTGTCAATGTTATTTTTTTATAATATTCCTGGTATTGTTTATGGTATTTGGTTACTCCCTCCTTGCTTACCTTACTTCTTTATTTATTTTTATATCTTACAGGAACATCAATGAGTACACTAATTTAGCCCTCCCCACTTTAATTAGAGTTTTGCAAGTCCTTCCAAAGGTTGTCTGGAAGATATTGCTTTTAGCGATAAGACCGCCATTGTAACCATAGAATTAAGAAATAATGTTAAATAGGTGTACAATAAAGTATATTCTATCTATCACTCGAGTCGTTTTTATTTACGTTAAATGGATTATTGGTTTGGTAAAATCGTTATCTCAATCTTATTTAATTATATTTAGAACAATTTAATATCCAAATCTGTTTGGTTGATAACAGTAGGTATAGTATATTATGTGCAGCATCGCCAAATTGCACGTATATAGTTGGCCTATCCATAACGACTGGAAAACTTGCTTTCCGATGTTGATGAGCTTCTTCATCACTATTTCTCAAATAAAGCCGATATTACTAAATTATTTCTCACCTACAGCCTAGCAATCTCTCCAATAATATAATTCAGTATAGCATGCCTATAGCCAGTTTGTAGTTTCATATAACAGCATAGCATTTCATTGCAGTTCCTCTTTTACACGAATATTTTAAAATTCAATTACACAAAATTTAATTGTTTAATTATTACATTTGTGTAACTTGTAACTTTTATTTTTAAATGTATCAAATAGAATATTTGTGAAAATTGGCAAGGATTTTAGAAATCTAGAAATCTTCCTGCATTAGTTATTTATATAGTTATTTGTTTATTGTTTTTACGGGCCTAGTTGCTCGAAATAAATTATTTATTATTATTATTATTATTTCTTCCTAAAACAATATAAGTAACACGTTTAATAAGTAATAACTACATCTTAGTACAAAAAAATGTACTTATATCCTTACTTTTATTACATTGTCAATTTTCTAAACAATATTTCACAGTCGAAAATTTATTTCAGTCTGTGCTTTTTGAATTGTAGTTTACAGAAGGTTAATATTTCATTGAAAATATTCTCTAAATCAAATTGCAGGACCGAAAGCCGGGAAATATTTGCCTTTTTTGTTTCAGTTGACTGGCGAGACGCGATCGGTAGCCACGCGGATTCTAATAACTAGGACTATTCTTGATTTATATTACCAGTTAGGTACAATAATGCATTTTATTTAATTTGTGTCCCTGTTTATATTTAAAAAGAACATAGGCTAGGTCTTTTTAATTGTCTTTTAACTTATCATTAAATACCAATGAATTATTTTCATAAATCAAAAATAACAAGAATAGCGTAATAAGTACATACTTATTTCTAGCGTAGCCAATATTTATCGGTCTCTATCCCAAAACGTTACAAGACCGTCTGCCAAAATCCATTCGTATTCACACAGCCATTACAAAAAGCTCTGATAACAAACATTTACAACATACATTTCCTGTTGCAGACAGAAATGGTAATAAAAAATATAAACCGCTTCCTAAAAAGAAATTGAATATCCTTTTACAGCTATATCATTCGAATAAATAGTGAAAATACCGATAAATCATCCGCACGACGCGAAAACATACAAAAATGATAATAAATTAATACGGAATTGAAAAAAAAACGCAATTCGTAAAGTTATTTTCATTCGCGTGCCGTATCTAAATTGTCCTGTTGATTTCCTGGAATACAGTCACCCTACACGCACACGTAATGCACGAGGGTGTAATAATTTACTAGTCACACACAAACACACACAATGTTAGTACACACACAGGTGTAGGTACGGCTTAATATCGGCAATAACAGCAACTTTTCACCTCCCTCCCCCCAACCCTCTGCGCTCTGTAATTTCCCCAGTCCCGAATTATAAGCTCATGAATCATGGGCATTGGAGCAAAATGTATAGGTGTAGAAGGCTCACTTCATGCATGGTGTGATAACGCCAAATATATGTTTAGAAATGCTGAACTGAACACTCGTAGTGACGTGAAATTAACATTTTTACTTTGTAAAAAGTTCAAAAATTGGGAGTAGGAAAATCATTGGAAAGGTGGTTTATAGCTTATTCAGCTAACTAACTCAGATTTACTTCTAAGTGCATATGTTACGTTTTCTAATACGCATCTCAGAAAGCATTACTCATCCAGATTTGTATTGGTAGGAAAGTTTCGTTACCTTGCATTTTTTTTATAGATTCTTTATTGGGATTGTAGTGTATACAAGGAGACTGCGCTTTCAGCGAAAACGTGCAACCCCTGTGCTCTCGTATCAGCATTTCCTGTGTTCATTCTTTATCGCTCGCGGCCAGGACCGAGTCTTCTGTACCTATCTTCTTTAATTTATGGTCACCGTATCGTTTTACTCTGTGTGCGTGAAAATTCGAAAGGTTTATTTACAACGTCAGTTTTGAATCGACACTGTTATTTGGTGTTCGATAACTCTGTATAAACCTGGATAAAATTCGGTGCGTGTCGCTTGCGTTTTCGTGTCGGTGCGCTTCGCTTTCATTTTATCGGCCATCTTTGTTTGTTGGTTTTGAAAAATAAAGCTATTCTTTTTTCTATTGTCACTCTGAGTTGACGCTGTAAACAATTATATAATTTATTAAACTTATTCTGGCGGAGAATAATCAGTGTGAATTGTAGGTTATTTTTTATTTCTATTTGTGCATAAATTATTCAACAACTAAGCTAAGCAGGCCTAATAACCTGCATTAGAATCGAATGAGATGTCTCAATTCCGAGACAACTATTCCTAACAAAAACGAAACTTCTAATGTTCTATCTACATAAACTTCTATCTACATAGGTATAACAGGGATGATTTTCCAATGACTAACTTTAATTTAAATGAAAAGTACGTAGGTATAAGCAAATCTTTGTTCGAACTTAAGAACAAACTAAAAAATTGCGGAAAAGAATACGTCCTCAAAAATGTCAGCTGGTAATGCGCCCAAGATACTGGTAGTATTGCCACGTTGTTTGGCAATGCTTAACCTCACCACCGGCACCCACCTACACTAGGGACGCCACAGTCCGCGTGCCTCCATAACTAGGTAGTCACCAATGAATTACCTCGTTTGTGGGAATTAATTCAAATGAAATAGGTTACTTGACACTCTAAAATCGATGTTTATATTATTATTAATCGCCACGCTGTTATCTCAATGAGGCGCGAGTTCCCACGACGCGGTAGGTAACAATCGACTTAGGAATTCTCCCACGTCTAAACTGTTGTGCTTACTTAATAGAATCCGAATTAGACATCAGACTTATTTACACACCAAACATTAAGTAAATAAGAAATTACACAATTGTTTTCTGTTTATGTAATAATTCCCTGGGTCAGGTAAATGAAAAGTGCGGAAATTACACTAAATTCCTAGAATGATACTAACATAAAGCTTCCCTTATGTCTTCGCTGTAATAATTTCTATACTTACTTTTCATCGCCATCTATACAACAAACATGGATACTTTTTTTTAGCCTCTACTATTTGAACATTTCAACAAAATATATAACTTTACACATAATACTTATGAAGTAAAATGAGAAATAGTGCTAACCCCATATTATTACGATTTAACATCGAAAAAAAAATCCCAAAAAGGCTTCTCACTTTCTAACCTCCTTTTACTATTGCACCAACGTTCAACCACAAAACGAGCCTACCTATTGCCAACATCACCACAATAAGATTCTCAAATAATTCCCGAAGACGAGGAGGCAGTGTCTTAATATTCTAAAAGCGGCGTCAACAGACATTTCTGTAGAATACGAGTTACAAATACGAAACGAACTATTATCGCCCGGGCCGTTCGTACGCCACTAAACAGAATGTGTTAGTGACAGTTTGCACGTAATACGTTGACGGTTTTATTGGCACTTCGATGGTATGAGTGCTAAGAGATGCGGTAATGGATTTTGGTGGTATAGTTTTGATTGTTGATTTGTTTGTTTTGTTCTTTTTGAGAAAGGATTTTAGATTATTTTGATAGTACTGAGATTGGGTGTTTGTTGCTGTGATATGTGGTAATTTATTTTATGATCGTGCTATGAATAAAGCAAAGATAATGTTGTTTATTTTGTTACATCATTTACATGTCGTATGGGCCAGAAAACCTCTTGAAAACCATAACTAGTCAAGGTCTTTTGAAGACAAAGATTGATGGATTCTGTATGAAATTCAGTCAAAATTTCCTTAATACTTTCTACATGTAAATATGCCTTTTACTTATGTAAGTACCTACGGCTGCTCATCCTTCAGACCAAAATGCGATAGATAATTGTATTGCTATCTAATTTCTGACTATACTTATATTATAATCATACCTTTATTATCTAAGTTAGGTACCCACCAGGCGCGTGCATAGGATTATGACAGGGCATGCGGCGGAGTAAAAACACACAAAAACTTCTTTTTTTATAGATTTTTAGCATAGCCACAGCCACGCATCGCCACCATGCTACGATGCGTGGCTGTGGCTATGCTAAAAATCTATAAAAGAAGAAGTTTTTGTGACCGATTACTCACAAAAACTTCTTCTTTTATAGATTTTTAGCATAACCACAGCCACGCATCGCCACCATGCTACGATGCGTGGCTGTGGCTATGCTAAAAATCTATAAAAGAAGAAGTTTTTGTGTGTTTTTACTCCGCCGCATGCCCTGTGATAATCCTATGCACGCCCCTGGTACCCACAAAACCTCTCTTGAACATTCTCTCAGTTTTCACTTTATTTTATTTTTTCTTGTAGTGTGTCTCAGTAGTAATTCCCTAAAGCTTTGGTTTTACATCTCTCGTAATTTGATTTTTATAACAAAACCTAAAGTATAATCGAGCTGAAAAGTTCTTACCTTTTTTGTATTGGTTTTTTCAAAGGTAATGAGTATAATATTCTTTTCTGCTTTAAGATTTTCTTTGACTTACAGATTTCTAAAAGACAATTTAGTGTTTAGTGTTATACCTATCAATGCTTATGTACTCGTGTAACGTGTATACGCCCCAAAATACTTAAAACTAACATTTTTATTTATTTGAAGATTGATAGATTCAGGGTCCTATCTTGCAACTAAGATAATATAATTATTAAGATGAATCTTGAAATAAGCTGTGCTTTGTATTTTATGTTTCATAACTGACCACTTAAATATTTTGTTGCATCTAATTAAAATATAAACACTAACATGAAGTTTTTAAGCTCACATAGTCACTAACAGTGTCAACGCCATGATCACTGACCATGATCATGGCGCTAGCAATACTGCCGAAATATCGGACACTCGAAACAATAAATACACGTGATAAATATCCCGCTTTCAATTCTAATGATAGGTACTAACATGAAGATCATTGTTGAGAATTAATTTCAGTAACAGTATATTTCTGTGAAAATATATCTACATATATTGTTATTTTGTATCTGATTCGAGGGAATCTATCCTATCTGCCCGCCACTACCAAATTACGCTAACTTTGTCAAAACAACGTCCGTTCAATCAGCAATAACACGCTACTATGATTTCTAACAAGACTTCCTTTCTCCCTTACAGGTAGAATACAAACAAAAAATAAATAACATGACTAAATCCTTACATTCCTTGTACTGTGATCCTTTGTATACTGCTCTTCGTAGTTTGCACGACTTTGAAAACTTTTTCGAACAAATACACTTACATTACCGTCAAACCTGCTTACTTTGCCACTTTTTCATGTGTCAAAGAGTTTGATTAGTTTTAAAAAAAAATTCGCTCCTTTTATTTGACAGGCCTGTTGGTCTAGTCGTCAGTGGCCCTGACTGCTATGTGTAAGGTCGTGGGTTCGATTCCCACCCAGAAAACATAATGAGTAGGTAACCTATTCCTAGGCGTAGTAAATTTCATGGAAATTTATTTTATTACCGAATATCTATTTTATTTTTGTAAATTAAAATATTTTAAGCTTAAAAATAAATAAGGCAAAGTCAGCTGTCACTTCTGGTAAATTTGCCATAGGGAAATAAAAATGAACTTATTGGAGTTTATGAGGTTAAAAAGTAAAATATTTGCACTCTTCCTATATCCCATAAAATATAAGTGAAAACTTTATATTATTTAGCACTAGTAATATATAACTCTCTAAGAAGGTGGCAAATTCACCAACCTTTCCAAAATATTTCATACTAAGAAGAAGTTAGGGTTAGGGTTGTCTAATAAAAATGTTTTCATAGTAGGTATCTATATAAAAATTAAATAAAAGTAAAAAAACTTAGCGAGATCAACACGCATTATTAATCGCCGTAAGTATTAATCTTCTAAAATAGGAAAATAAAATATATTTTTGGTCAATATTTTGTACACAAGGTACTCATAAAATGTTGTTTCCAAAGGAAAAGGAAATAAAAAATATTGTAACAGAAAGTATTGTGAAATTGAAGTTATTTAGTTATATACGCATATGCGCATATAACTAAATAACTTCATATATTTCATTGAATATTCAAACTGACCCAAATTGCCCGCCAAACCTTTTGTAACACAACCTTCATTTAAGCACATGCACTATTTTATATCTGGGTAGCTACTTATAACTTATTTAATTAAAATATTCATAAGAAATTTTGTGGCAGCCCTAACCTCCAACAAAACATGGCAAAGTCACCATCACGGACGTTGTGGTTGGGGTTGTTGAATTTACCAACACCAATTGCGAACTATAGTTAGCTTGTAGCACGGTAAATCAGCTTTTATTTAGCTAAGGAACATTTTGCTAACATAATATCAAAAAAGTACTAACATAGACAATGCTTTTCCTGTTTATTTTTGTAAAAGTTCCGGAGCACAAAGTTTTCTCAAAAACAAGCTGGGCTGCCACGTCTCATTTGGCGTTGCACTTTAACTAATAAATTTTACTATAAAAGCATCGATACATGACAATAAACTATTATTAAGACGTAACTAGACTTTTTCCCTCAGAAGTTGGCTATGGCAAACTCGGCAACCGTTGGCAAAGTTAGCAAGTTTGACGGTACTTGTGTAGACGAGTATACGATGGGACTGCATTGCCATATCACTCTTCAAACCTATATTTTCACTTATGATCGTTGTGCAGTTATCGATAGAGTCGATTTGTAACTTAAATTGTATAACGGAAGCCTTTTTGACCGAATTCAAAAAGAGGAAAAAAATTTTTTTTGCTGTCTTGTTTTATTGCCACAAAAGTCACGCAAATTTGATTTTACATTTAAAATAATCTGTAGGTTGAAAAATCAAACTTTACAAATAATTTGTAAAGTATATATATTACTTAGTAATGGATTCATTTGAATAAATGACGTTAAATCGTGGATCCCTTTAGCACAGATGTGATCCCTCACGAAACACCGTGACATGCCCTGTCTACGGATCACATTATACTAATTTATTTATATAGTTTCCCTAGACCTTAATACATACACTATAAAGATCATTTACAATGTTCTGAAAGCACTCGTTAGAATTGTACATTTTCATTAAGACATTTCCAAACTAAAAATACTGTTGTTTTTATATATTTTTAACATTTATTTTGAACTGAAAAGAGTCGGAAGGTCGTTTTTCTGCACTAAAATATACAGTACAATTTAAAGTGTACAATGTACATATTATGAATAATTAATCAACTCAATGTTTGGATGTTTATTTTAAATAATACTTTTAAACTAATTAAATTAACAATGGCTATCGCTGGCTTCGCACAGCAACGGGTAAAAGAAAATTTTCCACACCGTCCATAAAAGAAAAACAATTCTCTTGGAGACGGCTCCACCTAAATGGTTTATTGTTCCAATCTGCACAACACAGATTAATAACTAAAGGATTTATAGTACAAGTTCCGTACACACTGGCAACACAGCAGAAGCCGCCCTGTCAACTGCACGACACGCAGCATGGCAATACAATATCGTACTATGTGCCAGACATTGGTGGATCTTAAACGGAATACTGCTTCCGATGTTAGTGTATTGGTGTTCGTTCGAGATCGGATGTTTCCGTTGCCGCTTCGGGCCGCTTCCGAATTTGATAATATAATTATGTATATAAGTCACAGACTGCATAAACGTGATATAAATAATGCAAACTTCTTTGTTTATGTTTTTAATGAATTTTTATTTGTATATACTTCTTTCTAGTTTTATTTTTTTATTACGGGTTAAATAAGTGTTTTTGGGTGCTATGTTTTAGTTTCGCTGTACTAAATCGCTTTAAAACTTACACGTTTTTCCCATTGAGAAAACAGAAAACTACGGAACTCGTGCTACAATCCTTTAGCTATTTATACTTATGATGCTGTGGATTTTTTATTAGCAAAGAGTGTGCAATGCGATTTCCCGTTACATTGTTCAAAAAGGGAAAAGGGGTTTCATGCGGGCGCAGTTTCACTAGTCTTTTTACATTTTCAATGCGAATGTACCTAATCAAGTCTTTACATAGCAACATGCGTGTCTGTCTGTGTATGCTGTATTATAGATAGGTATTGCATGACTACTAATAGAGATGTATTGCTGAGAGAAACAGATCCCAAATAATAAAAATTAAATGTACATGTAAAGGAAATTATTCCTATGTAAAGGAATTATTTTGAGTAAAGTTTTGAAAGTCCTTCCAAAAGTTGTCTGGAAGATACCGCTTTTAGCCATAAAACCGCCATTGTAACCATAGAAGTAAGCAATATAGTTAAATAGGTGTGTTTAAATTTTGGTGTACAATAAAGTATATTCTATATATCTGTCTACATTTGAAATCATCGTTGTTTCTGATTGAACCATCACCAACTATTTACTCGTATATACGAGTACAACCGCGAAACAATTTCACGTACGATAGCTTAAATCAGTGGATACGTTCGGAGATTTTCGCCGGAACCGAATGAATGTTATCGTATAGCTGCCAAGGGGGGCGTGGCGCTTGATTGATACGGCAGCCGGACCGGTGTTTATGTTATTATCAATCTCGGATCCGACTCGGATGGGCGGATGTCGGAGCCTGGACGTCGACGGAACGCCGGATGTTGGACATTGCGGGCATGGGGTATGGAAAAGCTTATTTACCAGCAGTCTTTTTTGCCGATAGTTTTTTTTTAATGGTGACAAGGTCTAGTGAGAGCCGCGGGAAACTCGGATGTTTTGAAATGTATTTTCTTGCTTAGTTTGTGATGTGACTAAAGCTAATTAGCTTTTAAATAAATGTTTAACGTACGAAGTTTCGAATGACATTGACGAGCCGAAACGTTTCAAATTGTCTGAAATGAAACATGAAGTAAAATATTTTATCCAAAATACACATAAATGTTTATTACACTAACGACAATAGTGATGGACTTACAAATCTCGAAAAAAAAAATTGCTTCACTTTTCTTAAACAAACTTTCAGGAAATTGGTGAAAATAATTATATACAATAATAAAATGGAAAACGTGAAAACACGTGTTCCCCTCATAAAGAACACCTAAAATAAATCTCTTAAACGATTCGCGCGTTGGAACAGTCCCGTGCAGATTGACACGGCACCGGCCTACATTAGTTCTGCACCGGCATTCGGGAACCGAACACTACACTGTTAAAAGACATCACTATTTATACCAAGACCAATGTAAAAAGACCTCTGACACCTGCGCTAAATACCAACATTTTAACAAGGCGTTCGATCACTACAGCTCTGCTTGCACTGGACGAGTTTTATTTTAAGCCGCTAATGACTGATGCGTCATTTTAGTTTTTTTTTACGAGTATTTAAAGACAATAGACGAGGACAGTTCATAAGTCTACCTAATGGAGTGTCAATTGCTGGTCTGACTGGGCGATATCAAAGGATTGTTTCGAAATATATGAGGTAGTCGTTATAATAATTTATTATCGTTTCGTACGTTTGTTAGTTTTACTGCGGAATGGATTGAACACGGTGTGGATTGTGTTTAGTTTATGTTCTGACAATTATTTGCACGTTTAACATGCGAGTGCGCAATGAAATTGCCTTGTGATGTTCTGAACTAGATCTTCATGCGAATCGAAGCCAATTTATTTGTTTGAGCAACCAGCGTTTCTTAGTGCAAAGTTATGTTACAATATGCAATAATATAACTGTTACAACACTGTAATGTAAGGCAACGTTTGTTTAATTGGTATCGGCCTTTTTTTCGAATAGGTTCAATATTTTAATTTATTACTAAGTAAATAGCTGATGCCAGCGACTTCATTTGTGTGAATATTCACCATGCATTCATTCATTCATTCAAATGTCATTTCACCGGAATAAAAATTAGCCTGTGTAATTCTAGGTTGATATGTAAGTTACGTTCAAATTGCTAAAGCCATTTTTGTGTCAGAAAGACAATTATTTATTTATTATTCCGATTGAGCCCGCTCTTGACCCTGATCACGCCTGACATTAAGTGTAAGTTGAGGTCTACGATCGAACGAGCGAGCCCAGAAGATGCCTGTTCACTCTTGTTTTAAAGGTCAGCCTTCAAAGCAAGAGTCATATGAGGCAGGAAGAGGGACATTTATGTGGGAGGGAAAGCAGAAGCACTCGAACTTTCACAATTATAATTCAAAACTCAAACTCAATATATTTTATTTCCCAGAGATCTACATGGGCACTTATAAAACGTCAGTAGTTAGTGCACGGTTCGAAAATGGACGTTTTCTGTGTAGAAGTACCGGCAAGAAACTCCACGGTTACTCTCTTCATAGGTATGAGATAGTAATATTATTGTATTAGGATAGTTTTGACGCATTTTTAGTTGATTTTATTCTTTTATCATAAATATTCAACTTGTTATAATAGCACGCAGCGGCAACAGTACGAGTTGGTGGAGTTGGTGGATGTCTTCGGATTTCTGGTCCAAGGCCTTCTCAGGCCAAAGTTTCCTCACGATGTTTTTCTCCACTGTTGTGAGAGAAATGGTGATGATGAAAGAGAACACAAAGTAATGTACTTACCTGGGTTGTCATAACTGAGCCAGAAATGCTATTTCTTTGATTCTGATAGTCGAGATTTGAATAACTCTGTTTGTAAGCTGGGGATTTTGCTTATTTTATACGTGTTCTCAGTCCAGATGTTACAAAATTATCTATATTGTATCATGTTATGTTCATAGTGCATTTCGCTAATCTCAGGATTCTGATTTACTATTATTATGAAAGCTTTGGTTTAAATGCTACAAGTTCCTAGTAGTAACACCAGTTCGAACAATGTTTCAGCTTTCTTCTAACAGTCCAAACTTGCTTTAGAAATTGGCTACCGTAGGAGTTAAAATCGTAATTGGTTATTGTAAGTAGGTATGTACATATTTCTAAAAATTCGCGGCTCAACCGCTAAATTGATTTTCATGAAATTTGACATGGAGATAGTTGAAGACTGGGGATCAAACATAGCCAAACTTTATTTTTCTCTGAAGAGTGTGACTAAACTTGGGAACGATAGTTTGTATGGACATTCGTGCGTACGATATTGCTGGCTATTTTTTTTATAAAACTTACTTCTGCCTGCGCACGTGTGAAAAAGTTTTTATCGGAATGAAAGCCTTCTCCAAAATCTAATCTATTTCTACCAAACATCGGGCAAAATCGATTATATATTTTAAATCGATTAGACATGTCATGCCGATAAAATCGTCGAACGATTTTCGCCGATATGCCTATTGCAACAATGTATGCCTGAGCTGTCGCGTGCCAGTCATAGATAAGATGTCTCGTCAGTCAAACGTGTCGCTGCAAGCGCTTTTGGCAGCGGTGCAGATATTTCAGCGATCCCACTATGGTGTAGTTACGTCACTATAAAGCTGGGGTTATTCATTATTCATTTACCTATTTATTTTAGAGAAAGTAAACAGTAACATTTAATCTAGTTGCTTGCTAAAATATGGTAAATGGCTTACTATTTATAAAAAGTAGAGAGAACTTAATTATCATGTATTAAATAAACTTAAATATTAATTAATAATGTGTGAATTGTGATGCACAATATATAAAAGATTACATAAACCAGGCATACAAATATATACATACTTATGTATACACATTATTTATCATAGTGAGTCAATCCTTAATAATTGGACAGATTTTCTTCCTGAATAAACTTTTACTGAGGAAATAATGTCGACTTTTATTTGAAGAATAGGTATATGTTGCCGGCTACAAATTCACCCGCTTTAAATTTGGATATTTTCTCAAAGACATGTTAGTAGTGAGGAAAAGCTGCGAATGATTCCCTTCACCACCGACTTGAATGAATTCTTCCTAAATTTTCTTGGAACAAACCATACTAATGAACTTTGTCACTATGAACTGATAAGTGCCAGACCTCTTACGAATGTTAATTACTGACGATACTTACTACTACGAGTAAATAGCCTTCGTTCACGTTTTCTCTACTGGGACATAGTTTCCTCCCTATGGAAAGGAATGGGCGTTAATCCACCACGCTCGCCCAGGATGGGAGTGCCAGATGATGCCACATGCCTTCGAATTTTTAGTCCTAAGACATCCGGTTTTCTGGCGATGGCTGACCTTCAATGTTTTGACAGCAATAGTGAAGTATTGAGCATACCAACTTTCAATTCGTATACACTCGACCACCACAAGATCTACTTTACCCACTATGAATAATATAAATCTCTACTAATATTATGTATAGTATAAAGCGGAAAAAATTGTTTAAACGCGCTAATCATCGAAAGTTCTGGGTGGATTTGACTGAAATTTGGTATGAAAGTAACTTCAGGGAGGTTATAGACTTTTTAGTCGACTGCAAAAGATGTTTATGTTTTTAAAAGTCCACGGGAGCGAAGCCACGTGCAACGGATACAACTTACAATACCGAAAAAAGATCGTATTTTAAAATACCTGTTCGGTCCGACGTGAAACAGAACGCACCCTTTTGACATAAAGAATTTGATCTTGACATTACTTGACTTTGACAGATACTCTTTGTGCCCGGTTGGAAAAAATGTCGTCCGCGTCGGACCTGTTGGGTTAAATATAATTGGTAAAATATCGTTGGATTCGCCTGTTGAGAACGATAATTGGGGCGCGAATTATTTGTTGTTTGAAGTTGTAGTCCCCATTTTGTCGAAAACCCCGGGATATTGTTGGATTATACGCCGTATTGTCGTCGGTCGGGCTGACACGCGGAATTTGTTGGAAATCGAATTGGATCTCACGAGATATGAGCAGATTGATTGTGAACAGTGTTTAATTGAACTTTGTACTCCCGGATTGACGAGAATCCAGGGATATTTCTCGGAACATATCGCCTTATTGCGTCACCTCGTGGCACGCGCTTGGTGGAAACGAGTTGGGTGTGATGCTGAGTTGGAACCGCGCCATCTGGAGACGGCGCCTTGTGAACGTCCACACTTGACTTACATCACACTTTTCAATTACTCATCTCATATTACATACCTACCACACGGACGCGATCAAAAGGATCCTTGCTTGGCGTCCCCAGCACTCAGGTTAGTGGTACCATTATTGTGTAACCTTGTTTATTGTTTGAAAAGCAACGTTTATAGCTCCACGTATCGTGGACAAGTTCAGACCGTCCAGTTACCGTTGCACTGGCCAATTGTAGTCCTGAACAATACCTATGGACGAAATCGCGAAAAATTAAACGCCGAATGATTGTTTGGCCGAAAGTGTTAAATCCCGAAAGTTCATTTGCTCGAAAAGTTAAAATCCCGAAGATACATATCCCGATGTTTAAAATCCCGAAACCCGAAATTCATAATCATAATCAATGTTAATCAGATTTTTATTTTCTTAATTAAGTTAACCACCTGAAATAGTAACATTAATACCCAAAATGACAGTTCTAAATAGCTTTCCTACCCTAAATCCTAACCCTACATGGCATTTTTCGGTATTTTGAATTTCGTTGTTTTGTACGTCGGTATTTCAGTCATAGTTATTATGAAATTTCGGGATTTTAATACGTACCCTAGTGGATGATAAAACGGTAATGAATTATTTCACGAATGATATTTATTCGTTTTCTTTCAGGTCGTATTTCCTTCATTTTGAGAAATTACTATTTTGCATCTCCATTTATTATAAATTATAATTAATATTATGTTGATATGTGCCGAGGATTGATGCATGAATTTATATTAATATTGATGTGTGTATGTAGGTGTTGACCGAACGCACACACACGCAGACCTAACTTATGTGCATAGTAATTAATTATGTTTGATTATACTTATGTCAATTGCTATGCCATGTGTGGATGTCAATTATTAGTCTTTTTTTACATTAAGTAGGTACATTGGTCAGATTCGGATGGAAGTGATGGTTTTTGTAAGGTCAAGTTAAAACGTATCTTTATTGTGTAATATTCTAGTTATCCAATTACAATTTATTAGTTGGACAAGTCACTCGCTAAAAACATATGTAGGTAGGTATACATAAAAACATAGGTACCTACTGCTTGAAAACAGGATGCTTACCACGAAAGATGTACATACCTATTACAATATAATACATAAAATATTAGATCATCATTAGCTATTGTATATTTTCTGCGAATTGAGTCTGGTTAGAACGAAATCTTTTTACGTAAATGGATTATTATTTACCTACTGTTCTTACGACGACGCACGTAAGACGATATAACGTTCATCTTTTTAGGGTTCCGTAGCCGAATGGCAAAAAACGAAACCCTTATAGTTTCGATATGTCTGTCCGTCTGTCTGTCTGTCTGTCTGTCTGTCTGTCTGTCTGTCTGTCTGTCCGTCCCTCCGTATGTCACAGCCATTTTATTCCAAAACTATTAAGACAATACATGTGAAACTTAGTAGGTAGATGTATTCTGTGAATCGCTTTCCGTATTTAAGAAAAAAAAAATAAAAAATATTTAAAATAAAGGTGGGTCCCCACTCCCCATACATGGAACTAGAACTGAAAATATATTTTTTCATGGAACCTATGCGTGTGTGGTATCTATAGACAGGTCTCTAAAAATGATATAAGGGTTTATAAAGCCACTTTTTCATAAAGTCAATCGTTTAAAAGATATAAGCATCCAAAGTGGTAAAAAGTGTCGTCCCCCCCTCTAACTTGTATAATAACGGAGTGAAAAATCTAAAAAAAATATATGTCTGTAGATCTTAATGTAAACTTTCTACCAAAATTGGTTTGAACGAAATCGGATCAGCAGTTTTTGAGATACAGCATACTATGAAAAACAAAGTTATTTAGCGTAGTTGTAAAAATGTAAATAAGCTAGTTTTACGAAATTTTTTAGGTTTTTTTTTATTCGTCAAATAAATATACATATTATATTATATTACTATAGTTACTACGGAACCCTTCATGGGCGAGTCTGACTCGCACTTGGACAATTTTTTATTGTTGTTGTTGCTATTTTTAGGGCAAAAGATATTTTTAACTGGAAATAAATAACATGGCGAGCTAGCTTATCCTATAAAATATTACGTTGTCAATTATATCTTCCAAAGTTGTCTTTGTTTTCTAGCCTCGTGAAAATTTAAGGTAAGACAGCCTTAAGTTTTTTACATACTGTAGCGTAAATAAAATTAAGTGCTCAGTAAAACACAAACCGCTACTTAAAACGTTTAATTTTGATTAAAAGGAAAAAGATAGAAAACAAGTACTTAATTAAAAAATATAAAAAAGTTAAATATTGGTTATTATTGGGAACCTTTCAGTGATGGCGTGGGTTAACTTAGCGGAAAGAAAAAGAATGTTATCGAAAGTATTATGCAAATATTTTTAACTTACCTAACAAAAAAATCGATTGCAATCGGTTACTGCTAGGCGAATACGCAATATTAGTAATTTTAATTACAAAAACACTAAGAGCATCCAACGCGTCTTGATAGGCCTTAGGTTAGAAAGAGTTTTTGACGTGAGAATTTTTAGATTAGAAATATACAAATTAGGTGCACTATTTAAAATAGAACTCCTGCTGCGAAAACTCGGTAATTCCTAGACGGCTGAACACGACTGTGGGAAGTAAGGTAGAAATCACGGAGCCACTGCGCTGCGGAGTCCGCATCTACCTCGTACTCTCTTCAGGCCTTTGAGATGGATGTCTCAGGCACAGGATGTGCTCGGATATCGGGCGAGAGCGCCCCGACCTCCGTCGTCGATAACCGACGTCGCTTGCCCGTAGGGTGGAGCCAAAAATTGGCTTGTAACGGGATCTAAACAAAAAAGAAACTTCAGACCACCGATGCAAGCTGAATCTTTGATTAATTATGAAACTAGTGCGAAATGGATCGAAAAGAAAAAAGACGACAATACATACCAAATTAACCAGAAAATCACCCACAGACTATACTTTTGCTAGGACACTTTATATTTTTTATTGGGTTTACACCAACAGAAAAAAAACTTTCACTTCATATTTTCGATATTAATCACAAAAAATAAGGTCGACCATCACTTATCGGGTCCCAAAAATGTAATGACGCCGTCAAAAGGCAAACAACCGACGATTTTTTCACGATTCCTGGTTCAAATGTGAATAACAGCTATGAAGAAAAAATTTTTTATTGAAAAGTTTGGATTAGGATTGGAGGAGGTTTTAACCGTAGCGGTTTTATGCTACAGTACCCCATTCCCAGTAAAAAAAAATTGAGAGTAGCAACCCTAAAGGTGAGTGGCAACCCTAAAGGAAAGGTGAGTGACAACCCTAAAAGAAAGGTGGTTGACAACCCTAAAAGAAAGGTGAGAGATCAACCCAAGTGAATGTATCAACCCAGTGAGAGGGTGACAACGCTATAACAGATTGACATCACAACAACAGATTGAAAACACAACAACAGATTGAAAACACAATAACAGACTGACAACACAAAAGGGATAGCATCAACCAAGAGTGAAAACCATAATATACAAATTAAATAAACTAGCCTAACTAACTTTAAACTAAATACATCAAATCAACAACATCGAAGTGCAGCTGATACTGAATAAAATTGAAAGCCGGCCTCCAGTTTAGACGTTAACAGTGCGAGCTTCAGATGCGTCTCCTAAACCTACATTAGAATAGAAAAACAAACGATAGATCTAGAGTAATATTCTTAAATATATATAGGAACAAAGAACAATAATCAACACGAAACAAATAAGAGTTGAGATTAAGAAATAACTTAAAAATACGACGAAAACTCAAAGGAAGTCAAACAAAAACTCGAAGTCGAACACAAAAGCTCGAAGTCAGATAAAAACTCGAAGTGAGACACGACTCAAAGTCCAACACGACTCAAAGTCAAACACAACTCAAAGTCAAACACGACTCAAAGTCGAACACGACTCAAAGTCAAACACGACTCAAAGTCAAACACGACTCAAAGTCAAACACGACTCAAAGTCAAACACGACTCAAAGTCAAACACGACTCAAGACTGAATTTAAGAGCTTAAGTTATAGAGGGATAAGTTAGAAGGTTAAGTTAAAGAGAGAGGGTTAAGTTGAAGAGGGTGGACCTTAAATCAAAATCAAAAATACGACGCCTAATGAGAGGAAATGGTTATGAATAAATATTAACTCCAGGGAGGAATGAGGGTCGAAATAATAAAAGAGGTGTCGTTAATTGAAAACTAATGGCCTAACATAAGTAATGCTGATTAAGTTAAGAATATGGAACAAATTAATTCATTTAAGTATGTCTTTTATATGATATTGTCCAATATGATGAGAATCACAGTCTTGTAGGACATATGTAGTCATGGAGATGACTCTGATCACACGACATTTAATGAAACGAGGAGCAAGCTTTCCTGTAAAGTATTCAGCAGCTGACGATTTTGAAAAATTACGCCTCCATACAATGTCGCCGGCATTAAGTGTAATAGCCGTCCGGTTCGTATTGTAATTTCGTGAATTACGGAGAAAAGCAGAAGAAAGATTGTCCGCTACTTTTGCGTAAATCTCGGCGAGCGAAGTCAGATTACTCGCGTGTTGTTCCCGACTTTCAGCTAAATTAGTGCTTAGAGTCTGGTTATTCGCACGCGATGAATCCATACAGACTTCTCTACCGAATATGAGAAAGTTTGGCGTAAACCCTGTGGCTAAATTAATACATGAATTGAGGTAAAGTTTGACCTTGGGTAACAATTTAGCCCAATTCCTTTGGTTCTCGCCAACCAATATGCTCAAACAAGTAACGACACTTTGGTTATAACGTTCTACCGTGTTTGCTTGTGGAGTGTAATAAGGGGTATATGTAGGGGATTCAATGCGAAACGATCTAAGAAAGTTTAAAAACTGATTACTACGAAAAACGGTAGCATTATCACAGAGAATAGACCGTGGAACTCCGAAGTTAAAAAATATTTCAGATTCCAAAGCTTTTATAACTGAATTGGCGTCAATCCTTTTAAGGGGCACTAACCAAACATATTTAGAAAAAACATCGACCATAGATAAAATGTATTTGAACCCATAATAAGCGATTGGAAGCGGTCCAATAACGTCGATAGAAATCATTTGTAAAGGTAAAGAAACTTCCTTTGGATAACACATATGACCACGTGGTTGGGAATTCGCGATCTTATAAGCTTTACAAACCTCACATTGCCTTAAAGTCTCAGAAACATCTCGAAACATATTTGGCCAGTAAAAGTTATCCTTGAGCTTAAAATAAGTCTTTGAAACTCCAGGATGTATAGAGAGAGGATTATTATGAGCTTCCCATATAGCGGATTTAACTTTTTCAACGGGTAAAACTACTCGCCAAGGATCAGAGCACAATGGGTTAGTGATTGGCATGCGTCTTAACAGAACACCGTTCCGAATGGCGTAAGCTGGAAACGTTTGAGGGGAGTCACGAGCCCCTAAATACACCTTTTTATACCATCTATCATTGGTATGGTCAGGTCCTTGATCGAATGTAACCGGACTCGCGTACATTCTAGATAAAGCGTCTGGAACGACGTGTTGCGACCCTTTGCGATGAATGATATCAAACGTGTATTGGGAAATCACAGTAGCCCATCGCGCCAAACGCCCTGAGGGATTACATAGTGTGAGGAGCCATTTCAAGGCCATATGATCGGTTATAACAGAAAACTTCATTCCATCTAAATAACAGCGAAAATGTTTAATGGAATCAAGAACGGATAAAAGTTCACGTTCAGTTGTACTATAATTGCGTTCTGCTTTTGAGAATAAGCGTGAATAATAAGCGATAGGATGTTCAACACCATCGAACTTTTGAGAAAGAACTGAACCAAGACCAACAGCTGACGCATCACATTGCAAAATGAAGGGCTTCGAGAAATCTGGACATGCCATAACGGGAGTATTGATGAGCGCATCCTTTAATTTTAGGAATGCTTGATCGGCGGCATCATCCCAACTTATAGGGTCACGACCCTTCTTTTTTCCTATAAGGGCAGTGATTGGAGCTATAATAGAAGAAAAACCATCAACAAAACGCCTATAATATGAGCATAACCCAATAAAACCACGTAGTGACTTAGCTGTAGTAGGAACGGGATAATCCCTAATAGCATCGAGCTTGCTGGGATCAGTTTGTAAACCCTTTTCGTTAATGATATAACCCAAATATTTCAATTCGCTTTTACAGAACTCGCATTTTTTTAGGTTAATAGTTAAACCGGCCTCCTTGAGACGGTCTAGTACTTTTCTAAGGAGCGAGAGGTGACTATCAAAGTCTTTTGATATTATGATTAGATCATCGACGTAACCGAAAACGCAATTATCACTGGTCGAAGTGAATTCAAAATTGACGATCATATCAGTAAGGCGCTGCATCTCGGAAGCTGCATTCGTGAGACCAAATGGCATTCTGACGAACTCAAATAAACCTCGTTGTGGAACTATGAAAGCGGTTCTTTCACAACTCTCATCATCAGCGAGAGGAATCTGCCAAAATGCACTCCTAAAATCAAGAGAACTTATATACCTTGCACCTCGAAGGTTGTCAAGAATATCGTGAATACGGGGGAGCGGATAAGAATCTCTAGTAGTAACGCTATTCAATTTCCTACTATCAACGCAAAAACGTACAGAACCGTCCTTTTTGGTAACCATCACAACAGGACTGGCCCATGGAGAACGTGAGGGACGAATGACACCCATCTCCAGCATCTTATCGATTTCCTCATTGAGCAACTTTAACTTAACAGGTGAAAGAGGGTAAAACCGTTGTCTAATTGGTGGTCCAGTAGTGTTTATTTTGTGTGATAGCCAAGTAGTCTTACCAAGGCCAACTTTATCGGATGAAATGACATCGAATTCCTCAATGACCCGTTGTAACTTTAGCTCTTGGTCTGGTAATAAAACGTTACGAGGGTAAATGTATCGAACCTCGCTAATGCAATTAATCTGAGGAAGGGATTGAGAGTCAGAAGGAAGGGTATGTGAGTCAGGAGGTAGGGAATTAGAGTCGGGAGGAAGGTACATATTACCTTTGATATTTTTGTTAAAAGCTTGACTAAAAACTGAAGTCAAACCGAACTTATTCCAAAATTCGATACCTAAAATAACTGAAGAAGACATAGAACGTGCTACTAAAAATTCGTGGACAAAAGTCGTACCATTAAACTTAACTGGGAGAAAGATAGTTCCTAAAATATCAATAGGAGAGTTATTAGCGGAAATAACACGTGGGCACTGAACGTTTGATTTTAAAGAAATACCCAGTTGTTGGGTTAAACAATCACTAATAAGGGACATTTGTGCACCAGAGTCAAGTAGGGCTTTAACGACCCGGTTACACAATATGATCTCGATGAAAGGACGGTTATCAGACGAATCGGACGCTATCACCGGTGACACTGTACGGAGTAATGCGTGTCGCCGGTGGGCTAAACATTTTTTTGGATTGCATTTTGGGCAATCACGAGTTATAAAACCAGGTGTGCGGCATTTAAAACATAGCATACCAGGGAAATCAGGGCAAGTACGATAGGGGTGTCCCGTTTTATTGCATTTTGGACAGATTTGTGATTGATTTGTTGCGCTTGAAACTAATTTTGTAGATTTGGGCAAAAAACTTTCAAAATGCGATGCAGTGTCAATGAGCGCATCTAAGTCAGTAAATTTATGTATCGATAAGCATGGAAAATATCTAGGATGCATGTTGTGAGTGATAATTTCTAATAGTTCAGATTTATCGACTGGTTTACGTAATGTATCATTCAATTGAGAAATCTGATGCACAAAATGTAAAACAGGTTGATCTGATTTCTGTTTTGTATTTCTAACTTGTTGACCGGTTTTAAACTCGAAATCAATTTCTCCGAATGTATTGAAGAAATTTTCTTTTAATTCGGGGTAAGTCATATCAGGTCGACGGATTGACCTATAATAATTCAAGGCGCGACCGGATAACACTTCGTGGAAGCGTTTAAGCAGATATCTGTCAGTTATGTCGTCTGAATTCTTCTCTTCTTCGATACTGGTGAAAAAATTTCGAACACTGGTATCTCCAGTATAATTTATGTTCCATTTTCTTAGCGAAAATCGTTTTAGAAGGTAACCGGGACAGTCCTCGGATTTCATAGGAGAAGGTAAGTTAGAACGACTAGTACCCGGAGTGGGCCTAGGTGGAATGGGAGGAGGTCTAGAAATAATAATACTTTCGTGTAAAGGAGTCTCACCGATAGAACCTTCTTCGGACATTTTTAAACACAAAATAGAAATAGGTTAAATGAAAGAGAGCGGGACTTAGCAGGAAATCGTTAGATATCGTGCCGTAATATCGATACGGGAAGAAGACAACAAAATGAACGTCAAAGGAATCCGCTGGGCTAAGAATCCAACAAAAACAGATACTAGCAAATAGCAGAAAAGCAAACAGACGGGCTAAAAAATAAAAAAAAGGTAGACACTAGCACACGACCATTCAAAAAGCTTACCTTTGGTCACGATGCCTAACCATCCACACATCAAACACACTCTACGGGAAACTAACTACCGCTACCTACTGGGATAAAATAAAACTCGGAATAGATACGTACATTTTGGGAGAAAATAAAAGAATTGGAAATTGGGTATAGTTACAAAGTTAATCTTTAAAATTGAATTTCACAAACATCACACAATTTAGCAAAGAACATAAATTCAGTTAGCAATTCTGTAGTCCAGTCGTATGAATCGGGAAAACATTCAAGACAGGTAATCCTTTTAACTTCCATACGGGTATCTGACCAATTCTAAAACCTGAAACTCACAACAAGAAAGATGAAAATTAAAGATTGCTCTCAAGAGCAACCACACACGAGATAACAAAAAAAAATAGGTATTTTAGTAATAATTAATATGCAAACTTACTTTAATTCGGGCGCCATATTGTAGCGTAAATAAAATTAAGTGCTCAGTAAAACACAAACCGCTACTTAAAACGTTTAATTTTGATTAAAAGGAAAAAGATACAAGTACTTAATTAAAAAATATAAAAAAGTTAAATATTGGTTATTATTGGGAACCTTTCAGTGATGGCGTGGGTTAACTTAGCGGAAAGAAAAAGAATGTTATCGAAAGTATTATGCAAATATTTTTAACTTACCTAACAAAAAAATCGATTGCAATCGGTTACTGCTAGGCGAATACGCAATATTAGTAATTTTAATTACAAAAACACTAAGAGCATCCAACGCGTCTTGATAGGCCTTAGGTTAGAAAGAGTTTTTGACGTGAGAATTTTTAGATTAGAAATATACAAATTAGGTGCACTATTTAAAATAGAACTCCTGCTGCGAAAACTCGGTAATTCCTAGACGGCTGAACACGACTGTGGGAAGTAAGGTAGAAATCACGGAGCCACTGCGCTGCGGAGTCCGCATCTACCTCGTACTCTCTTCAGGCCTTTGAGATGGACGTCTCAGGCACAGGATGTGCTCGGATCACGGGCGAGAGCGCCCCGACCTCCGTCGTCGATAACCGACGTCGCTTGCCCGTAGGGTGGAGCCAAAAATTGGCTTGTAACGGGATCTAAACAAAAAAGAAACTTCAGACCACCGATGCAAGCTGAATCTTTGATTAATTATGAAACTATTGCGAAATGGATCGAAAAGAAAAAAGACGACAATACATACCAAATTAACCAGAAAATCACCCACAGACTATACTTTTGCTAGGACACTTTATATTTTTTATTGGGTTTACACCAACAGAAAAAAAACTTTCACTTCATATTTTCGATATTAATCACAAAAAATAAGATCGACCATCACTTATCGGGTCCCAAAAATGTAATGACGCCGTCAAAAGGCAAACAACCGACGATTTTTTCACGATTCCTGGTTCAAATGTGAATAACAGCTATGAAGAAAAAATTTTTTATTGAAAAGTTTGGATTAGGATTGGAGGAGGTTTTAACCGTAGCGGTTTTACGCTACAATACGTAACAGATGGTGTCCAAGATTTGGACCCGCAGAGGCGGGCATAAACACCATTCTAGGGCCGGGTTAATTATTCTCGCAACACCCGGCACCAGAGTGCGATAGAACACGAGGTAGTTTAAGTCAGTCTGACAGAGCCCTTCGGCTGCCACGGGACATTCATTTCCACCTGGACAAGTAGGATATCCAAACCAAGACGATGACTCAGTTCGTCACTAGTGGCTTTTCTATTAGAATTGTTATTTTGATATTATAGCCTTTAGGTAGTATTTTTCTTTTTTTTTTTCTTCAATCATTTAATATGTTTTTTGCTAGAGCAGGCCAGTATTCTCAGTAAGAAAGTCGATCTTGTCCCGCCGTCACGCCTCAGTGAACTCTTTGTTATAAAAAGTTGAGAGAAAGAGAGAAAAGCAGATGCAGTTACTCAGTTAAAAAAAAATAGAACACTTTAAGAAATACATAAAATTTACGTGACTTATTTTATTTGTAAACACTCTTGCCTAACAAAACTTATCCTTAAAGAAAATCAAAAGGTCTTATGTGTGTTTACGCTCTGTCATAACATTCATTCATAATAGTCTATTAATCAAATACATACCCACTTTGACAGTTAACATGTGTTTTTTTTTTTCATGAATAAGCGTTTAGTATGTTGTAAGACTAGTTTTTGCTAACTTTTTTGCTCGAGTTTATAGTCGAAAATTATACATTATACTGAGGTTACGCGTACGTACTCTAGGAACCAAAAAGTGTCCCAAAATGTATACTAATAGTATAGAGATGAACAATTTGTTTGTAAGTTTGTATGTAGGGATTGAACGATTAGATCTGCGAAACTAATGATCCAACTAAAAATCTTTTTCATTCGATGATTCATTCACCAATGAAAATGGTGCATGCATGATTGATTGAAATTCACGCGGATGAAATCGCGGGCGAAGTGCTACCTACTTAGTTATATGTAGAATCAATTAAATAGTAAATTTTATAACTTACTAACTTTTTATGAACTCGCTGATCTAGTGGCCCCATGGCGGTGCACTACAAGTCAATTATTGCGCATCGCGTCCCAGACTCACTTAATAGAAACTTCCCGCTTTACGCCGCACGATTAACGTCGACGTGAACATCACTTGATATTTTTCTGAAATAACGGTTGAAATAATAATGAAATCGTTGTAAATAATTATATAACTCCTGCTGCATATTATGCTTTTGATTTGATGATTAATTATCTCTTTGTCTGTTATGTTATGACATAGATGACACTTCTGTCTTTATTTATGATTTTCGTAAACGACCTGATTATGAAACAAAATGAACTAAGACAGAAGTGTCATCTATGTCATAACAAACAAATAAAGATAACTCGGCGAACTTTTATTTTATAAAAACCTTCTCTTGAAAATGAGACACACTTCACTCAGTTCCGAAGTTATGCTCGGTGATTCATTTTTATTTTAATCGATTCCTGATAGTGTTTTTGCATTGTTTTGACAACCCACTCTAACTAAGTTCATTATGTAATATTTTCCTAGTATATATTTATATGTCGCAGTTAATACACTTTACAAGTATGTACCTAAAACTCGACTTGTATCTTAAATAGAATTGAAAGTCCTATCTAACGTAATACCAAAGAAATCATAGATTATCTAATGACGTGAGATTATCTAGTCTAAAATCACCATCAACTATTTACACCAACACATTAAATCATCTTACTTCTTACTAATTCTTCTTCTTCTTACTACTTCTTCTTCTTCTTTCTACTTCTCTCTCTTGATGAATTTCGTATGCGAAAGTTTGTAAGGATGGTTGGATGGATGTTGTTTGGTAGTCTTTTATGCAAAACCTACTGAACTGATAGCAGATATATTCGCGCGGGAAAAATCTACGAAAGAAATCGCGGGTATTACATAGAATGTTATAATTATGTCAATTTAGTCGTCAAAAACAATAGATACGACTTTAAAGAACAATTCCTAGGAAATCCCCAACACACTCACGCACACAAGAATCGACACAATTCTAATGTTATCCACATTATATTACTCAGTTATTTCTGTTACCGACTCACGTTTGAGTGTTTATTTTAACTCGTAAGCCTAGTTTACCTTATGATGAACGATCGTGCCGACCACAGTATATCTGTCATTCAAAATGCACTGTCTGGCTGGACCAAGTCAGAATAAAACTGAATTAAATGTTGATGCAAATTTTTAAATTGTAATTTATTTTGTAGGTAAAAGTTAGTCCTTACAGACGGTCAAAAATGTCTAAATGACAGTAACGACTGTCAAAGATGTTCAAATGACAACAAGTCCAACGGCTTAATGTACAGATGCCAGCACATAAAGCTACAACAATCTATCAAATTTCTTTAATAGATTTTCAACTTTATTTATAAAGAAATTAGGTTCAAGGTTGATTGGGATAATTTGACAGTTTCGGGTTTCAGCTTCATGTGCTGGCATGTGTACTTTCCGACACACAGGAATATCGATATATTTATTACTAGCTGTGCCCGCGACTTCGTCCGCGCGGAATAGCGACCTTCGGTAGCATTTTTACTTTTTTAGGCTAATTCTAATCTAAAAAATAAGTTTCAAGCTTCTAGGTTTAAAAATGATGTAATCTCCATACAAACTTTCATCCCCTATTTCAACACATTACAGACCTTATTTCGCATTAAAAGGCAGCCTATGTCCTTTTTCAGCCTCCAGACTATGTCCGTACCAAATTTCATGTAAATCGGTTCAGTAGTTTAGGCGTGATTGCGTAACACACAGACAGACAGAGTTACTTTCGCATTTATAATATTAGTAAGGATGTTAAGATGATCACCTATCGATAGATTCACCTCAGCAAGCGTTGCTTAACCTTTAAGATAGACCCGTGCGGTTATTATTAATTATTTCAAACTGGTTTGTTTGTTCTATATGGGGGAAATAGTTGAAAGGATATGGAAATAAGAGGTCTCTGTTGGGACAGATGAATTGATATTGATGACATGAGCTAGCTTCCTTTGTTTCCAATTTATCAGGGTAAGGGTGCGTTTCCACCAGAGATGTGCGATGGAAATGTGTCGTGCGAGGATGTCTAGCTGTGTGTTTCCACCAAAGCTGTGCGATGAAAATGTGCCTACGAGGATGTGTAGCGGAGCTGTGAAAATGCGCATTAATGTGTGGTGCGAGGATGCGCAAACCCCGCAACACATCCTTCTCAACACACATTCCTCGCAACACATCTCTCGCACACATCCCTCGCACACATCCCTCGCTTGTTTTGTATGCGCAAAAATCTAGCTCCGCTGAGCCGTTTCCACCAGAGCTGTGTTGACCGAGGCGAGGTAAATGAAGCGATTCTATTGGTTCTTTACAAACATATCCCTCGCTACGCATCCTCGCACATCTCTGGTGGAAACGCAGCCTTATATAGTATCGAAATGATTTAATTTTACACCAGAGACTTTGTAAACAAAACGAGCATCAATTTAAGAGAAATTAAAAACTGTTTAATGAAATGCACTCACAGACGCAGGTAGACTTAATAAGGTCCAAATGAGGCTCTCCATGTGTCACCATCTCTCATCCAATCCATCATCGTCCATTACCTCCAACATGGTGAGAGTTCGCACATTAGTTTCCATTCCACCATTCAGCCAGTGACCACGACATGTCACTATGTTCAGCTCCATCTAATAAATCAAACTGAATCAAAATGAACGCGAGTGGCGCTTTGTAAATCATTCGGCTTGGTAATTAGAAATTTGCTGAAATTAATTTCAGTGACGTCACGTGACGTGACGTGTTCAGAGAATCTTGATAAGTGGGCTTTGATGTTGTCAGGTGTTCCTGGATATTAGTCTGAATCTAGTTTATAGTTTGACGAGAATTTTGAAGTAATTTTCAGCTTTGATAGGATGACTTATAGTTGCAGACTGAGATGTAATTCTAAGTATGACAAAGCACTTTAATGATATTTCGATTATGATGATGTTGAAGTTCAAATTAAAAACATATTCAAACCAAAATTTGATAATATTATTACACTTAGGCCACTAATAAGAAACTTAGAAGTACTATGCAGTAATGTTTGGATCTATATATTAAAGATGAAGGTATACTTAACGACGAGCAAGTTAACCGAAGCTAACAACCATAAAATAATTTCTGAATCATGTTGCAACACTCTTCGCAATGCCGTCTCAGGTCGTTGCATTAACACAAAAAAGATTAGAATATAGAATAATCTTTAGGATTTCGATTTAGAATCTTTACAAAAAGTATCTTTTAAATTCTCTAATTGCCTCCTGCCATTATTCTTAGGAACTAATCATGCATGCTTCTGACATATTAAAAATGCTTAGTAAAAGATTTAAAACTTTTATTGAAGTTACAAGTTTAAAAAATCCTTGGTAATCGATTATTTCAAAATTACTTCCGAATCGTTACAATAAACTTGAACAAACTCCATTTCTTTTTGTTTCCCTAACTGAGCATAGTAAACACTATGAAATCTAGAAACATCATTGATTCAAAACAAACATCTGTATTTATTGTGCATTGCGTGACTCACCGTCCTGAAACTAAATTATGTCGTTATCCAAAACGAATTTAAGCCTGGCCAACATTAAATTTGTGGTCTAAATTCAATCGGACGGAACTGGACGCATTGACAGGTGAATCAGTCCGGTTGTAACTAGGGCCCGCCATTTTGAATAAGTCATCTAAATTGGCGGGAAATAAATATTACGTCATTCATAGAAAATAGTGTAGTGAGAAATGATGAAATAATAAAATTATAATTCTTTAAATTATAATTCATAGAATTATAAATACTGATGTATCTAAACATTAAATGACAACATGATTATTGACAGCCGAAAATTTTAGTAAAAAAGTAACATAGAACAAAAGCATGATATTGAAAATTTAAAACAAACACATTAACTTACTAACAAACGTTTCTTGCATTACATTATAAACAAATATTAACTCAAATAACCATAAGTTTTTCATAGAAAAGCAATTGGATTAAAAGAAATTTTCCGCAAGAACAGCAGCCGTATTGTGAAACAAACCACGTAGCAAGCTTTTTCGCACTCGGAATTAGAAACACTTGGTTCTAGCTAAGTATCGTTAACACGTGGGATTTATAGTATTAGAAATTTTCAGAATGATGTCAGCAATAAATGGAACATGATTGTGGTTTTACTGATTGGGTTGTAGTTTATAGAGGTCAGAATGGCAGTCGCTCTGTATAAAATACTGATATTCAGTTTTATCTAGCCTTTCCAGCCAGCTATCAAGCTATTTCTTACTATCCAATGTTTTTTTAAGTAATTAATATCAAACACATGATTTTAATAATGTCTAAGTACAAAAATGTACTCTTTCAATAACTAAAAAAAGCAGCTGTTTCCTCAAGCCTGGAAAATCATGTGTAAGATCGGGGAATCACAAAGGGGGAAGCGTCAATAGCTTAATGGATAGGGTGTCGGACTTATGATCGAGAGGTCCCAGGTTCTAACCCCACCCATTACACTATTGCCGTGAACTCCCTCCAGACACAAGCATATTTAGCTTATTTAGAGGGGTTAACAAGATTGCTAGTAATGTGTTCCACCCATATTGCTAGTCGGGCAGATCGGGAACATCGTACTTAGTACAAGAGATCAGCAGGATGATCGAATTAATAATGATAGCCAAATATGGCCTGTTCACAATAAAACCAAATATATAAAACTAAATATAGAAGCGTGAAATGGGCAACGTAGACCTTTTTCATGCCCCTAAAATCTAAAATTAGAACAACGATAAACATCTCAACACCCGTATTAAAACGCTTACAATATTTGCAAGAATACAAACGGTAGCCTTGCTAAAAGTCTGTGTTGAATTCCGATACAAATCTAAGAGGAAAAGAATAATTAAACATTATCTCCGTGAACGTTGGTTTATTAAATGATAAGGAATAACTGTTTTAAATACTTTTTGCGTTTCCTTTTCATGGCTCTTAATTCTACTTTCACAACAGGATTTGGTACATCAGAATATATTTTAAAATAATTATATTGAGCCTCACTTATGGGCTCTTTGTTATCACTTATCTTATACGTATTTGTGACCGCACAAAAATATGACTGTATTAATATATTTTTTTGTTCTTTTTCCAGGTAAGTTCTGCAATCCGTCATACTGAAATCCTATTTAAGAAATGATCCAGTTTAAGGTAAGCTTAGGAATTCTGTAAACAGAAATCCTTCTAAGCCAAAATATCAAAATATGAAACTTTATCATGAGAGTTTTATCTTTAAATACAATCTACTGTAGTTTAATAAAAAAAACATCGATCGTTCTTTTGCACGTTTCAGTTTTGTCATTGTCTTCTCCCAGATCAACAAAATATTCTTCAATATTTTTGGTAGTGATTTCTCAATAGTTTTTATCTTTCCGTTGTTCGACACGGATTCCCTAGTCAGGCGTAGGTTATTGATCCTCTTCGTATGCTTTTAATATTCAATGCGCGGACGCAACGACGGTTCGCCACGTCCGTTGGTTACTCGGAGCAGCCTGGCTACAGTGAGAGTTTTGATTTTAGAACAATGGTACAAAAAAGTCGTCCTTTTTGAGTTTAAAAAAGATGTGTGAGTTTGTGTTATGAATTTTGAATAACAAAATGTAATTGCTTATTTAAAATAAAAGTTATGGATAAATTCATACAGTACACTAGTCCATAACCATGAAATTAGAATTACAAATAACAAACACTTGAATTAGAAAACGCATTAGCATCTCTTGTCCTTGAAGCTCTAAGCGTGAACAGAAGTGGCTTTAGCTTGAAACGGGTGAAACCTAAGATTTTACCAGGAATATATTAAACACTTTCACGACTTAGGTACTAAAAAGTTTACTTCAAACTTCAACTGACGTCTTTTTAGTAGTTATCATAAAGAGTTAAAAATGTTGTCATGTTTTGACATAAATACATTGAAGTCTACGAGTCGAGGGGTTCTTGGCTAAATAATATCAGCTGAAAGGGTCGAACTTAAGTTAAGCAACACATACTGAAGTGGATTCGTGGGTGGGTGACCAATTTAACATGTCAATAGGTACTCTTCCGTGCCTTTTGTCCCAACTGTCAATTGTAAATCTTTGTCTGAATCTGTCAAAAGTCGTTACGGGTTTTTAGAAGCCATAAAATCAGACACCAAGCTACTTACGTGGAAGTTAGAAGACAGTCGCTCCGAATAAAATGCTATTAATGCGTTTACTACGCTGGAAGGCGAACCTTACATGGTTAGCTAGAAGTCGACTTGACATCACACCCCTTGTGAATCAAGTCCCAATACCTCCAAAACTTAACAATTACAATTTAATCCCAAATAGGGGAAATTGTATGACAAATGAATGAAGCGTAACAGCCTAGTTTCGGTGCTAAAGCGATTATTGTGCGGCTACAGCAAACCTATTTTGCATTTGATCAAGTTGATTGAGTTTAAGTGTGCCGATTAAACCGTCTTCCTACATTTCAAACTGTTGGAGTGTGAATTGGAATCGAATTCTATATGTACCTACCTACTTGTTTTACGGTTTAGTACTTCTGTATTGAGGAACTGATCTGAAATAACTTCTCAAATCTCATTGGTTCCAATTAATGGAGAAACTATTAACCTGATTGATTTGTTTCAATGATGTTTCGAGTTGTTGTACCTAATGATTTGGATGTTAATCAGGTTATGTTCGCTAGTTTTACAATAGTTGATGTAATCTTAGTTATTATTATGTCAACTTTGACTATTATACATGAAGATATCAAAACTTCCTGAGATAATATAAAACAAAATCTCCTGCCGCGTTTGTCTGTTCGCAATAAACTCAAACACGAGATACAGTGATTCATGTGGAACGTTTCAGTGTATAATTTTTAAGGTTTCGTGTAAATTTACAGACACGGATCGTGTGATCGCTAGTCTAAACTAAGTATATATTTATATTATAAACTAGCTTGTGCCAGCGGCTTCGCCCGCGTGGGAAGTTTTTCCCGTGTAAATCCCGATCCCGTGGGAATTTCGCAAAATCCTTTCTTAGCGGATGCCTACGTCATAACATCTACCTGCATGCCAAATTTCAGCCCGATCCGTCCAGTGGTTTGGGCTATGCGTTGATAGATCACTATGTCAGTCAGTCAGTCAGTCAGTCAGTCACCTTTGAATTATATATATTTAGATAGAAAAGTTTAGATTTTTGCTAATAACCAGATTTCAAAAATTCTCTCACTGATATCTGCTAATAGTATACGCTACTTCGCCGAAAAATTAAGCTTTTCTCTCTAGCAAATCTTTGGGTAGAAGCTTACACATAAGTCTGTCTCAAATAGTAACACCTCACAAGTAAGAAGTGAAACTAGCTCTAAGCTGAATGAAGTAAAGTTTGAAACTATGGGCAGTAAGTGCATACTAAGAAGTTACGTAGTATGTGCCGCAAGAAAGCGGCTCATGTGTGACTTTCGTTCACAATCAGTATGTAAGACTCAAACACATTGCTTCCAAATGTCTTAACATCTTATTGATTAGGTGTTTCTCTTTTCAAACCTATACAAAACTTTATCTCAAGTTGGTGAACGTCATTATTCGTTACAAGTTACTTGGGGCAAACATATGGAATAATATCTATATCTTATATTATACCTACTAGCTTCTGCTTTGCCCGCTTTTATAAATTCTTTTCACTTAGGAGTATGAAAAATAGATAGTAGCCGATTCTCAGACCTACTGAATATGCAGATAAAATTTGGTAAAAATCAGTAAAGCCGTTTCGGAGGAGTAAGGTAACTCTAACATTGTGACACGAGAATTTTACATATTAGATTAGACTAGTACTCTCGCGGGGCTTCGCTCCCGTGGATTCTATCACGGTAAAAACATAACTCTCCTTTTTTGCAGTCGGGTAAAAAGTAGCCTATAACCTTCCTCAAGCTTCAAGCTACTTCCATACCAAATTTCATGCAAATCCACCCAGTACTTTCGAAGATTAGCGCGTTCAAGCAAACAAACAAACAAACAAACAAACTAACAAACTTTTCCGCTTTATAATATTAGTATAGATAACAAGCCGTTTCCCGCGACTTGAAAATGGTACACATTTCCGACGGATAAAAATAGTAGTATATGTTTTGTTTGTATTATTCCAGACCATAATCTATCTCTGTGCTAAATTTCATCCAGATCCGTTCAATAATTTTGGAGTGATTGAGTTCGAAACATCAATCTAAATTGTCGTATTTGTTAATATAAATCCTCTCACAGGGACGAAGCCTGTTTCCCAGCAGTGCAGTGGGTCCATAATAGGCCGAATTATTATATTAATACTATTCCATTACATAATGTATATATAGATAATAACAATTCGCCTTTATTTTCAATATGGTAGTGTTTTTAACATTGTATGAACAGATAGAAATCGGTTTCAGAAGAAAATTGTATCGCTTTTCAAATCAAATCAAAAATATTTTGTTAAAAAAATGATAAGGAAGAGTTCCTTATTTTTATTATTTATTTAATAAATAAATAAATAATAAAAATAAGGAAGAGAGAGAGAGCATAGGCCTCCCGCAATAACTAACCGATCCATTTGCATATATGTTTTATTGTCTCATATAAGTAAATGTACAAAATTTTTATAGTATTACTCACTGAATATACCAGCGAGTTGATAAAACCCATATACATGTAATGTATAAAATTCAGCAAATTTCCTTCTAAATAAGTACACACTTCCCTCCAAATAGACGAAGTAGCTACTTGTACGGTATATATGTAAATGCAGAACGATAAAAAACAAAGGAAATAGTAGGGTAGGTCCCTAAGTTCGTTGACATTAACGGTGCCGCTCATTCCATATTCTCGTATAATTTTCGGAAGTGAAAAATATGTTAATTTAAAATTGACGTTTGACACGGTGGCGGCCATTTTTTTTTTGTAAACAGTTTAAGGGCTATGGTAATCGATGGTCGTAAGCTTGGCATTGAAGATCGGAAGATTAGATATACAGAAGTTACTTTGACTACCAGAATAAGCTTTAGTTTTTTGCTATAAATTTCTTTATTTTGTGGAATATGATATATCTATTCTTGTTGTATAAAACAGGGGACAATTTTAGTATACTGAATATGCAGCACAATAGAATAAATCGTTTATTTGAGTGAAAATAAAAACTTTTTACCAAAAAATTAAACCGACGCCCAAAAACACTGCAAAGTGAAAAATAACGGGCGTCGGTTTAATTTTTTGGTAAAAAGTTTTTATTTCACTCTTTTTAGTTGGTCTATTTTTAATTTACCTAGTTAAAAGAGCCTAAATGTCAACTACTTATAACCTTTTACAAAATATTGCTTTTCCCAATGCTGGGCCGTTAATTTTTGAGGAGTTCTCCTGGTACTTCACCATCAGCTCTACATCACCATATGCATTGTGACGAACATAAAGTGCTTAACATCCATATTCAAGTATTCGAATCGCAATCCACGAAATACTTATTATTGAGTAGGTTCGGCGGCCATCTGTGGTCTTCATCATCAGTTCCACTTCCCCAAATGGTATTTTTTGAAAGCAACTGCACAAGTTACTATAAGAAATACCCAAAATGCCATAGGTGTGCCTATAATTTTTGAAGAGTTCCCTCGATTTCTCCAAGATTCCATCATCAGATCCTGACCTGGTGACAATGGGACCAATTTCAAAGTATACCCTTTCAAACAAAAAAAGAATTTTCTAAATCGGTTCAGCCGTCTTCGAGTAATCGGTGATTATACATAAAAAAAAAGAGAAAAAAAATATATACTCGTCGAATTGATAACCTCCTCTTTAGGTCGTCGGTTGAAAATAGGTTGCGCTCGAATAGAGTATTCAGCACTACGCTTCTGACCTCGCTAGGAGGTTATTCTTTATATACCTAATTATATAAGAATAAAAACATAATATAATCTACAACAACTATTATTAGAATACAATAAATAGAAAACGCTCCAGCAGAATAGATAAATTATTTATTGGTGTTCAATAAAGAATATTCTATGTATCTATCTAACTATCCAATAGCGCTTCAAAAAGACAATGTGGTTTCACTAACATAATTAAGATATCGTAACTTTTGGCTCTCGATTCTTTCAGCCTACAACAAGATGCTTCACAATATGATAGGTCATAAATAATCAGCCAACTGGCACGCCAGGGCAGCTCTAATTTATATCGACTAGTTGTCAATCTGACACCTCTAGTAACGCGGGTCCAATTAATGTAATCACAGCTAATATTATCGATACCAGATGGATGATTTGTAGGGTTATTTAGTGCTAGATTCAGTGTGATTTTAGTTTAATATTGGTAGCATTATTAATGGGTTTAGTATTTACCTAGATTAATTCTAGTATTCTGAGGAGTTTATCGCTAAATAATAATAACAATACGGGAAAACAAATGTAGCATTTCTTCGGATTGTACGATCGTTCTCACGATATTTAACTTCGCCGTTTGGAGAGAATGTGGTGATGATGAAAATTGGGCAAAGTTGTTCCGGATTCGAACCCAGGATCTAAAACTTGAAGCAGTGCACGTAACCACTGGGCCATCACTGTCTAAAAAAAAACTAGGTACTACATAACATATTTCAATCCATTTTCAAAACTATGTAGCTTCGAAATCCATGAGAGCTCCAAACTACTAATCAGCAACATCAATAAAACGAATAGCTTTAACTGTCTTAAGTTACTCAAAGCCGCGGCAATTCCTCACTGAGAACTTTCCATCTTTAGCGATACAAACAAATGGAGAATGCCGAACTAACCAAAGGCTTTAATCTTAATTAATATCTTACTCCAGTTTCAAGGAATCCGTGGACTGAGATGACTGGAGTTACAGATTGAGTATTTCCATTTCGTTTTAGTTGCTCAAGTTTATGGTTTGAAATGGGTGTAAGCCTCTTTTTACTCGTCTGCGCGATGCAAGGGTGTATCTTAGAAGGGTTTAACGGGACCCTATTACTAAGGTTCCGCTGTCTGTCTGTCTGTCACCAGGCTGTATCTCATGAACCGTGACAGCTAGATAGTTGAAATTTTCACAGATGATGTATTTCTGTTGCTGCTATAACAATAAATATTAAAAAATAAATTACATAAATATTTAAGGGGGGCTCCACTGATTTTTTTGCCGTTTTTTATAGATAATGGTACGGAACCCTTCCTGCGCGAGTCCGACTCGCACTTGGCCGGTCTATTATCGGTCGGCCTTAAACATAAAAAAAAATTCTCTATTAATATTATAAATGCGTTAGTCTGTTACACTTTAATGCGTTAATCTGTTACACTTTCACTTCTAAACCGTGTAACCAAATTTGAAGATATTTTGTACAGACATTAGACCTACGAGAAGGATAGACTGTTAGCTGAAAAAAAAAAACACTTCACGTAAGCGAACCCCAAAGCAGAAGCCGTACTTTTATTGTTTGCTTAATTATAACTCTTTTATGCCGATAATGTGTGGTAAGATTGTCATCTAAATTAATCTTGCTTTTAATGTGTCTCCTGTTGAAAATCTTTCAATCAGTATCCCTTGAAAACCCGAATTGCCAATAATTAACAGCCGCACCGATAAAACTGAATAGTTTCACCAGTTGTCTTGTTACCGAAAGCAGTTTCTCACTGTGAAACCTTCGTTGTCGCAAACTTTCGAGCTCGTAAACGATACATACAAACGGCGCGAATTTCGGGCCCGCGGTACACCGCGACCCGCGACTGATTCACGCGCGAGACTTGTCAATCCTAACTCGTAGGGCTGTCACCCACGAAAATTAATCACGGGACACCACGCCAAGTTATATTGCACGTCAATACATAAGTTTACTCCCCCCCCCCCTCTCCCGCCTCACCCCGCACACTCGAGGGGTGATGCAAGAGTAGCTAGCTTGACGTGACGCGTTATAAATTATTGTTATAGTCGCCGTCGCCGAGAGCTTGATTAATTTTGCTTTTGACGTGTTTGATGAGAATACTGCGGTATTGGTTTGAGGTCAATCATGTTTGAAGAATGATATGGTGGTTATGATAATGTCGTTTTAATATAATGGACGGGCTATTAGTTTATCTCTTGTTTGGTAAATGTCCGACGCAATTAGATAGGGCGTGTTATCTTGATACAGCCTTTTATTTCACCTTCAATGTGGTAAAATTGAGTATGCTCATCAAAAATACATTCCTCGTTATCGTTTTCTCCATATATTACCTACGCACTGAAACCAGCCCTGTTCGACAATCAACTCGACAGAACACAGCTGCATAAATATTTCTCAGACTACTCTCATTAAAAAACCATTTAAAAAAAATCAAAAGCAGTTGACAACCCTACGTAGAAGAGCGCCACGGTATCGACGGGAACTGTGCGGTACTAAATGACGGTAGGTACACAAATTAATTGCCTATCGGTTGTAACGAGAATCTTTGTCGATATTCCCTACGACGTACTTAACACGGGTTAATTAGAGGTTGTTTACTTAATTTATATTAATTCTGTAGGAAAATTATCATTAAACAGATGTTTCTGGCCTCCCGCGATACTATATTACGACGCTAATACGTACAGAAACAGCATAGCACTATCTCTTTTTCACAACGGAATCCTGACGGCAATAATAGGTCATAATGCGAGTGGGAGGGGTTGTTCTAGACCAAAAGAGAAAAACAAAGTAAAGAGTTACAAAACATTATCTAGAATTAATCGTTGACTGTATTACCAGGTAACATAATGAATTTGTTAGTGCGAACAATACTCTAAAGGAAAAAGTCATGAGTGAAATCTACAAGCAGGAAAAATATAAATACGTTTATTACTTTAAAATACAATGTAAATACCCTGTCACCTAAAATGGGATTCCCTGTGCTATAAGTGACAGAACTACAAAATATATATAATGGGCTAGCCTTGCATATAATTACCGTTTCTATTCTACATAGATGAATTTAAATAATAAATAATTAAAAAAATTAAATACTACAGGTAGATCGTGCTTTCATATACATAATTTCAAGCATAGTCTAAGTTATTGTTGCGGTTAGCCGTAAAAAAAGTGTAGTAAAAAGTTTAAATTACGTTTTCATTTGAACATCGAAACTCAATAATGGTTCACTTTGAAAGTGCACAGTAGCAAAAACAAAATACGTCTTAACTTGATTTCAACAATACAACAAAAAAGACCTAGTTCTTCTATAAAATTTTCGTGAGACTCCTTGACACCGTTGTCCAATGAACGCTGGGTACCTATTGCATCCACTAACAAGCCCATTAACAATTTCATTACCAAGTAATTAGTCACGGTTTACTTAGTACTTGAATACTATTTTCCATTACTTCGCTACTAGGTTACTAGTCCTTTATTCCATAGCCTAACAACAATACCCTATTTTAGTGGAGCTCGTGGCTATATAATAACAGCTACACGGGTAATTCGTGGATGGGTGATCTCAACACAGATACCAAGATTTCGCCGTACCTCGAAAAGCATCTTAAGGCGTTGGTGTCGCCGCTGTCATTTTTAGATTTTTGACAGTTGTTTTGGCTAGAAAATCTGTCACCAGTACTGGCAAGCGACTAGGATGGAAGTCAGATTAATAATAATAATAAGACCATACGCTTACCATACCATATACCATATGCTTAGAAATAAATGATATTCTATTCTATTCTATTCTAAGATATTTATTTCAGACGAGTAGTCCAAATTCTGTTAGTAACACTAATCTTATAAAGCTATTGTTAGTACAAAAAAATAACATAAAATAAAAATAATCGTAAAGTGGCACCGCACAGGGGTGCCAGTTTATGCCAAGCCCTGGACACAACCACCCGCAGTGTGTAGTCGCATTCAGTGCCGCCACATCGGCGAGTCCCAGCGGCCCACGAACACTTTCAGAAGGCTGTTCGAGCTGGCCCGCATGCGCTTCATTAGGGATGCACAACGCTTCCGCATGATGGCATGAAAATCATCCACGCTTTTCACCGCAAATTACTAGTACTCAGCTGCAAATGATTAAACTGCAAGCCGACCCTAACATTTTGAGGAAAATGATGATGAATGATGATGGCTGATGATGAGTCTATTTTGACAATCAGCTAAACTTAATATGTCTTTGTAATAGTCCCACTCGTGGAATCCAAGTCCATTCATTCATTGTTTTTAGACCATTACAGCTTTAAACAACAGTATGTATAAATATTATCGGTTTATCATGTCGAGGAGTGTGCGATGGAATGGCACAACCTAATTCCAGCAAGGTTGTTCCATCATCGGAGTATAAGACGAACGACGATTCGCTATCGTTACATGGCAGACATACCACCCATACGCACAAAACGTTTTGGGAATGCTCTCATTGTGTGTACTGCTAGGGAGTAGAATGCCCTGCCGGAGTCTTTTTCCAAATAGCTATAACCTGGAGGTCTTGTAATTTAAATTCACCTTAATTAGGTATAAGCAAGTATACCAAAATAATATAACATCTATGAACCATCCTCTCGTTACAAACTTAGATACCGCTATTCTAAGTGTCTGGCAAAATTGAAATATTTATTATAATTATACCTACTCCAAATATATGGAGCCCATATATTGCCAGGCGTTGTATTTCAAGAATGTTAGCACCTATGCGACACTGCTGCCACTAAATGGTAGCTATTGTTCTACTTATAGATATGCAGCAGTCAATGATGGAATTTAGAAATTTGATGAACAGTCCAAGAACTAACAAATAAAATTGTTCTTTTCATGTACGTTATCTACAGGCGCGCCTTGGCAGTAAAACCAACTCATATACCCTGACCATTCCATAACGTGATGTCCCCTTTACGCCACCGCTCGCGACTCCCTTATATGTCCTGATATATTATATTCTTAGAAAAATAAATTATTTTTCTTTAATAAATTATTTGAAGCTCGTTTTTTTCTTTACTTCACTCCATACTTCGTTATAGGTATTTATTGAAGCACGCTTTCTTAGAGTTAACCTATTCACTCTTGTCTTAAATATAGGTTACGTTACGTTATAGCTATCAGGAAACACAGACTCCAGCACGAAATACCACACTTAGCTGTTTAATGAACGTAAATTAAACTCTCACCCCTCTCTCTTATGAATTTCCGCACCATTTATGTTAAAACAAACATATTTCCATCCAGCCATTAGTCTGATCACGTTTATTTCGACTGTCTCCTACGTGACACGTAATGGCCGTAGTTCAAGCCCCCTTCAAACCATGGCATGTCTACCACAATGAAATTAATTATAAAATGCACAATTAAATCCACACTCCGCCCATGTCCGTTCCCAATAAAAACGTAACCAAAAAAAAATCCTGGGCCATTTACATAATTCACTGATTTCACGAAACAGCTGCGACTTTTATATCAATCCTGCACATATTTGTGGTTTGTAATGTTTTGTTTGTGTGGGTGTGTGTGTTAAATATGTAGTGTGTTGTATGGCTGTGTGTCTGTTTAACTAATGTGGTATAGCACACAGGAAATGTTGGCGTTGACAGGTACGATGTGTGAGTGTGCTGTAAATATACGAACATTGGGCAAGTGGGGGTCACAGGGTTGATAAGCGGTATTATAGGGATATTTCAGTGTATAAATTAGAGATTGTTTGAGTGGATGTTTGAAGGTAACATGTGATATCCTCAATACAGCTTTTTTTTTTCATCCAAATTATTCGTTTCTTTTCGCATTCAAAAAATAATAAACTGACCTAAAAAGTCACAAAGGTAGTTTGGTAAAGTATTTGAAAATATCATTTCCTTTATTTGATCATCTTACAACAAATTTTCACTGTAAACAACAACCCTAAGTGAATGTCACATATATGCGACAACAATGCAATTTAGACCAAATGCACTAATGTCCTTTCACAAAACGTGGTCGCTTGCTATAGTACTAGTGCCATACTTACCCACTTACAAACTATTTTAACAACTATAGCAATAGACAATAAAACATCATATTAAACAATTACAGTAACTATAGCTAATAGGCAATTAAAAATTATATTAAACAATTACATTATTTTATTTTATTATTTAACAGTACACGTATAAGTTTTTCGATACAATAAAGTATGTAACATCATACACAAAGTTTTCTTACCTTCGTACTTCAGGTCTAAGTTACAAGTGACACAAAGACCATCAAAATTTAATTGAAAACTCAAGTTTGTGCGACACTGATACGTATCTCGTATCTCAGCATCGTGTGCCAGCCCTGTGCCGGTGTCACATACATGTGACAACAATGCATCAGTTATGCTGAGTTCGCACCTTGAAGCCGTTGATATGTCCCGGTCACGGAGTAGGAAGGAATTATGGAGGTATAAAACAGAGATGTAACTAAGGACGTAATTGGGATGTAAAAGTTACAGAACTCAAATCTAGTGTCACAGTATTTGTGGTTGTACTCCTCACCTCCAAAACAGCTCGACCGGTTTTATCATTTTTTTAATGTATATTTGGTAGGTGTGAGAAAATGTCGTAAAGAATACTTCATATGCAGAAAAAACTTACGGTGGCATTTCAACGCATACACTGTACAGCTACAGGAAATATAAATAAGGACTGATCGCTTCTGTTTCCACTGATCTGACTGACTGTACAGGAATATACAGAATGTCGTCATATTAGTATCTATAGCAAACACTGTATAAAATATATCATATTCTATCTTTTCTACGAAAATTCTGAAGTCGGAGGAGTACCATATTTGGCACGCTTAAAGTTTAAACAGAAGTGTAGGATTCTTTCAAAAGAAACTTTGTAACTTAAAATTGAAACTAACATGTGTGACCACAAATTAGAACAATGTTTACAACACAAAAATAATCAATATAATAATTTATTGACAGCTTCGTAATACCTTGTAAAAAAAATCCTGGCTCCTGGTAGTTTAACCGTATTGCAGGAGCCAGCGATGGCAATAGTTACAGCGGGATGCCAATAACATAAAAAAAAATTAATTAAATCATGAAGAGCTTAAATATTAACAATAAAAATATGAGATACAATTTAACAAAGGAACTCTGATACTGGTAATATTTCTTGTTTTTTTTTTTTTGTTTATAGGCTCGCCTTCGACCACCATCTATAATTTTACTATGTTCTTTAATATATAAAATATATATTATATTATATAGCTTCACCCTTCACACTTCACAGCGCCTTTTACAATTCAAAAATAGAACCCGCTCGCATGACCACTCTATTAACTTACAAATCAATGGTCGTCCAAGAAGACGCGTACCTTTGTGTGTATGTCACGTTCTTCATTGTTTTGCGTCCGATTGTCTATGAATCCGCCGGGGGATCGCTGGGGTACTATCGCGTTACATTTCTGTGACACACTTACAACTTAGTCCGGTGTGTCGTTGATAAGGAATTGTTGTGTTCCGTGTTTGTTACGGTTCCAAGGACAGTGTGGGGAACGTGTACGACACGAACTATTTAACAAAACGTAAATGAGAGTTGTGTCTATACGAACACTTTCGATTTGTACTCCGTTCATCCCTTGCGAAAATTTAAAGTAGGATTATTTTTACCTTATGAAAAGCTCGTGGATAAAGTTAATCCACGAGATCAACACACGGGTCAGGCTTCAGGGTTAAGCAACGTTTGTCTAAATCGGTCTGACGATAAGTGACCATCTTTATCCTCAGTGCTTCGAAAAGCACGTTAAGGCGTTTGTCCTCGCTGTCATTTTAGTACATTTTTTACAGTCGTTACGGATCACATTACCCAGCTACTGGAATATGGAAATCAAAAAAGCAGTCACTCCATGTGAAACACTAGTACTTGGCTATATCCAGTTGAAGAATAATGTAATAATAATTAATTATTCATCTAAATCAGTGGTTCCCAATTAGGTTTTTCTACGTACCACTTCAAGGAAGACCTCAAACTCGCGTACCGCTTAAGACGTTTCCCGTATGTCGGATGCGACAGCGACAGTGCGGCAAGCATCGTTGAGAGTTGTATGAAAACGCGCCTAGATCCACACACGGGTGCCGCACTGAAGCTGTCGTATGTGTCGTATCTAGGCGCATTTTCTAATAATATTTTTTGGCAATTGTTATTGCACTAGGTTTTATTTTTTAAGAATTTATTGTTTTAGTTAAAGAGATTGCTCCGCGTACCCCTTGATGCAATCTCGCGTACCCCTGGTACCCCCGCGTACCACTAATTGGGAAACACTGATCTAAATAATCTAATCTACATCTACGTCCGGAAGCTGACTCCGTCATAGTTGGAAGAAGGCTAAGCAGATGGAGATATACGTTGCTAGGTTTTTCAGACTTTTAATAGTTCACATGCTAATCACAATATACATAGTACACTTCATCGTCTGATATTATTCCCATTGTACTTTTTTGAGGCTCACACAGTTTTCTGATAGCAACTGCTGTACCCCTCTCCCCAAATAATTAACACTGTGCTCAGGCTATTAACGCTTAATCCACTACGTCAAACTCAACACTCAGTGTATCCGTTTCACCGGTAATAGATTCCAAACGTGACAGTTGGTACAACCGATCGCTAGCTCACAAGGAGCTCACGTTTCGTATTTATCATTAAACGTGCACCTTTCCTTAATAAGTTTTCCTTTTCCGTATATAGGTAGCTGGTAATGAATTTTAGTAGCTATATCCCTACTATTAACATTATAAATGCGAAAGCAACTCTGTTTGTTTGTTACACTTTCACGTCTAAATCCTTTAACACCTATTTTGATGAGTTATGGTACAGACTCAGAGATAGATTACAACTTGGAGAAGGCTACACACAGTCTCCTTTTTTCGCTGAAATAGCGCAAGCGAAGCCGCTGGCAGAAAAAGAAAAAATTTAAATTAAAATGAAGAAATAAATGATAAATGGTCTGTCTGAGATGTCAAAATACCTAACTGAGCCTTTTCAAAATTTGGATCTTAATATAAATCAAATATAACGCGATTTTATTTGATATCTTAAAGTATATTATACAACTTGGGTCATACTCATAGTCTCATATTAAAATCAAACAGACCCCGTCCATATTTTTAGGCAAGTTTCCATTCTGATAACCCTTACAATGGCAAAGGCAACGTAACAAAGGTCATCCTACAAATGAAACAATCTAAGTCGTAGTCTAAGTAATGTCGATCAAGAGGACGGACCCGCATTTCTGTGCATATCTCAATACTGTCGGCCACATCGCTATCAGTTTCATGATGAATATATTTACCTGAAGGCGGTGAAATATTTCAAAGGGCCTCAACCCTTACTTACCTTGGGAACTGTAATTAATATTAAACTGGTATTTAACGTTGTAATTGTTACGTCTATATTGGCGAAGAATGTGGGCGTAATCTGCTGTGTACTTGATGAAACTTGGTTTAAGACTTTATTGATGAGGAACTATGCCGATTATAACTATCTTTTTGCCCGAGGGTTTTGCCACGTAAATCCTGATCCTATAGTCATTCTGGAATAAAAATGTAACCTTTATTTTGCCTTGTAATCTCTTCTGTCTTTGAGTGAAAGCTCTATTAAAATTGGTACAGCTACTCCAGAGATTAGCCCGGACAAGTTCCAAAAAGTTACTTTGCGTTTAAGTATCGTGTAAGTAACAATTACAGTTGTAAAAACACCGTCATATTGCAATCACAGATAGACACAGAACATACCGGTTGAAATGAACAGGGTTTTTAAGAGCTCGCTTTATTTATATATTTTATCAGGGCTACTTAAGTATAACATAAGTTGTAATGTGGTTTGCTTAAGTATAAACATGGAAGACATCCAAATTGTCATTGTTCCGACTTTTACAGCAGCATCTGAAAATTTCATTAACATTGAATTTATATAATACCTTACTGTCTCGAATTAAATGGTTGGTACTTTCTATGTCAGAAGATACTTCTAAATGAACCTTTGTTAAAATAATTACACTTTTGAATAATACCAACACACCTTTCATCGGAGATAGTAACATATTTGCTGTCTTAACTCGTAAATACGCCTCCAAGCAGTCGAGCTCACGTTACCAAAGTTTACAAACTATGGAAACAAAACAAATAGAAACAACATTAATTATTACCAAATACAAAAACAAACGACGATCAAACAATAATAGTTGAACAAAACAATAATGCGATGGATATATAATACCCCAGAAGATCGGAGATCAATAATAAATGTATGTCAGACACCTGGATACGAAGATCCCTGGTAAATCCCGCGGGCGATGTGTTGGATACATGTAGCACTTTAATGGAGTGTAGGTAATAATTGGAAAATGTTATCCATACAAGACTTTTGGGAAGGTTGGGTGAGAGAATTTGCGTTTAACGTTGAAACAGCTCTACTTTACAAGAAGGAAAAATTTATTTGTACTAATTAGCTGCTCAACATTTAATAAAAAAAATAGCAGAAACTGGTGAGTCACAGAAAATAATTCTAAAAATATGTAGCTGATTTGTCCTACCGCTACGACAAATCAGCTGTTATTAGGTTTTTTTCTAATGAATTGATTTTCGTTTAACTAAACGTTAAGTTAGTAACGTTTATTAAATGTCGACTCAGACTGAATTGAAAATGAGCTTAGGTAGGATCTTAAAAATAATGGTTGGGTATAGTATAATTAGAAATAGTATATATTTTCTATTAATAACAGATATCAGAAAAAAGTAAAACAAAAATGGTGTAGTTTTAGCTACAATTTTTTTTTAATGATGATTATCCCCGCGGTAATTTCAAGTTTTAGCTAAAAAATTTTTTTAATGTTGATAATCCCCGCAGTAATTTCAAAAGCCAAGATATGCTTTTTTAGCAAGATATGCTGTTTTAGGAGGGAAGGGATTTTTTAGAAAACTGAAATAATAAATAAAAACCAGATTTATTTTCTCGACATGTCGATATATTTTTATTGAGTTGCTCATTACCTTATTTTTATTATTACATGGTAAATATTATTGCCAACAGGCGAACAGGGTTCTTTATTCAACTGATGTTCAATCTAATATATTCCTCCATTCAGTAGAATGCATTTTATCTGCACTAAAAGCAAACGTTAATATAATTTTCCAGTAATATTCACATAAAAGTAATAAAAGCCCAACTAAAATGTGTCCAGTGCGCTTATTGAAACGCGCGCGTTTACAAAATTTTTCACGCATATTAAACTTGCGTCACGCGTTTTATGTTTCAGTCACGGAATTATATGAAGCAATTATTGTATTTTACTCCGCTGCTACCGAATTTATCTTCTGTTTTAAATGCGATGAATTGTTTTATGTTATGACTCACGTGTTCTTTAAATATTAATAAACCCAATATGGATAATAATTACGTTATGACAGGAATTCACATTCTAGCGATAGACGGTTATAACTGTTAATTGCCAAGAAAAATCTAAGTATATATTTCTTTGATTTCCGAAATTCCTATTTGTACCGTTACATTGCAAAAATACATAAAAGTTACAAAAAACATATAAAACTCACCCGCGACAATACCTGTCTGTCATTACGTTTTCTACACACTTAAATGTCAACCATGAGAAAATTCACTTTCCTTTTGAAAATAAAACCAACAAGCATTGTGTGTGTGAGAACGTTTGCACAGTCGCAATGGAGCAAAAGCTGAGTAAACATAACGAGAAACTAAAAACAAAATTAATTAATTTGTGAACGGCCGCGTGAATCCCCAGGACACAGTTTTAATACTTTTAATTAAAAGGATGTGTCCCGAGGCTCTCAAGTTCGACATAAAAAATAACAATTGAAAACGCACGCCACTGACGCCACGGTCAAAGTACAAAATTGTATGTTCCAGGTAGTACCTATGTTGAAAAGTCCGTGACAATAAATATATTTTGTCGCATTTTAGAGAAACAGTTGGTTTTTATCGCATATTAATTTGTTCTTAGAGGACATTATTTGATTAAAATTTTGTGCTGTGTCACATTAAAATACAGTGAACAGATGGCACTCAAAACAAATTAAAATTTAGTAAATTCTAAAATTTAATCCTTAGGAGTGGCACAAACTTCTTCTACGGAAAATATGTAAATTTCTACGGTTTTGAAGAGTCAGTCTTTCAAGAAATCTGTCACGCGACTCGTCTCTAATATCTTTAAGCCACTCCGCTTGGTAATCAACTAATCCACGCTCTCAACTCTCAAGGCTTGTGTCAATAACAAACGAAATTCACGAATTTATATCCCATCTTTCCTCTGAAACTGTTCATTTGAATACCCTTTAGCGAATTTAATTGTCAATTGACACTAGAGAATAATGCAAACAATAAACACTGTCCAATAAATCTTGACACCTTGCGGTGTCGCTGCTTGTTAAAGCAAACGTCAATGAACTGTCAAATCCCATACATTTTTATTTTAGTTCCACACTTAGCCGCGGGTCGAGTTAAACTGGACTTTTTGTAAAAGCTGTTACTGTAGCTTCAAAGTAAATTGACAGTGATTCTATCAAACTGTTCATTCGTACATTTATTTGTTCCGTTTTTTAAAGGGATGGCCAGTGAATATTTTTAACTCGAATGTTGGTTGATTGGTTGTGTGTTGAGATGAGCGGACGAAGGTACTGTGACTTTTTAATAGAAATCCTAATGATTCTTCTATCAAAGTGTGATTACTGGATATACTATGCAACGACTCCTGTGCATATAAAAATCGCATCTTAAAAGCGCTTTTATATTAAAACTCCAGTTTCTATGGCTTTTGTCCATATTTGTGTAAATCACGAAGATTTGGACCAAAAATTCAAAGACCACCAACCCTCATCTTACCGTCGTTGTGGATTATGGCCCAGTCCCTCTCATAGAGGGTTGGTCGGTGTCCCAGCAATGCGATGTTTTAGGCTGAATTGTAATTATTATTAGTATGGTATAATTACAAGTAGGTACACGATACTTACTTCTCCAACACCTCCCCTTAAACACTGCCCCTTTTAGTATTAATCCCGCCGAACTTGCAGCAAGTACATCCCCTAAGAACTTGCACGACACTACCTGTCTTCTATAACACGTATTGTTCCATTGCTCGTTGCCCTCTAGTCTACTCAACGCTCCGACGACAACTCGATCCCAAATTAAGCTCCGCTCGGTACCTGGCATTATCACCTGCGAATCGATTCGACAGACTCCACTCGCATCGTTGGAGATACCAAATATTGACACTTCATATTGAGCCGGCGACCGGTACGGACGACTGGGCCGGCACGCTGTTTAAACGTACAAATAAAACGACGGGCGACTAAATATTTTGGTTGAGTTGAGCTTGTTTACAACGGTGTCGGTAATTATGCAATAAAATCAGATTTTCACTTTCATTAATGTGTTTTTTTTTTCAATCTTCTTCACACATGCTGAGTTTGTTCGTAAGAACAAACTTAGTTAAACTTTATTATAAAATAAAGCTTAACTACTAAAATTTCCTACAGCAGTGGTGGAAAGCACGACTTACGAGTTGAAGATGAGAAACCCAGACTAGCACATCACTGTATAATTTCTTCTTCACCAGTATTCTCAAAACGGTGAAGAAAAACAAAGTAAGGAAACCGACATGTTCTAGGCCCGAAAAACCGAAGACATGTGACATCCACGAACCCTCACTGATCATGCTTGGTGGGTTACAGCCTACTCCCTCTCACAAAAGAGGCCAAAGTTCCAGCAATGGAAACGTTATATGTTGATTATGACTAAACTTGTCTATCCCTTATTTTTGCTCGTAATTTACTGTCAAGTCTGAACAAACGGTACCACCTTAACAACGAAAATGTTCTATCAATTACCAATCATGTAGTAGGTACTATAACGGAAAGCTTTGACAGCAAATTAATTTAATCAGGTTTAACGAAACCGAGAGTAGTCTTCATTTACCCAAGTATCTCATACTCGTAGTACGTAGTCACACCACTGAAGCGCACAATAAAATTATGTATAAATAAATCCACTTACAACTTTAGATACATCGCACTATAATCATATTATCTCCAATGTTTCACTCCAGTAGATCACACGCTTACAATATTACTGTAGTATAAAGCCGTATCTCATATGTTACAATGAGATGCGACGTTCCGCACAATCACATCACTGGCTAATAATTCGATTTGCCCATTTGACTATAGACCGGGATATCACGCCAATCAGACGGTGGGAACGTACCTAACCTATTTGCGCAACGTCTCACAAACACACTGACAACACGGAATAGAAGCTCTCGTATCATACAGCCAATTGAAATAGAAAGCGTTGACACAATCACAATTTACGCGCTGTTTAATTTTCTCACGCGTTTTGTGTATATGTCAGTGACACACTGATGCTTCGGTTGACGAGCGTTTATTTATTATTTTTTATAATTATTACTACCAATGTGGGTAGAATTCACATTACTAGCAATTCTGTTAACCCCAACAACTAAGCTAAATATGCTTGTGTCTGGAGTGGGTTCACGGCAATAGTGTAATTGGTGGGGTTCAAACCCGCAACCTATCGATCACAAGTCCGACACCTTATCCATTAGGCTATTGACGCTTAAGTTATAATGTTTTCTAAACAGTTTGAAGGTGTTGTTTAAGATGCGTTTATTTGATTGTGTCACCATTTAATTGTTATCTGAGTTAACCGAGTTGTATTGTCCAAGCAACCGTATGTAATTCAGTCCGCAGTTCCATTTTGCGCGACTTGACGACGCTATCTAACATCTATGCGAAATTCCACCCGAACGGACACAGTACCAGCCCCAATGTCGAACAAGCAAACAAACAAACGTCATATCTTACCCAAGATCGTGGCGCTCATTGATTCAAATGATGCAAACAAAATGATTAGAAGTTAGCGAGGGAATATCTTGATGTCGTATCTTGAGTTACGGCTTCGTGACATAATGGAACGAGGTTGTTTTTCTCTTATTTTGATTGAAAATGTGATTGGAGATATTTGTAAAAATACGAAATAGATTTTTATGTTAGTTTTCTATCGAAACAAATGAGGAAAGCGTTATATCTATTGCAACGATGCGATGTAGGGATTTACTCCATATTCACAAGCAGAAATGTGAATTAATACTGAATAGTTCATGTGATTTATTGTAATTGTTAATATTGTAACTAAAGATGCTTTAAATGTATGGCATATCGATATTTAGTTTTCTTGGATGTTACTTGTACCAGTAGCCTTAAAATAACGTTATTATTTTTGATCATGTGGTGATTAAGTGATCCTCTTCTTATCGTATGGGTATTAAGGTCTAAAGACCCCATACACCCTATACACCCTAGTGTCAGAGTTTCTAGACCGCCTCAAGGACCTCTGACGTGGTCTATTTTGACAACCGCCATTTGGCGACCGGGACCATCGGGCTTATACGTGCCTTCCGAAGCATGGAACCATCTTTTTATCAGAAAATCAAGTGATTCAGGCCTGCGATGTCTTAGCCAAACTGGAAACAACTTTACAAAGGTGTTAAATTATGCAGTAAAAAGAAAAGATCACTTTTGTGGCAATTGAGATTAACCCCAATAGGGAGAACAAAATAAAATTTACTAACTATTCCAAACTGTACAAAAGAATAATAAATCTAACACACAAAGCACAAAATAACCACACAATTAAACAATCTAAAAATAAGTCAAAATCTACTTGGCAAATCATTAACCAAACTAAATACAATATTCCTAAACAACATATCACTAAAATTACCGCAAATAACCAAATAATTACAAATCCAATGAAAATAGCTGATGCATTTAACAATCGCTTTGTCGATAAAATTCAGCCCAAAAGTAAATGTTGATCATAAACTCAACTTACGTAGAATAAACACTGAGCGTAAATCGATGTTTATGGCACCCAGTTTACCCTGTGATATATTAAAAATAATAATTTCCCTAAAAAATACCAGTAGCGTAGGCTACAATGGAATCTCTACAAAGATAGTAAAATCAATAGCTTATGACGTATGCGGTCACCTTAGTCACTTAATAAACCTTAGCATTAGCGCTGGTATTTATCCAGATGCTTTAAAAACTTCAATAATAAAGCCTTTGTTTAAAAAAGGAAATAGAGAGGTCATGGAAAATTATAGGCCAATCTCACTCATACCGTTTATTTCTAAAATATTTGAGAAGTACATATATAAAGAACTATATAAATATATAGAAAAAAATAAAATATTATGTGATAAACAGAAAGGATTTAGGCAATGTAGGACTATTAATATGGCAATATATGACTTTATATGCAGTGTAATTAGTAATGTGGATAAAACAACACCAGTATGTGCCATTTTCTGTGACTTGACGCAGGCCTTCGATTATGTCCACCATAATACCCTCATAAATAAACTTGAAGCACACAGTATCCGAGGAAATATTCTTAACTTAATTGAATCTTACCTTCGCAACAGAAAACAAATTACTCAAATTAATAGAATAACTGCAAGTAATAAATACGAAGAGGTATTTCAATCATTAGAACGTGAAATTAGATTTGGTGTGCCGCAGGGCAGCGTGCTTGGCCCTTTATTATTTATATTGTACATAAATGATTTACCTAAGTGCATAGAAAACCCGTTGACATTATTTGCAGATGATAGTACAATTACAATACCGTGCAAAAGTGTAAACACATATGAAAGTGACATTAACAATTCCCTGAAATTTATTTTAAAATGGTTAGACGAAAATAACTTAGAAATAAATTTAAGCAAAACCAAAATAATGCATTTTAGCCAGCGTATACCGGCCTTAAGAAACCTTAATATCAACTATAAAAATAACATTATAGAAGAAGTAGAAAGCACGAAATTTCTAGGGTTGGAAATAAACAAAAAGCTAAACTGGAAATGTCACATAGACATATTATGTAAAAAGCTCAGTAAATCTTCATATGCACTACATACATTATCACCAATAATTGACACAGATGGCCGTCTTACTGCTTATTATGGTATAGTCGAATCCCATTTACGATACGGGGTTATATTTTGGGGCAACTCTTCTAAAAGAGAAACGGCATTTAAATCACAAAAAAGGTGCATTCGCTCAATGTTCAAGTTAAAAACTACCGATAGTTGCAAGCCTTACTTCAAACAGTATAAAATATTAACGCTTCCTAGTATTTACATTTTAGAAATAGCAGTATTTGTTAAGGCTAACTCTAATTATTTTATGCGCCTAAATGACCTATTTCCACGAAATAGACGCGATAATAGTAGATTACGTGTTCTTAGAGCAAATACAGCCGTAATGCGCAAAAGTGTCTGCTGCATGGCACCAGAAATATGTAATAAATTGCCAAAAGACTGGAAGAATTTGAATTTGTTTAAAAAAACATTATGCAACTTTTTAGCAGACAAAACGTATTATACTGTAAACGAATTTCTGGCGGAAAAAAAATATTGTTAATAAGTATATAGTTTTTATTTTAAGTATTTTTAGAATAAGTAGTAATGTAGTTTGATATTGTAATCCTGCTTTAAAGCTATCATAATTATGTATACTTTTCTTTTATTTTTTGTATTTTTGCATGCCTGATGGTAAAATATGGTTGAGCTTTATTTTCTTTTTGTTTATGTCACCACAATATTATGTTGTAAAACCCATATATGCAAATAAAACACATCTTTATCTTTATCTTTATCAAAGTATGCTTCCCGCGGGAATCGAATCCACGACCACCGGGTCACAAGGCAAACGCCTAAACCACTCGACCACGGAGGCAGTATATTAAACAAATGTTGGTGAAACAATTAAGTAAATAAATAAAAACTTAACAACAATCTTATTATGAGACCAATTGGAAATGTATATTTAATGAACAAATTTTTCTCCACGATCAGTAACAAAAGCATCCTTGATCCCCAGGAAAAGAAGACCACAATTTCGTTTTAATCAAACAAAACCTAATTCAGCCCGCGGCGATCGTAACAAATTGTCGACAGACTAACACAAAAAAATAAAATTATATTCTGTTCCACGTCGCCTCGTCGCCATGTTGACAAAGTCGCATATTCCTTTATTCGACTGAAAATAATCCCCCCTTCCCTTCGAAGCTCTCGCGAGTAATATCGCTATTTATTGTATTATTCGAAGTTCTTCTCGCATCAAAGAGCAACAAAAGGGACAACATAATATACTGAACAGGTACGACGTTTCAATTTGCGATGAAATTGCTCCATCGACTGAGTACATCGCTATTGGCAAAGCACTCCTCCGCCCCACACAGATATTTATACGAATTGCTTATAAAATAAAATGGCATATTTTTTCGCGAGCTAAGCGCACCTTTATTGAGTATCGTTTGCCTTTTATATTCCTCGTCTGGGATGACAAATTATGAGAGTCGAGCAGCCTCATTGATGTTGAGTAATGAAGACACTTATTTATACGAGTATTTCGAATAATCACAAGAACTTGTAACGTATGAGGAAAATACGGTTCATTTTCCGTGAAACATTTTCAATTATGATGAATTCCCATCATTTCTCTCCAGTAACAATTTTGTATAAATGACGAGATCCGTTGCATTAAAACAACAAAAATATTTTTATCGCAGCGGGCATTCCGTTCAATATAATTTAATAACTTTTTCACAATCCTTGATCCGTTCCGGTAGCTCGAGTAATTTCATCAACCCCACTCATACATTCAATAAACACGTATTTTATTACTCCCGAAGTTTAATCCTTTCTACCACCCACACATGTACAGTCAACAAAACTGCTAAGTGTACAGGTGACTGACAAACATGCAACTATGCTGGCGGTATTCTTTTTAGCGTGCCAGATGGACGTCAAAACTTTCCAGCACACAACTTGGGTTTGAAAGTCGTTTAAGCTGTCGTCGTATAGTTGGGTATCTCTTCTGCCGACTGTACGCGAACCCTGCCATTCCAGGCGAAGAGTATTGTAATAATAAACAAACAATATTTCGATTGCGTTTCCCCCTATTTTTGACGCTCAACACCCCTTTCAACCCGCTAAAGGTGCTTGTTCCCAAATTCAAATTTATTCAATTTGAGCGCGATCGTTGTGGAAATGAAACGTCTCGCGATGGTACACTTCCCTCTCTATTAGCATTTGATGCCGACACGTCATTGTTATAGTTCGGTGCACACGAAGGATCTATTTGCTGTTTTTTCGAGCTGTTTCCACTTCTTTTCCCCCTTTTGCGGAGTTATTGACGCCTTGACGATTGCGATAAAAATGGTTTGAGTGCGCATATTTGTTATGTTGGCGTTTTTTTTTCTTTTACTCTTACACGTGTCTCGTTGCAGACTCACGTAGCGTTACGTGAATTTGGTAAAATTGTTTTCATTACAGCTAGATTTAAGTAGACCATTCGGCGTTTTAAACAACTTACTATCATGACGTGACTTTATGCATAGAAACGTGACAGAAGTCTGAAATTACCTTTATTTTTTCAAAATTATGCAAATTTTTTGCTAAACTAAGCTTTCTGAAATCATAATAACATGTTGATAGTATAAACTATCAAAATGTTATTATAATTTCAGAAAGCTTAGTTGAGGCCATGAGAGCCAGAATGGCCTAACTGTATTTTTTTAATACTGATTTTAATTGATAAAACTGCTCTAAACGGTAAAAGTCATAGCACCACAGTGGCCTAAAATTTAGTTCAACATTTTGACCTTATTTAGACAGTTGACATTTTTGAGGCCATGAGAGCCAGAGTGGTCTAGATGTAATTTTTTCAATAAGTCGATTTTACGGTTAGGCCACTCTGGCTCTCTTGGCCTCAGTTTATACAATATGTACTTAATTATAATGAAGGCAAAAAATCAATAAGTGAAATTGTTATTTTTTGTAATAAGATTGTTATCACTATTTATGGATGCATTATGACTTTCCACAGGGGGATATCACGTTACATATCTACCACTATAAATGATTGAATGGGTCTATAATAAAGCCGTTTGAAGTTATTTTGTCGTCATGGTCACAATAAAAACAACTACAATAGCTATCAATCACTCAGTAAACAAAAAAAAAGCCAGTAAATACGAATCGAAAAATCATAAGTTTCCACTGAGCTTCAATTGTCATCGTCGCACGATATTTCAGGCACAAGTCGTTTGAAAATCACCGTATCTTTGCACACACGAGCGGCCAATGACAAAGTAATGACAGACAGTATTCTCTTTTCACTCAATAAACAGCCTCGCTCCGAAAATTTTAATTTTATTTATTCTTTCCCTTATTTACGAGAGATTTTATTCCTTTTGATGCCTCCACAAAGATTTTGTTGTAGATTAGACAGACGATAACTTAAAGGACATTCTTTGCTTAATTGAATTTTGTTTCGATTCTGAGAATTATTTCGAAGAGCGCTAAAGTCGTAACTGCTTTTGGACAGAATAAGATTTTCGTGATGTTTCGCTAATTGCTACCTATTCAACATTATTCGAGCAGTTTTGGAGCCATAAATTTAAACTACCCCAATCATGGAATTTGCTTTGAACGAAAGAAATTTGAAGGCTTGCTATAATATCGGTTAACTCAATAATCCTCCCGAAAAATATTCCTAAAACGGATGGATGTTCCCAAAACTGTTTTTACGTAATACACGCGACGTAAGTCATAATCTCTCAATTTTCATCCGATATACGTTGTAAATTGGGGCAACACAATTTAAAACTAATCATACAACATTCCGCACACCCCTCTTAGTTTTCGCCGAGGGGAGTGGGGCAGAGGGCAGAGTTGAAAAGCTAGCGCACATAATGAAATCTCGTCAAATAAGTACAGTGAGCGAAATCAACGTGGTTGGAAGACACGCTAAGGTGAACAATGCGAGTTTGTACAACGAAATCTGTGTTTGCTTCGTGAATTCAAAAGCCGCGGCTGTCCCGTTCGCCTTTCGAAAACGTTGCGCTGAAATATTTCCAGAAAAGGGATGTTTTCAACTACGAGGTGCGGTTGGTAGTGGTAGTCCTGTAAAAGGATCTCGCGGCGAAGTTTGTAGACAGAAAAAGTCGTGTCCCTTGTGTAGGGAGGGACTTATTTGAGCGGACAATGTTTTTATGCGGTTTATTTGTTTGTTTTGCATACTCCTTAACCTGGACCTGTTTTAAAGAAGTTCACCGAACTTTTTTCTAAGGCACAGCTTTTTTTAATGCTCGGGTTCGGATGAATTTATTTTGTACTTAATAGATACATGGATAAAATATATAATCTAATTGGGAAAAAGCTAAGAAGAAGATGTTGGTGAAGTAAGCCGCAAGTGATGCGTTCGTGCGAGCTCGTATCTTTTTACGACGTTACGTTTTGTCTTCTTTTCGTCGTGAAAATCATCATATTATGATTCCTCCTGATTTGGGTGATGCGGAGAAGAATGTCAGACTTCTTCAAGTGACTAAACCCGACTGCCGCTACTCTGGCAGGCAATGGCCATATCGGAACGGCCTCGTCAATAGCACTTACTGACTCGTTTCTAAGACGCGAGTAGAACCAACGCGCCGTCGACTCGGAAACAACACTACCTCACATCGTAGTTTTACCTTATCAAACCATATTTACCTTTATCCCAATTTCCCTATCAGCTGAAGTACAGATATCAGAAAACGCAACAATAAATGCAAATTGTACAACTAGTACAGTTGTTTGTCAGAGGAAGTCGTACAAATTAAACAAACGATGTAACAGCCGCCGGAGCGCGTTAACGAGTTTTGACAAATTTTCTAACTAGCAACATAATGAAGAGAAAATTAGTCCCGCCGACGGTATTGCCAGCTGCGGAAACTATTTCACTTGGGAAGTTGAGAAGAAAATCTTTGAGTTTTAACTGTTTGCAGTTGCGAATGAGCGTCGATGGAGGGAGCGGTGTGTGGGCAGTGAGTTTTTGTTACAAAGTGACGCAAAGTAGTCCTGAGCTGAGCAAGATTGATGCGTCATGCACTACCATCACTACCCTAATAAACAATGCAAGCACTATTAGTAATCATTTCTTAATCTCATCCATTATGTCTCTACACCACTCAAAGGTTGACTGATAGAATATGCCCAAGGCATTAAGTCTACCTCTGTTTGGTGTGTTTTACGTTGGCATAAAATCTTGATAAATAATCGGTAGCAAGATGTTTATGGAAATTAACAAATTGAAGTTTAGACAGCCTTCTCTGAACAATCCGTTACGAACCTGTAAATTTTCGGTGGGGGTGGATCAGTGTTATGATTAGATAATGGAACCCGCGAACCCGCGATCTCTCGGTCACAAGTCTGGTCGCGGTTTCGAACCTCACCCATTACACATTTGCCGTGAGCACATTCCAGAAACAAGTATATTTAGCTTAGTAGGGGGAGTTAACAAGATTGCTAGAACCACAAAAACAAAAACAAATTCTAAACACATTGCTGGTTCTCTATATATAAAAAATAGGGACTATTCCATTACTTAGAGAACTACGCAAAATTACAAATAGATGTTGCAGTTAACCTTACAGTAGTAACGGTGGACACATCGCCATATACCTTTCAAAACCTAATAAACACCTTATGTCGGTTTCACTTTCGCGCGGCCGTGTGAGGTCGACTGTGTTTGTGTGGTGTTTGTCTTGTATGCTTTAAGTACTAAGCGAGAATATGTGAAAACTTTGTGGCACTCGTTAGATTTATTATTTAAAGCCAGCTTAAGTCGGTTTGTGGCAAAACATTGCTGTACGAAGACTTCTTTCTCTACAAAAACTTGCACCGCAAGAACCTTTTTTCAAAAGAGTCAGTTTTGAAGTTGGAGTTTCGTGCCAGTCCTTCTCCTTAGATAGGGCACGATCAACCGAACCGTGCACTAGCTTCTAACGATTTATAAGTAAGTGCCCAAGTAGGACTATGTGGATATAATATTTTTTATTTGATTTGACATAACTAAGCCACTGCGTCTTTCTACATAAATCCACCTCTATAAACTCTATCTTTCAGTCTTCATTTAAAAAAAAGCCGCTGTTTAACATTTAAAAACGGAAAGTCCCTGAATTTTTTAATTTACCTCATCAAGCCAAGTGCAAAAGGTAATTGTTTTCAATGGGACTGTACATAAATTTAAACGCGAAACAAGCTAACTAAAGCCAGCCAATGTTTGTAGAGTCGCATGCAAAAAATATACCGAGAGAATATTAACTTTTTATTAAATTCTTATTTATATTATAATAAAATAGGTACTAAGTCTTCTTTTGTATTTGATGAAGTTTGATCTTTAAACAAAACGTTTTATGATCGGTTGTAGATCGTTTGAGCCACAGAACAGATAAAAGAGGTTAGAAAGGAAATAGTTCCTGATTTGTATGAGAACGCCTGTCGTCTCTTGTCTCCCACTTTTTAGCTCCACTACAAGCAAGAGGCCCGTTACGTATGCGAATTACGCACACAAATTAATTACACACACTTAAATCGAGAGCTTGCTACTGATCGTAACTCATTGTCGATAAACATGCGCCGCGCATCACGCCAATCAGGGCAAAGGACGAAACGTCAATGGTTGAAGTGTGGAGGACGCAACGCATGCAGTACATTGTAAGCGGACTTGGTCATTGCGTTGATTAAGCGAGTACACATCAGGCAATGTATATTTTTTGTTAATGTTTGGAATTTCATAGTGATCAGAATATTTTTATGTTTTTTACAAATAAAATTGTAATTAAATGTTATTTTCGACTTATCGATGGAAAGATATACCTCCTCGCCGTATACTTGCGGTCTAACTTTTTGTTTTACAGGTTTATATGTACTTATGTATATAATAGATTATTAAATCTATTATATTAATACCTAAGTTAAGCTAAAATGTAATATATATATATATAACATACAAATGTATAAAAAAAATCAACACGGCATTTTAAAGTAGAGCTCTGTGTCCGAAGTATTCCGAAGCGCACTAAACGCGGTGAATGAATTGATCTGTCGAGTTATGATTTTCGTATCATAAATGTGGCGCGCTCGCCACGCCCACATTACCATTCCAACCTTATTCATCTATTCCGTGGTCTGAGCATACTGATTTGTTTCCGTGCCTTAGAAAGCACGTCAAGCTAGTTAGAAGCCAAGACATGAGACGCCTAACAACGTTGTGGAGGTCAGATAAGCAGTCACCCCATATATGCATACTGGTACAGACGCCAGCACATGAAGCTACCCGAAACTGTCAAATTTTCTCAATCAACCTTGAACCTAATTTCTTTAACAATAAAGTTGAAAATCTATTAAATAAATTTGATAGATTGTTGTAGCTTGATGTGCTGGCGTCTGTACTTAGCTATACCCGGTTAGACTGGGAGCCTATCGCCTTGATTTCCGAGGCCACGGTATTTAGTAAGACCACTCCCACAATCCCGGCAGGATCTGTTTACAAATGAACACCGTGATTGAAGATTTCTATGGCAAATTCTCTTCTTCAGATGATGCTACGTGCAGTGCAGTGTGCATAAATGATAGCACGCGAGTGTACTCTCGGCGTCGCAAACCCTACTAATTTGTATACGTCTCCAAGCAAGAACGGAAACCACTAATTTAATTAATCTTAAAAGTTTCAGATTCAGTTCACGAAACTGGTGTGATTCAGGGTCTGTTGTAAATAATTAGTTTGAGTTTTACTGCAAAGGTTTGCTTACAAAAGGTTTTCTCACAAAAAAAAAAACTTTTTATTGAAACTATTTAGGTACTTTTATGATGTCTATTTTTTCTATATTAGGAGAGTTCTTTAAAATTGCGACGCGAACAAGTTTAAATCGTGCCTAGTATAGCCAGACAGTATGTTATCTATAATATGTATGTATTTAGAAATACAAATATATGTATGTTTATCAGTTGTCTAGTACTCATAGCACAAGCTCTGCTTAGTTTGGGACTAGATGGCGTTGTGTGAAAGTTGTGGAATATTATTATTATGTTTTATATTTATTTTTCTCGGCAAATCCGGGACGAATTGATGGCACGGGCCTAAGCCAAGTGTTCATTAATGGGGTCAAGAGTGGATACAGTAGGGTATATGAGAAGGAAAAAAGCAATGATAAAACACATCAGAAAGGTGTAAGTGGTAACTAAGTATAATAAACTTTATCACACAAAACTCAAACTCAAGGTTGATGTAAATATTCCTACAATTTACTTATAGCTTAACTATGACATTGAACGAATCGACCCAAAAATTTGAAAACCGAAACGGAAAGTGCTAAAAAATTATTCAACCGAAAAAAGAATCACCTTGACTTATGCTCGCACTAACATAAGTACACAAAGTGGAGGATCTGTGTCAAAAGATAATACACACACAGTCGTAACTAGTGATGTACCTATAGCCATGTACCGATACGATACTACGGATGATCCGGCAGTTTTTTAATGTACTAAAGTTTAAACGGATTCCACATTGTTTGAAGCGAATATCGCGTCCATTTGACTAAATAATTACACATGATTGATTTTGTTTTGATGTTTGGTTAAATTGAATTGATGTGAAAGTTTATAAATCAGCTCTCATCTGATTTAATGAAATTCTGGATCTGTTTGGCATTTAGTTTCGCTTTAATGTAAGTAATTACGTTGTTCATTTTGAATTTATCGACATAACATACAAACATATCATATTAAGCCTATATTCCCACTGCCGGTCTGTGGACCGGCAGTGGGAATATAGGCTCCTCTCCATAACTTGTACTGACTTAACTAACTGACTTACTGTTTTTACTTTACTTAACTAAATTTCCTCAGCTACCTACCAGAAAAAAATCTTGTATAAAAATTAAACTTTTCTGAACCAACACTATCACTGAAACAAAATGGAACGATATCTTGGTTTTACGACGTGTGTACTTAATATCCGTCGTGTCAACAAAATCCGTGGTGATCAAAAGACGTCGCGGTCACATCACTAGCCCATAACTTGCGACTTAACGACTCCGTACGTGGCAACAGGCATACGCACTTTGAAGGGCGTGAGTTACGAGCTCGGCGAGGATAATAGCTAGTAAAGTAGCCTGGACCAGCGGAATGTTGATAGTGTGGCCCCGGGTTAAGGCGGGCTGTAGGTGAAATCACGGGCAGTGAAGTTAGGATGGGGGGAGGTAAAAATGTGATTCAATTGCTCGAAGCTCGTGGTGAATTGATCTGCCTTAACATTTTTTTCGTGGCGAATGAGTTGAGTGATATTTTAGCGTGCTGTTCTGCATCTAATAGAGTTATGCAGCCTTTGGTAAATTTTTGTCAATGACTTTTACGCTGCGTGTCGCGGGTTCGATGCTCGTCCGGAGCAAATAATAGGGTAGTTTCCTGTGTTACAAAATAATTATTTTATTAGGTCCATTAGGTTGATTTTCAAAAAATATTAGTCACGTATTTTTTGCTTTTTCAAGTCAAGAAATATTCACAAAGATGGAAAGCTTCAAAGTACAGGAGTGGGGGCTGATGTCGTCACACATTGCTATGAATTATCCCGAGGTGTGACGTCACGCGAAATTTCAACTTTTTTTTAATTTATTTAGTTAATTTATTTACATACAGAGGTATCACTTAAATGTAAACTCGCCAAACTTTTACGTTTGATGGCGAACTCACTCTATCGTCTTAATTTTTCAATTACGTAAAAAAATACGTGTCCAATGTTTTTTGTTAAACTACGTGACGGACTAAATAAAATATTTTAGGAAACTACCCTATTGTATTGCCAAGAGAAAGTGGCTGTTTAGTATGTGATGTTATATTTATATTTGTTAATGCACTCACAATACAGAAGTAAAAAACATCGGGTACATAAATAGAAGAATTGTCTTGACCCACATACTTGGATTCCAGACTGTCTTAGAGTCCAGTCTAATTAGAAGCATTTAAAAAAAAAATATTATATGCTATTGGGTGAGTGAATATGTATTCTTCAGTTAATATGTTTGCCACTTAAATACTTTGCCCAAAGACAACTCAAAATGATTTGCTTAACTGTGTTTATTTCTCACTGTCGTAAAATGGCTGCAAATAATTCTCAACCTTCCATGATGTGCAATAAAATGTAAATAGAGTATTACAATGAATACAATTCATTACAGTCCTGTCAGGACTCGAGGCAGAGACAATACCTGCTTGTTATTCACTATTGTGCCTCAGAGCCGTTCTCTTATTAATCAATATTAATAATAACTTATTATAATAATTGTACAATGTGCACCTGGCTGCGATTTTCATATTAATGAAACTGGCTTTATTATGAAATCGAAAAAACGTCAAAAATCTATATAAATAGTTACGTAAACATCCCTTACTCGATACGAATTTTGAATGCTTCCAAAAAAATAGATGATACCAAAAATATTTTCATTTAGAATTCCAGATCATGATAAAATCTTATTTCAACAAACTACGTTACACAACACAACATTTAATTTTCATTTCAACACATCTACGTTTATGTAGGCATTTTTAATAGAAATGGTCACTTAAAATTGACGTAAAATACACAATTTTAAACTCCATATCTTAATTGATAGAGTCACATTCAAATGATCTTAATTTAGAATCGGAATACTGCACTTAGTCTATTATTTTCTTTTATTTTATTTTTGTTTTTATATAAAACACTTACAAACCTATCATCACAAGCCCGCGGCTACGTGCACCTTTAACTATCGCACACTATCTCAGCATAGCCTATGTGCTAACAGACTATAAACTATCTCTGTACCAATTTCCACCCAGATACGTTCAGCCATTTCAGCGTCATTGAGTAATAAATATTCATCCATATAGGTACATCTTTTTCCGCAATAAGTCACCTTGTCCATATTCCTACAACAACTCTACTTACTAATAACGACGTAAGAACTAATAGAGTCATCCAACATTCAAGGTTAAACTTGAGCATGTAGAAGAACAATAAACTGAAACAATTTACAGCCACACTAAATTGTTTAAATGTCCATCAAAGTTGCACGTTCATTGTGAGGTAGTGTCCCGGCTAAGTGGCTGCCATTACTCACATTAACATACGGTTTTACAAGTATTTTAAAAGTAATTTCGAAGGATTTCCGTTGAAAAGGTGTGTTGTGTAAAGAAATTTGACAGGCCCGTTGGTATAGTGGTCAGTGGCCCTGACTGCTATGCGCAAGGTCGTGGGTTCGATTCCCACCTAGGACAAATGTTTGTGTGATGAGCACGGTCATTTGTTCTTTGTCTGGGTGTAATTTATCTATAATATGTATGTATTTAGAAATATATATGTATGTTTATCAGTTGTTCTAGTACCCATATCACAAGCTCTGCTTAGTTTGGGACTAGATGGCGTTGTGTGGAAAGTTGTGGAATATTATTATATTATTATTAAATTCTTTGAAAATGGTCGCTTTATATGTCATACGAGTCTTATTCTAAGTACCTCTTATTTATTGATTTTATTTTCGAGGGGAAACCTTCAAAAGGCGCCTGGACTTTCAGGTAGAAGACCAGGGAGAGTGGAATTCTTACCTCACTAACCTCACCCTTCTAAGTACCTACTAAGGTAGGGGCTTGTGGGTAAATAATAAGAGCCGCACGAAACGATATTCAAGGTTAAGCGACGCTTGCCAAGGTCGGGCCTGGGATGGGTAACATATCGACGGACGTTCGTGACTCGAAAAACACCTTAAGGTCGGGGGCACACGATGCGTTGCGGCGCCGCATCGCAAAGATTTCACCGTGTCAGTGGGCACACGAGCGGTGCGGCGCCGTAACGTTATGTCGCAGTGGCGCCGTAGCAGCGTTGGACAGTCTGTTGACAGACAATCGAAACGAGCGAGCGTGTGTCCTTCCTTGTGACGCAAAACAACTGAGCGGTGCCGCTCCGACGTCGCAACGCATTCACCCCTCCCCGCCTGGTCTTGGTGGTTGCAAGTCCGGTGCGGCGCCGGAGCGCATCGTGTGCATGCCACAGATATTTCTATGTAAGACGACGCAGCGACAGCGCTCCGGCGCCGCACCGCAGCCGCAACGCATCGTGTGCCCCGGCTCTTAGTCTTTGGTCCCGGCTGTAAATTTTTACACCTTTGACAGTCGTTATGGGTACTCAGAAGCAAGAAAATCTGAGTTGTGGAAGTCAGATAGGCAGTCGCTACATGTAAAACACTAGTACTTAGCTGCATCTATTTCTAGACTGGTAGCCAACCCCTGGCAAAATCTAGCAATCTAACAGATGATGATAAATCGAAGTGCCACCTACTAAGATTCAAATGAACTATAAGAAAAAAAAAATCAACGCAAGTAAAAAGGCAGATGGATGATGTAAAATAATAACAGCTGAAGATATAATACATCTATTGACGGAATGTGTCAGATTTGAGTCTGCAAGAAAAGAATTGTTAAAAGAGCTCGAGACAAATAGGTACGATGTTGGGATGTTCCATCATATTTTATCGACACCTAACTCCAGAGGTGCTCATAGTTTAATTAAATTTGTTTTGTTGCGATTTACTGTATAAGGTCCAATGGGACTGATATGTACAATTGTATAAAAGTCCCCAAATTAAAATAAAGAGAAAAAAATAATAATAATAATAACAGCTGCTCATGTTGTTCTTAGAAGTTAAGCAATGCTTGCCGAGATCTTTCCATGGATGGTTGTTGCCCATCAAATTTGTTGAGCACCAGACCAGTAACGTGAGAAAATGTTAAAATATATAATGACAAAAGTTTTTTATCTTCAATTAAAATAATTATTATTTTGTAAATATCTTATTTCATTATAAATGACATCGCTTGCTTATTTAATTCTTGTAATCATTAGAACATAAATACCTAATTAATATCTCTCAAAGAAACCTTTGCAGTTTCGGTATCATTATATTAATGTAGTGATTTCATTATTTTTCACAGAATAAGATAAAAATATATTTGGATGAAGTACACCACATTTCGTGACCTAGCTATCTCTATTCATTCTCTGGAATGTATAGAGATATATTATATTCCGTAAACTCATACATATATTGCCTATATGAGTTTGCGGGAATATAATGCGATAAATGCACCAGATGTATGATTTTTTTTTCAATTCAATTTCTTTTTTGTTGTATTTATATACACAAGCTGTGCGTGCTACAAAAGTAGCCTTTTTGTTGCCCTATAATCTTCTAGTAAAATCGGTATAAAAAATTATAAACAAGTCTGATTGTGTTTTAGCAAAGACTATAAATGTGTTTTAGTATATCGTATGTAGCAACTATAAGCTCTTGAGAATTCACATTTATTTTGAAATCACAGACAGAAACTTAAATTTTATTTGTATCTATACATTACCTAATCTTAGTATACAATACAATCTGCTTCATTGATCTTTACACCGATTTTATGACTCTTATTGACCAGTTGATGTCAAGGTCAAATCAAATAGCAATAATTATCACATAATTGTTGTTATTTAATAAATGCTACAATCTAAAGTTCGCATTACATTTAATAAAGTCTGTACTAGTCCAGTACTTGGATATGGACGACATCTTGGCCGGCTTGCTGGTCTGATGGGCGAGTAGAATATTTACTCATTGTACTGCTTGGTCCTGTACTCCTCCTTGGCGTAATTAGTAAATTATTTTTACTATTTTTTTTATAAATCCGGTTCCTATGTAGGGTTATTTTATACCGCCCGTGTTATAACTTGATTTCCCTGACACGATGGCATGACAGGAAACCCCGTGAATCGTACCTTTTATCTCAATTTGAACCTTTTGATGTATTTCCCTAAGGTCGTAAACGCTAAAGAACGTATCTTACGACTATAAAAACGTACCCTGGTCAACTCAGGTACGGATGAGGCGGGTTATTTCCCGGCGCCATTTTTTAATGCCAGACCCAAAAACACCTAGTTCATTACCTTATTGTCAGGAACTCAAGGTCTAATTATACAATTATTTAAGCGTCAATAGCCTAATGGCTAAGGTGTTGGACTTGTGATCGAGAGGTCACGGGTTCGAACCCCACCCATTACAATATTGCCGTGAACCCACTCTAGACACAAGCATGTATATCTTAGTTTGGGAGGTTTTCAAGATTGCTAGTAATCTTCTGACCATATACGAAACATCACACTGCGCTCCAGTACACAAATTGCCGACGCTGCTAAGAAAACTGCTAGACTGAAGTGAGACTGGGCAGGCCATGTCTACCGGAGAGAGTTAGAAGAAATAGGGGGAGGCCTTTGCTCAGGAGTGGGACAAATTAAGCCAAAATATCACTAGCGGTTACTCGTTACCGCATGACGCAGGTCCTCACCGGACACGGAAGTTTCGGGAGGTACCTGTGTCTGATGGGAAAGGAGGAAACGCCTGGGTGTCACCACTGCGAGGGTCGCCCTGAGGACACAGTCGAGCACACGGTGCAGGACTGCCCCGCTTGGGCAGAGCACCGACGTGTCCTCACGGCGGCGGTAGGCGGAGACCTCTCGCGCCCGGCATTGGTCGAGGCCATGCTGCGGGGCGAGAGGGAGTGGGAAGCGGTCGCCTCCTTCTGCGAAGCAGTCATGCTTCCGAAGGAGGAGGCGGGCCGCGTGAGGGAGAGGATGGCGTCCTCCCTCCAGCCTAGCCGTAGTGGTAGACGCCACCGGCGTCGGACGTCGGCCGACGATCTCCGGCCACCGTAGGCGCGGGCATGCGGACAGCGAGTAAAGGGCAACTCGCTGTCCGACCATGGACCATGCCTGGGTCGACGGCGCGTCGTATTCCACGCGCGCCTCAAAGAGCGTCAGCAATATGACGAGGCCCCCCCGTAGAGGGCCGAAGCCTGCCGGGGTCGTGGGACTCATCCCGTTACCGTGACCCCGGTACGTAAAGGGTTATTGAAGGAACACCGTGGATTTTAGTCAGTAAAAGTCTGACAGTCCCTCCCACCCTGCCAGGGGTGGGAGGACTTATTTGATAATTTTACCACGCTAAAAAAAGAAAAAAAAAGCGGTTACCCGTGATATGATAGATAGATAGAATATATTTTATACACCACAACTTAAACACACCTATTTAATATGTGTTAGTATATAGTTGACTAGCTTCTGCCAGAGGTTTCGCCCGCGTGGGATGTTTTTCCCATGTAAATCCCGATCCCGTGGGAATTTCCCAAAATCCTTTCTTAGCGGATGCCTACGTCATAACATCTACCAGCATGCCAAAATTCAGCCCGATCCGTCCAGTGGTTTGGGCTGTGCGTTGATAGATCACTATGTCAGTCAGTCAAGTCACCTTTGAGTTATATATATTTAGATTGTGTAATAGAATGTATTTTATTTGTATGAATTGAAAAATATGTATAAGTCTATTGTTACTTATGTATGTATATTTTCTATGGGCCTTAGATGCCTGAAATAAATAAACTAATTAATAATATGTACTTATCTATTTATTAATATTTCATGTGTTTGAAAGTATATTTCCCCGGTATAAAAAGCAGCTTATGCACCGCCAGATTTATCCTGTGCCAAACGTTTTGATCTGAAACAAGCATCCCTATTTTCGCGCCAGAAATGTCATTTGAGCATTTATAGGTAATATGTACTATTATAGACAGTATAGGTTTTAAAGTTCGTAATTCTAAACGTTTTGGGAATACTTACTTTGTGCGTACAGCTAAGGAGTGTAATTCCCAGCCGGAGTCTGTAATTCCTAATAGCTATAACCTGGGGGTCTTTAAGTCAAGAGTGAATAGGTTACTTCTAGGCAAGCGTGCTTCATCTTCGACCACATCATCGGGTGAAATGACTGTCAAACGCGAGACGATCTTGATTTTTTTTAAATTGCAAAGACATCTATACGACGTACGATTAAAAAAACGAACGCCTTTCTAGAAAGGTACCTATATGTTTGTATAATGAGGATATCTTACCTTCCCCCCCCCCCTCCTTCTTAGTAAAGAAGCTATGTAAATTGTTCAACGAAGGACCCCGTTACGGGCTCGATGGCACACTTACAGCATTAACATTTTAGAGCCTTACTTGCTCCAAGTACACAATTACTTGTGCATTTAAAGAGATTACACTCGCTTAAAGATTCACTTTAAATTAATCTAATTAGTGTTGACTCTGTCGTTTTGCTGGAGTTTGTTTCAATTGTGAATAGTTTAGCTTTTGAATTGTTGCTTCTTTAACTTGGCGTTTCTTGGTCTGTTTACTGTTCTGTAGTAAAAAGAGTGTTTGGTGGGTAAATAGGTAGTTCGTTTTTAAAGCTGAAACCAGCATGAGACGTTAAGGTTTTAAACGCTAGAGCAGGGCTTCCCAAACTGTGCGTCGCGACGCCCTGGGGCTCCGCGGTATTATCCCAGGGGCGTAGTGAGGCTATCTAAATGTTTTGTCTTTATTTTTTGTTCTTTATTTTCTAATAAAAAATTTAGATGCTATTGGAGTCTTTCTGACAAATAGTTAACGCAAGCCTATCAACTATAAAAAAGCTAGATCCACAACTAGTAGGTAAATGTATGGCAAGGCTAGGGAATCGCAAAAATATGGCAATTTCCCAAGGGCGTCACAGTTAAAATAAGTTTGGGAAGCCCTGCGCGTCTCAAAGAGCAATTAGCAGCAACTATGGGGCCCGATGAGGTCAGATTATGCATATGCCTTAGTGGATTTATTAACCTCAAAGTTCAGACCCTCTTGCGCTTATTAGAAAATACTGCCAGGTCAAGAGTTGGCTCATCCGTACCTAATAAAAAATAAATATACATGTGAGTCATTGGCATTCAAAAGGTTAATTTATATCAAACATAATTATATAAAGATCTTGCACATAGGCCGCATCTAGTTTAAATTTACGGAAAACAATTACGTGTTTAAAGTTTATATTAAACACGTAATTAATTATTAAATAGTATTTATTAGTTATTAAATAACGAATTTGCAAAATAAAGATCATTTATCATTAGGTACTTTGTAAAAATACTAAGTGGATAGGTTTCTTAAGGATCCAATTTTCCCTTTAACACAAAACATTTCGTAACTGTGAGTAGGCATTCAGGTAGGTAGAAATGTTTTGTAGTAAAATAATTCTCGAGTGATTTAATTATTAAATCCAAACACACATAGCATGGGTTGGAAGTGCCAGATTACCAACGGAGTTTCCACTTTTGCTCTGCAATGGTCTGAAAATTTGGTAAATATCTCAATATTACCCAGCAGGAGATAAAAAAAGAAAATTTGTTTTTCTAGTCTATAATTTATATGTGTACAAAACTTCATTCAAACATAATTTGGTCAACATAATTGTAAATGAACTCTGGAACATTCCATTTGAAGGAATGCCCCAATCGTCCTATTTATTTTATAGGATATAAATAAATAGATTATGATTAGGAAAAACTATACAACTGTCAACTTATCTGCGCTTTAGTCACTTAATAAAAACCCACCGGAATATCCCGCGGGCAAGAATATAGTTATTTACCTCTTTAAAAGAAAAATACTTTTAGTAGTATTTCATTCAACTTTAACAATACATTACTGTTAAAAAGGAATTCAAAATTCCTCCAAGTTCACTTGGGGCGCGCTGTGCACTCAATCTTCTTCCACCCAAAATCGACTTGGCATCAAAAATGTATGGTTACGAGGTATTGCATTATCGCCGACGATCGCGCCAGTAGCAGTTTCGTTTACTCACACAATTTTCATGCTAAACTTGGTACTGATTATTTTGCTGGCATGAAATATTTGTAAACTGAATTTAGGTAGGACTTCACTGTTAGATTTGTGGCTATGTATGTATAGTTGGTTTCTAGTCAGTACAAGTCTGAGACTCCTTTCGCTCCACCAAAACAGAAGGAGTCAATTGATGTTTCTCCGCGAAAAAAAGAACCGCCAAAATACTACCAGAGATATTCTTGTGCAGAGCTAGCTCGAATCAGCAAATCAAATAGGCCATTAATAAGTTTCCCGATAAAATGATTATCAATAAAAAAAATACTTAAATGGAAAATCTAAATTTAGAAATCGATTGAAAAGTTTTCTGGCTTTAAAAAATATTTCCAAGGTCAAGAAACAAAAATAAAGCTTAAGCCTCAGTGAGAGCTACAACTGCCTACATAATCCCAAAGAAAATGACCTAAATAGCCAAGTTCAAGTTGTGAAAGTACAGAAAACACGACATTTTCTGAACAATTCCTTACCAAAATCCGCTAACGTCGTTCATCCCTCGCTCATTTCGCACTACAAACTGAACAGTCTCGGTGCCTTTTCAATTTCGCCTCTCGCCTGCCTCACTGGGGGATTGAGAGACCCCCAAATGTTGGATTTTACGCGTAATACTCCCCCACACCGTGCATTGTGTATCGCGCTCCTTTGACGTTAAACATTTTATGTCTGTCTCTACAAATGTTAACGTGAGCTTGCAATTTTTAATCGTAGTGTGCTACGACCTCCTTTTCTGTGAGGTTTTTTGGTTGGCCCTGATTTTGGCAGGTATAGGATGGTATGTTACAAGCTTACAGATATTTAACTTGCCATGTATGGTATCTTCGGGTCAAATCTTGCAACTAGATCTATAAGCATCCTCAACCGATTAAGATGAAATTTTGCGTCTAGTTTGGATAACAATGCATGGTTAGTGTTAGGTTACGTATCATTTTAAATCCTATATGCCGGACGGCCCCAGATAGGGGTTTTTTTCACTGTCATACTAATATGTGATAATATATAAAATTTTGATAATTAAGATTTTTTTTATGTTGAGAAGAATAAGAGAATAATATTTATTTTATATTTTTTACAATTAAATTATTGAGTGCTTAGTTTGAACTGGCTTTGTCACGATTAGCTTTTTTCTTGGTCACCACCTCATCCGTTTTCACAAAGTCTTCTGTTTTCGGGTTCCGTGCCAGTATTTTGTTACGGATAAGCTCGCCCTTTTCCCGTGGGTATCGTTAGGAGTAGTAAGTAATGGATTATGTCAGGTGTAGACCGCTCCGCACCGGTGCCCGATCACTGATCCGCTCCGTAAGCTCGGCTTATGGTTTATCTCTTCGTAAACGTTCATGGCGTATAGTTCATTTTTAGATTAATACATGATATCAGAATGTTAGGTATGTCCGTGGATCGATGACCACTTATAGAGATGCCTCTGTGCTTCGGAAAGTATTTTCAGCCATCCTGGCTGTCATTTGTACATCTTTGATATTCGTTACAGACGGACACGAGAAAATGTGACATTAGTCTTGCCAAGGGGTTTTGTGTTACCCATCTTCAGGGTTCACACCATCTCAACTAAACTGCATTCGTTTAGAATTAATAACGACCCTAACATAAATGAAGCAGCAATGCAGCAGCAAAGCAGATGATGACAATACTATAGTAAAGTACCAAAAGTTACTATGTCCTTTTCGAAGCCGAAGATTCGGGAATGCGACAGAACCGTGACAAAATAAATAGTTAAAACCCTAAATCTAGGTCACGATCCCAACGCTCCTCCCGCCCACATACTTGTCAGAACCTTAAAGATTTAACAGCATCAAAAATTCGTATGCACCGAAACGGAAAATGCTTTATGACCGACGCCGTTCGGGGTCGAAAGTCGTAAATTTGCCAGTTAACCCCGCGACCGCTGAGCTTCAGGGGTTCCGAGTACATATTTCAGGATCACGCCTGGATTTCTGACGATTGTTCCCCCCATGTGTTCGACAATGCACTTCGATATTGTTGCGATGCAAATTCGAACGTGATATGCGTCCGACATGAGAGATTTTGTTTGTTTAGTTTCCATTGCTCTTTTTGGTTTGCTTAGAATTGTAGAGTGTGAGAATAATGACCGGTTTTAGGGCAGGTCACAACCTGCAAAAATGTATAAGTGGAAGTGAGAGGGATTATTCAACAGCACTATTTGCCGTTGTACACTGCGACGGCCACATATCAATGATGTTTTAGTTACTTCGTTGTTGATTGCTTCGCCATCATGAAAACCAGACCCTAAGTGTTATTGAATGCACAAAGGAAACACGCTTCCTCTCTTACGTAAACATATCACTTGTAATGGTCACTGTGATAATAGCAGAACATTATTTAGCGCTTAATGTGTGTCGTCATTGAATAGGCAATTTTTAACAGATTAAGGTTTAGTATTTTTTTATTAACTTGTTTATTTATCTTTATTATAGGGGTTTATTTGAATGTTTGGACATGATTTTGGTCGTTTTTTTCTGAGTTATATCTGGTTCTAAAACTCTTCAGAAACAAGAACATGTTTCCCTGCACTCAAAAGACCAGTTTACTTTACTGACCTGCGAATCAGTTTTGTTAAAGGCAAAATCATCAAATCAAATGACTAATTTTACGCTTTCTCTTTGCCAACAGAACGCAAGCTATTCGTGGGCATGTTAAACAAGAAACTGTCTGAAAACGACGTGAGATCACTGTTCTCTGGTCACGGCGCGATTGAAGAATGCACCGTACTCCGCGACGCGCAGGGCCAGAGCAAGGGCTGCGCTTTTGTCACCTTCGTGTCGAAACAGGCCGCCATTGCTGCTATCAAGGTAATTGTACTAGGATATCATAAGTGCTACAGGGAGGGTAGAATAATTATGTATTGAACAGGGGAAGATAAAGAGGTGAGAGAGGCCGATTTTATTAAATAGGACTAGCAATGTTGGTAGAATTCACATTACTAGCAATATTGTTAACCCCTCCAACTTATAAGCTTGTAGCGACATCTATCTCGCAACATACAAACTAAACGATAGAAATCTTGTATCGCGCAAGCAAAGTTTACCGCTCAACTAGCTTACATACAAATCACCCGATCACAAACATCGGGCAGTTGCCCACCAGACAAAAACACCTGTCTGGTCGGAGGATCCTCCCTTTTCAATGGGATTGCGGGACATTACACCCTGTTCCGCATATCCCCAAAAGCTTTATTCTATTCTAATATGCTTGTGTCTAGAGTGGATTCACGGCAATAGTGTAAAGGCTCTGAAGTTTGAACCCGCGAGCTTTCTCGATCATCAAGTCGACACCTTAGCAGCCTGTTTCCACTCACACTGAGTACGACCCTGTCTCTCCCAGCAATAGAAAAGTAACAGAATAATGTTATGCTTTTTAAGCAATGCTGTGATTGCTACTATCATGGTTAAAGTACCAGGTTGTATAGGTTTTTAGACGTATCAAAGAGGTAGTTCATAATTTCACTATGAATTGAATTATACATATCTACAAAATGCTCAGCGCTGAAGCAAAGGTTAAGCAAAGGTTAACTACCTATTAAATTCATACATTTTGCTTATATATTGTTTTTTCTTGTGGGCTTAGTAGCCAATAAAATAGCTGTAGAGCTATAACAATAGAGTTCTGCATGCGAACTGTACTGTAATTTTTTCAAATTAATAATAAATAATAATAATAATATTCCACAACTTTTCACACAACGCCATCTAGTCCCAAACTAAGCAGAGCTTGTGATATGGGTACTAGACAACTGATAAACATACATATATATTTCTAAATACATACATATTATAGATAAATTACACCCAGACAAAGAACAAATGACCGTGCTCATCACACAACATTTGTCCTAGGTGGGAATCGAACCCACGACCTTGCGCATAGCAGTCAGGGCCACTGACCACTATACCAACGGGCCTAAAAAGTAAACACCAATAATTACAGCATGTTAATTATACAATATTAGGATGACAGTTATTACTCATCACATACATTTAGGTACTTGATTTACTTCATCATTGTCCCATTTCACGAACATGGTGATGTTTCGCAATATTTTCCGAAACGTACAAACATACTAAAAAAAATTGGCCAAGTGCGAGTCGGACTCGCCCATGAAGGGTTCCGTAGTAACTATAATAAATATAATATACTTATAATATTTATTTGAAAAAAAAAACAAAAACCTTACAAATTTCTTAAAACTAGCTTATTTACAATTTTTACAACTACACCAAATAACTTTGTTTTTCATAGTATTTGTATGATTTACAAAGTTATATTTGCGGTTTTAGAAAATATACTTTATCTCAAAAACTGCCGACTCGATCTCGTTCAAACCAATTTTGGTTGAAAGTTTACGTTAAGATCTACAACATATGTTTTTTTTTAGATTTTTCACTTCATTATTATAGAAGTTAGAGGGGGGGGGACACACATTTTACTACTTTGAAGCATATATCTTTTAAACGATTAACTTTATGAAAAAGTCAATTTAGAAACCTTAATGTCATTTTTAAATACCTGTCTATAGATACCACACACGTATAGGTTTCATGAAAAAAAATATTTTCCGTTTCAGTTCCATGTATGGGGGGCTCCCCCCTTAATTTTAAATATTTTTTAAATTTTCTCTTAAAATCGGAAAGCGGTTCACAGAATAATCTACCTATCAAGTTTCACATGTATAGTCCTAATAGTTTCGGAATAAAATTGCTGTGACAGACGGACGGACGGACAGACAGACAGACGGACAGACATGTCGAAACTATAAGGGTTCCGTTTTTTGCCATTCGGCTACGGAACCCTAAAAATTGCAGTATTATACTGTACTATTTTATTAAACTTTGATATTTAATGTCATCTGCAACATTACTTTGAACCTTCAATGAAAAGGCTTTAAACAACGATTTTTAATTGAGAAAATGAGATTAAAATTCGTATAGATTAATCTTTAATCCAAAAATGATCGAGAGCAAATATTTACGTTTGACATTTCTGTAAATTAAATTAGCGAGGACAGACGATATACAATATCGAACAAAAGCCTGTTTCGTCGATGCAGGCCTGTTTAATTGGCTTATAAAATAATGTTCGAGTCTAACAAGTTAATTATGGAATTCACGCGAAATATGTACTATTTACTTTATTTACTATTTCGATTTGCCTATATGTAATATGCTAACTGACCGGGCAAATTTCGTACGCCATTTCATAATTATTTTCTATCCTTTTAAACTTTCTAACTACCTTTTTGGACTTCCAGAACATTTTTAAAACCAAAATTAGCCAAATCGGTCCACCTGTTGTATCATTGTATACGCAGTTTTCTCAAATCATTGTAACAATTACTTCCAGGCGTTACACCACAGTCAAACTATGGAAGGTTGTTCAGCACCGCTGGTCGTGAAATTCGCTGACACGCAGAAAGAGAAGGAGCAGAAGAAACTTCAAGCAATGCAGGCGAGCCTTTGGGGGCTGACGGCCCCCATAGCCCCCGCAACTTACCTCGCGTCAGAGGCGGCGCTGTCGCCTGCAACACAGCTGCAACTATTACAGCAACTGCAGGCTGTCGGGTTGCAGCAACAATTGTTGCAAGGCCAAGGGTCCACGCTTTTGCAAGGTTAGTGTGTAACATTTTTAAATTCGAAACGTCACTCATGTCTAGCCTTGTTCTTTATTCAAATTAGCATTACGCTTTTTTCAGTTGTATAGTAGTCGCTTTTTTAACCTTCAATTGTTATTTTTCGTTTAAAACATTTTCTTGTAAGAACGAGTTCGTCGATATACCTCGTATGCATTACAATATCTGCACAAGCAATGACTCATTGTGTACGTTTATTATCTACAACAATCTGAAACAAGAAAGGAAGATAATATTTGGAAACGGAAATCGTATGACCCTGTAAAACATTGTTCATCAATTTCTCGGTCATAGTACATGATTGCATAATTATACTGCTTAATTCTGTAGGATGATCGAGAAACCCTTTTGCTTGAAAAAGTCAAAAGAATGTAGGTGTACTCAGTGACATAATAAATTGCAGCTGGACAAAATGTATGTCATCAACTTATTATTTCAATAGTCAACAAGACTGGTTTCAGCTTATCAAGCCATGACGCAGTTTTAATGATTCATTAAGCCAAATGAACACTATTTAATTAGTTAGGCACTCGTTTTTATATTGTGTTTCCTTCCAACCTAATTTTACCTCATCCTCGGTGTTGCCTGTTGTGATAATTATGGGGTTACTAGCTTAAACTAGGTGTAAATTGGTATAATGGCGTGATAATTTCATATAATTGGGATTCCAGACAGTGACATTAGTATATTTGTTTCAATATAAAGTTTTTTATTTAAATAAAATAGGCAATATTCATAATATTTTGCAGTTATTAAGTCCACTTTCTTTCTTTTCGTGGGAAAATCATAAAATGACTTCTTCCGCTCTTGGTGGAGCGAAAGGGCATTTCTACTGACTAAAAACCCACCATGTTCCCTCAGTTGTCCTTACGTCCGGGGCTTCATTATCTCGTTATTACATTCCCGCAACCCCGGCAACAGTTATTAAGTCCATAAACTGTAACTGAACTGATGCGATACCTTGCTGAATAAGTATCATAAGTGCAATTCATAAAATTAGTAAAACCATCCATAACTATCACCGAATATACGATCGAATACTAAAACTAAGAAGGTACTCCTGGCAACACCATTGCCCGATCCCACCCATTTTAATTTACTCCTATTTTTATTTTTTTATTTACGCTTCCCTTTTGTCGCATAGGTGTTAACTATCAGGATATGGGTTTCAATGGTGCAGGCCTGAGTGGGGGCACCGTGAGCGGAGTGGGGTCGTTAGGAGGGGGTGCAGCGGATCAGCTCGGGAGTTATTTAGCCCCCGTGTCGGTGCAGAACTTGGCCGCGCTTGCAGCAATAACCCAGGCGCCGGTAGTGTCCCAAGCCGCGCCGATCCAACAAGCCACCGCGCCCCAACAAGCTGCGCCGCCATTGTGTAAGTTGATCTTTTTTTTTAATTTGCATAGACTGCCAGTTGTTTTTTTTTTCTTTCGTCTTTTCCCGCCGAGGTTTTTGTTTGAATTTTTAGTTTTCATTAGGCTGCAAGATTTTTAGTTATAAGGTCCATCCAGCTAGTTGTAATGTGTACATAAGTATGTTTAGGAATAGCTAAATCTCTTTATGCAAATAGGTTATGACTTATTTGTCAACGATTTGAGTGTCACAATAAAAAAATTTCCCGGTCCCTTTATCGACATACTTTTTTCTCTTTAATAACTACAACATTTTGATGCATAAATGTTTAAGTTGTAAAATTCATAAAACTTTTTAAATCAAATTAAATGTTGTCTCAGACCTTAACCTTATTGCCTCCTTACTCATGCAAGTTTATGGCAATATTAAATTCTCAAGTTACTTAAATAAACATGATGCAGTTAACAACTATTGCGTCGGCATTACAAGTACAGATCCACCACGATAAAAACATCCAATCAAACTCCCACATAGTATCTGAATTTTAAATTTGGAACAACACAACAGAATTTTCAATTCGATACTTCCCCCTCATCTTGCACACTCATCCAATTTTATAACCCAAAAGAGTAAAAAAAAACATGTACCGACCTTTTTGTCCGAAAACTTTCCTCTTTCAGGTTTCGTTTCGACTTAAGTAAAAAAAAAGTTAATTAACGATGAACATTTTTCACACTTCAGGTCTTCTCGGGAAGACTAACATCACAGGTAACAATGCAATGAAATAAAAAGAAATATGTGTTTATTTTGACATGGAATGTTTTTTTAGCTTCGTAGATTTATGTGATAAATGAATTTCGAGCCATTGCAATATTATTTAAAGAAAATTATACTTTTTGTTCTGCAAACGAAAAGATCAGAATAGAAATTAAGAATACCGTTACGTAACAAGTGCTTATTTATTTATCGCCGTGGAAATTACAGTATAAATTTAAATATTTCCATTTCTTTACTAATCTCAGCTACACGTGTTCCCAGTACAGTGGAACAAAATACATTACAATTTAAAAATATCCTTTATCGGTGCCTTTTTTAGAAACAATAATGTATTTCTAAATCGAAACAATACAACACTGTCAAAGGTTGTTTTTTAAACACGGCAACGTTCTAGCATTTGCATAAATTATACTTTGAGCGAAGGTAAAATGTATGGAAACAATAAGTAAGATGCCGTAGAATACTCTGCCTTGGAGCAGACTATTGTGTAATATGACAGACTGTTTACATGACAGCCAAGGTTGCAGACTTTGTTCTTGTCGTAATGGCTGAAGTGCACCATTTATCACATGAATCTAGTACTCGCCTGGTATGATTCTATGTTGGCATTGTCTAGGTAAAATGGTCTACCATCGCTTGCTTTGCATAGGCTAATTTATTATAACCTTAAGGATCGGAGAGAACAACTCTTTTGACTCTAAAATTTAATCACATTTATCCCCCGCCATTCCCTTCTCCCCAGGAATTTCATAACGTTATTTAATTAGGAATTTTGTTGTTATTAAAATAGAATTTAAATGCTTTAGTTTATGACCACGTTTTCCTCTGTTAGCGACATTTATATAACTCAGAGAATATCGGATATTTATGCAGTTGTCACCATAAAACGTTAATATTATTTACATTACGTAGTCATGAAATTCGGCAATCGGAATCATTTTGTCGAATACTCGTCACAATTTTTTTTTTAATCTGTATGATGTACAGGCTGTATGTTTTATTTTGCCTTTGACGTGCATCATTAATAGCTGTGATTTATTTTCTTTAATATGGGCGATTTCTTTTTTTATATTATCCCATGTAATTAGAGTAGTGAATAACTGCGAAAGAAGTCTCCGTGTAAAATTAACACTTTTGATTATCTCTGCATGAAGGTACTAAAATACTAAATTTCATATTGAATTTTATGAGATTTGTGAGTGTTATGTTTAATAATGTTTTTCATTTGTATTTTCTTTGTGTGTACTAATAATATTATGACACTGTCTATGGCATGCAGTGTTTGTGTGTAGTTTTATATGTTGTTTGTGTTTTTGACAGTTTGGGCATTATGAGAAATATATTTGCCTTTACTTGTAGTTTTTGGTACTTACTAATAACCCAACCATAAAATATATAAATTCAAGTGAACTCAAGAGCAATGGAATTTCAAAGCTGTAAACATAATAGTTTTACAAAGTTAGGTATAATGTTTTTGACGTTTTCAACGCAATCCTTTGCCAGTTTATGTTCAAAATAAATTTAGCTGCTATAACATTACCGTTTATTATAAGTAGCTACGATTCAACCATTAAACTAACACGAATACTTAGCGCGCGTAATTTGACGACGATTTACATTTTACAAGACATTGAGTATGCTTGTTGAAAGTTTAAATCTTTAGCAAAACGTGGGTTCTCGTGATGTTTAGCTATTTCTTTTTTGTAATATCTTTGGGTTATTAGTTATGGTTCGGTCAGTAATGTTATAAAACTATCTTTGATTTGAATTATGCCAAATTAAGTTAGAAAAGTGATGTTATGTAAGTCGTAAAAATTGTGCGAAACCATGAAATATTATTTCTCGTTATATGTAGAAATGATGAATGCAATATGATCAGTGCCTACAGTTGTGTTTCATGACTAACCATAGTCTAATTGATGATAATGTCAGGTACCTAATGGCCGACACTTTCTAATAAAAATAAAACTTTGACAGAATCAAACTTTTGATTTCTACGAAAAGAAAAACTGAAACAAATATTCAAAATTAAAAAAGTAGAATCTAAAACTTACCATTTGAAATCTAAAGCGTCGCATTCATGACTAAAACCTCCCATTCACAACTTTTCGCTTTTAATCGATTAACAAATCAAATCAAATTTTCCAGGGTCAACGGCTGAGCCGCTAGGTTCTGCATACGCGGCACAATTTGGCACAGCATTCGCTGCAGCCCCATTAGGATCCGTACTAGGTTCGGCCGCCGCCGCAGCCGCTGGAAAGCAGGTTGAAGGTACGGGTAATCTTTATTTTGCTGGTAAGTGTATAGTTAGCCAGCATCTTTCAGGTGGTCTAATAGGCCAAAGCCATACTATACCGTGACAACGCAATGTTTTTTCAAAGATTCAGTTCTGTGCCTACAGGACGAATAGTGTTATACTACTGTCGAAAAGTAATCATAACAGCATTGACACGTCATGGTATGGCCCAAGTTCCTGTGGTGTCTTAAAAGGCAACTAGTAGTCACTGAATGATAGCAGTATCTTTTAGATCTAGAAAGTGTGTACTAATAACAATGAAGTCATTTAGCAATTTTAGTGAATGGCAACATCAAGGAGAGGCCAGCCATTGAGGGGGCAAAAAGAATCATCCGATGGTCATCCAACATCCATCAATATATGGATGTACATGTTACATTTTTGAACACACGACAAACTTTGGCTAATCGCCAATGTTCTGTCCTACGACCGTTAAAATCGGAATATTGCATTGTTTTATATGATCTTCATACTACTGACCGATAACAAAAAAATGATGAGAAACTCTTTGGAGTTGTTTGTCAATGTACAATAAAAGAACTTAGAATAATGAAATTATATTATCAAAGTTCTGATGAATCAGGCGGGATTGGTGCAGTCTTTAATAAAAGGATACAATACTTTATTTACTATGAATATTAGAAAAAGGTTGTACATACAATCATGTTTTTTTACTACTCTCGCTGAGTCACATAGGTAACTTTTTATGTGAAAACATGCACGGTCCCTATTGGACACTGCAACGAAGCCGTAGGCTGAAAAAAATCTACAATTTTATAAGGATAACCAATTTCCATTTCCAAATTTAAAATTTAACCAATATGATTTCATTGCACAAATCCTTGGTTCCAACTGCCGGATATAACCCCTCATTCGGGTTTTTACAACTTCCACGAGAAGAAATGGGTGATCTATTCTCGTTGGAGACAATCCAGCTGTTTTAAAACGAAATCGACAAATTAAAGTCAGTGTCCAGTTACATTGTGAGTCACTAAGTCTTGGCCAAACTGAAACGAAATGAAAAATGAATATTATTGACTGCCGAATACTTTTTATGAATGAACTATTTTCCTGAATTTCATGAATGACCGTGGAAGACATCTTAGTTCTCAGGTCAAAGTCAGATCAAAAAGTCAAAATGACATCTAATTTTACTATCCTTTTTATTATTCACTGTAACTATACTTCTAACTGGATGTTGCTCAACAGGTCCTGAAGGCGGGAACCTGTTCATCTACCACCTGCCCCAGGAGTTTACCGACACGGACTTGGCGTCCACGTTCCTGCCGTTCGGCCACGTGATATCGGCAAAAGTGTTCATAGACAAACAGACGAACCTGTCAAAGTGCTTCGGTTTTGTCTCGTACGACAACGCTGCGTCCGCCCAAGCCGCTATTCAGGCCATGAACGGTTTCCAAATAGGTACAAAGAGACTCAAAGTTCAATTGAAACGTTCTAAAGAACTATCGAGACCGTATTAAATATTCCAGAACTCGTTCCTAGTGAATTTACAAAAAAAAAGAGTAAAACAAACTTTGCTATGAGGTTGTAAGATTCCGAACGTTTGTTGTGATGTATCCGGTGCACCTGAACTGACCTAGCTTGTTAAGGTACGTTCGTGACGATGGAGTCCACGTGCACAGTTGTTAACTAAATAAGAATAACGTTAAGGTTTGTGTCAAAGGATTTATCGTTTCCAAAGTATTCCCCAAATTGTTTATTATTATTATATTTTTTTCGTAACATTTAAGTTTTAGTCAGTTTAAGCATAAGTTTGAGGTTCGATACATTTAGCAGGCGCCAAAGAGCTGAGAATTTTTAAATGGACATTATATCTACAGCAATCATATCGGCGAGCAAATTGTTTATTCATATACAAAGATGTATGTTTTATCACCCAAAGTTTCGGCCGGTACTGAAGTATTGAGTACCGATTAGTATTTGCTTATACACCGTTAGGTTCATTAGAACTATATAATTATTATTTGTTACAGTTATTTTTTTTTTTCTTTATTCTGTATGTTACCAACTTGATAGTTAATTGTAAAATAATATAATTATTGTGGCCATTGTCAGTTTTGCAGTCAACTTTTTTCGTTTAAAATTTTAAGTGTTTAGATTAACGAAGTGATCTCAAAGTGATCAGTGTATTTATTGTTTACAAATAATTGTTGTCAAATAGTGTACTTAACATGGATCTACCTGGACCGAGTCTACGTCTTGTCCATAAACTACCTTCATTATGAAAAGATATTTCAAGTAATTCTTCTAATGCTGAAAGTTTCTTTATTGAGATTTTAACTAACTGTTTACCTTCCTTACTATACATAAGCTTACTTATTACATTGATTTAAATAATACAAAGAAAGTTTTAAATATAAGTTTACTAGCTATGTGTAAAAGAAACATTAATAACTGTAAGAATGAACTAAGAAAGATTTCGTTTGAGCGCATTGAGTTTGAGCGTGACTAAATTTACGATTTTGAAGTATAGAATTCAGTATCGTCACTTGAATTTGATATAATGAATTCCGCTTCGTCACGTGAATTTCGAGTAACGTATTCCGTTTCGTCACTCTGCTTTTTTTCAGTGAAATATTTGAAATATCTTCTCGTGTTTAACTTAACTATTTACTATTGTGCTTGTTTTGTGTAATTAATGTAATACTTTACCACAGTCAACAACATAATTATATAAAATTTTGACACATCGAACACTGGCCCTTTAGTCAAAAATTTTTGTTAGTGTAAGTATTTAATTATAGAAATATTTTCGTATGTAAGTTTTGCTATTTCATTCATCTTCTTAAAATATGTTTCTATATAAAATACTGTTCGTCACTATTTCACTAATAGTCACTGGCACATTTTGATTGTTTCATAATTTTGAAATATTTACGTAAATGTCACGGAAAAATACATCACTGCAGGAATTCTACAACATAAGGCAAAATGACGAAATTATTTTTTCATTAAATCAATCGAGTCTATATTTAAGTTTATACTTTGCTAACTTTACGTAAAACTATAAGAAAGTTAATAACTTGAACCAACAATCTATAAAGCTACTTGCAAAAACATAAAGTAAACAATGGTATTTTTTCGTGATATAAATATAAAAAGTTTAACTTCTAATTAGCTATTAAATTAAGTATTAATTACATTTATTTCTTGAATACAACCACATTTAATATTGTAAAAACGCTCAATAGGTGAAAAAATAAGGGAATATTACTTACCACTGGGAGAAAACTGCGTAGATTATTTTTATTTATCGTTTATGAGAATATTTAAGGTTACATTTTCAATTGTTTTTAATTATTTTTGTTAATAACTTGTGCCAATGCGTTTGTTTCGAAAAAGAGCTGCGACCAATCTTAAGTCTAAAAATTGTGGATTTCTTTAGATATAATTAGTGATGTACAAAGTCAGTCTTGCATCAATACGAAGTTAGCAAGACGCGAAACAATACGAAAATATTATCTATTTATTTGTTCTCAAATGAGACGACTGTTTACTGCACAGTCGGTTCGTAAGTTATTCTTACTTTGCGCATCACTAATCATGAGTTGTCTTCTAAAAGAACTGATGTAGAGAGAGCATCAATTATAATAACTTAATTAAATTTAGTTGAGTATTATTATTATATTTAAAAAAAGTTTATCAAAATGGGTCTATATTATTTAGTTTAATTTTAGTCAACTTTTTGATGTCTAATGAAAGACAATATGTAGACTGAATAAGTTTCTTTCTTAGATGTTACAGCGTTACAATATTTGTCTTGTGATTCCTTTATTAAGTTCATTAGTGAACACTGTAAACATCTTATTTCTTCGTCTTGCAAATATTATTTTCTTGTTGTTAAGGTAAATAAATTATTATAAAGGCATGTACGTATTGTTAAAAGTGGACATTGGGAATATTGATATAGTGTAAATGGAGCTACGATCCTGGACACGACCACTCGTTTAGCCTCTTAAATTGCGTCAATATCATTGCTGGGGCTGTGATGTGTTGCAATTTCTTTAACGTCTTCTATATGTTGAGACTTCTGATTCCTATACATAGTATGAAGTACGTTGAAATAAATGCATTACTTTTGCAGTTCGCAACCCCATCAATAATGTTAGCGAGCCCCCAACGTGTGATCTAGATAGATGTCAAAAATATTGTGAATAAAATTTTTTACCTACAATTTTCTAGGTGTTTGACGGGGAACCTTGTTGTTGCTAATGCCTAAGTTTTGTACCTACCACTAAATGATTGGAATAGAGTATGATGACGAAGGCATTTTTATTTTAGAGAAGGGTATATTTGGTGACCGTCAAGTTACCGTTCGCTTGCTTCTATCGAGATCTGAACCGATCGATTGTAATTTAGAACGTGAACAATGAATATTTTTTCCTTGAAGGTTCACCAATTTTCAAGAGTCTCTGAGTGTTATTTTAAATACCTATCTTTCCAAGGCCGGTTCGAATGTCGATAAATCTTGACGTTACATAGGTCACAATGTCGCCAGGAGCCTGTGATGTTACCCATATTGCCATAAGCTTATTTCAAGCTCAATATTTTTCCTAAGCATTTTATATAAATGTCGCCTACGATGCTTTCAAAATTTGTTTACCTTTTAGTACCTATGTAAAATCTAAAAGTGTGAACACGAATAATTTTTATCAATTTCTTGCTGACCACACTAGGCAAAAGTCCTTACAAGTTAGAAAAAAAAAATAATGTCATTTATTGTGACAGCGATGAAAAATAATGTAAAGGATTACAATTATCACTGATCATTTTCATTATTTAGAAAATATGATTATGTTTTATTTATACCCAGATTCTTGATATATCTATCGTGAATGTATCTATAAGAAGAAATTGAAATAAAACCTGAATGTGTACCTAGCCGACTTTAGAAGGCTATTGGACTAGACTTTATATTTGAGCTAGACATTTAAATTTGGCTAGTCTAAGACAAACATTACACTAACTTGACTCAAAATGATGAAAAGTAATCCAACTCCGTAAATATTTTGAATATTGATTTTACATTTAAAAATAAATTCTGAATCTGGGTGTGTTATACAATGTTTGAATTGTATTATTTTATAAAGGCAATGTTAAGCTTGATAGTTTGTATCGAGTCACGGTATGTGATACAGCATATCTGAAATTGAAGCAAGAAAATAAGATTTATTTTTTCATTCTCGCGGCACCACACTAGTTATAAAATTGGTATGGAAAATTATAAAAGAACTGTTTTATACAAACACCCGTTTTGTTGATATGAATGTAAATAAATGTCAAGTTAAAAAAAAAACACGGTTTGATTTTTTCTGTCATGTTTTTATAAATCCCATTATCTAGACGGAAACTTTAAGTCAAAATTATTTGAACTATAGGGTAGTTTCTATGTTGAAAACTGATTATGCTATATTTGATAAAATAAAATGTGAAAATATATTATTTTTCCTTTCAAATCAGTAAAATTGGCAAAGATCAAAAGTTTTAGAGTTGGGGCTACCTACTTGTCACTTGATGCTATAAAGCCTGCAATACATGTTGGCCGAGCGTTGTCGAGTGAAGGCCAATACCAACATGTAGACGGTATATTTGCCTTGTCTTGCTATCGCTCGGTGTCACTTGCCTAGTTGGCCGAGTGGAGGCCAGTGCCAATGTGCAATGTGTGTGTGTGTTCATTTGGTGCAACTTGTCTTCGCTCGCCGTTGCTCGTGATCACTTGCCTCACTTCGGATCGGTATCGATTTTTGGTCACAAATCAAAGGCGCTCGCCTGCGCTCGGCCAACGTGCGGTCGGCCAACGTGCGGGCAGCTCTACATAGCTAATCTGTCGAACCCTAGAATATGATGAATCCACGAATCAGTCGAGTAGAGAATCTGCCGAACTAACTAATCTGTCCAATCCAAGAATCTGTCCAGTACCGAACAAAGGCTTCTACATTGGTCGTCTGCATTGGCGTTCAACGAACTTGTCGAAAGTGTGGACATTATTTCTTGCCTTGTACCTATTTGTCAACGCTCGCGTTGGCCTACGCTCGGCCAACATGTATTGCAGGCTTTAAGAAACCGAGAAAGAGACCCATACGAAAGTGTGACGTCACGTCGTAATCACTCACTGCATACTTGCATAGTCATAATTTTCTAATTACGTGGCCAAAGAATAAATACGTGCCTAATTTTTATATCAATCTCAATCAGTATATCAATCTACGCGATGGACTTGGTAGACAGATTCTCGTCAATGGCTAAGATGTCGGACTTGTGATGGAGAGTTCGCGGGTTCGAACCCTACCCATTACACTATTGCGTGAACCCACTCCAGACAAAATCATATTTAGCTTAGTTGGAATGTTTCCTTAAAACAGAAGGGTATGAAAGGGATAAACATAATATGGCCCAAAAACAATAGCGGTTCAAGGAATAGTATGCACTTCTATAAACGACTTCTCAACTGAAGAAATTATATTTCAATTTTCGGTAAAATTCAATTTTTTTTTTTTTAATACGTTCGCGTTTGACCTCTATCTCACCTGATGGTAAGTGATGATGTGATCGAAGATGGAGCACGCATTAATTACTAGCAATCTTATTCACCTCTCCAACTAAGCTAAATATGCATTGCTAACCTTTAACTATGGACGTCATGTTTTCATTACACTTCTATGGACAAACGGTCTCAGAGACCCATGAACTTCAAGGATGAAAATTAAATGATATTTTGGAGCGAGGGGTAAAACTATGTTATGAATTTATTAATTGGGTTGAAATGAAACGAAAAATATATAAATCAACTGTATTCTTTACTAAATTATACTTATTAATACCAATTATCCGTCTTTGAGGCACATTTTTAGACTATAATGACATGAGATCACTTTTAGGAACATAAATCTTTAAATAAAGCTTATTAAACAAAAAGTCTTTCTGTTTTCAAAAATTTAAACTAAGTATAAAAAGACGGGCACGCCGCAATTGCGGCGGTAAGACCCCTCTGAGGAGTGGCTAGATCGGCGTCACGGCGTCCTGACCTACCGCATGACGCAGGTCCTCACCGGACACGGAAGCTTCGGTAGGTACCTGTGTCTGATGGGAAAGGAGGAAACGCCTGGGTGTCACCACTGCGAGGGTCGCCCTGAGAACACCGTAGAGCACACGGTGCAAGACTGCCCCGCCTGGGCAGAGCACCGACGTGTCCTCACGGCGGAGACCTCTCGCGCCCGGCATTGGTCGAGGCCATGCTGCGGGGCGAGAGGGAGTGGGAAGCGGTCGCCTCCTTCTGCGAAGCAGTCATGCTTCCGAAGGAGGAGGCGGGCCGCGTGAGGGAGAGGATGGCGTCCTCCCTCCAGCCCAGCCGCAGTGGTAGACGCCCACGGCGTCGGACGTCGGCCGACGATCTCCGGCCACCGTAGGCGCGGGCATGCGGACAGCGAGTAAAGGGCAACTCGCTGTCCGACCATGGACCATGCCCGGGTCGACGGCGCGTCGTGTTCCACGCGCGCCTCAAAGAGCGTCAGCAACATGACGAGGCCCCCTCTGCAGAGGGCCGAAGCCTGCCGGGGTCGTGGGACTCATCCCGTTACCGTGGCCCCGGTACGTAAAGGGTTATTGAAGGAACACCGTGGATTTTAGTCAGTAAAAGTCTGACAGTCCCTCCCACCCTGCCCGGGGTGGTAGGACTTATTTGATAATTTTACCATGTTAAAAAAAAAAAGTATAAAAAGTAAACAAATATAAAAATAAACGCTTTACATTTAAATATAAAAATATTGACAGCTGTTAAATCTTAGGCAATTATTGGCAATCGTTACACAGTGGCTTTGAACATTATAAACAAACTGGTTGTTTGCAACCAACACATGTATGTGTTGTCTTTCAATTTAGTTTTGGAGGGCAAAGTCTACATATTTTACGAGCTCTAGGATCCATTTCTTCACTTATAGGTGCAGGAGGTGGCATATCGGGGCCCAAAATGCGAGCCATGAGTAGTCTGGTAATCTCATCTTCGGCCGTAGTGTTGTCCAAACAGAAGATAGTCTTTGCCACAGAACTACCAGACAATTGGCATGACCGTTTTATTCCAGACGTGCTCGGGCGTATATTATTGTTATCTATTTTTATGAAAAAATCTATAACAAAAGTTTAAAAAGTTGTAAAATACTTTGTATGAGAAACGTGGACATAAGGTCTCACAGGCCGCGGTCAAATTATGAACGTCAAATACTCACGTGTTTTGCAGCCAGCAACACAACCATCTCCGTCCACAATCGTTTCATGACTAATGTGAAAGGTACTGAATGGCATAGTGTCGGGGCACAGATTACTAAATAGTTACTTCGTAACAGATACATCACTCTCATACAAAAGCGAAAATACCTACACTATAATAGCCTACAAAATCTTAATAATAATATCCTCGTATCCGTAAACTCATTTATGTGTTCAAGAGTCTCAGATCTGTAGCGGATACCAAAACATTGAAAACAGTTTACTTTGCGCTTGCCCAATCTTTGCTGGGCTACTGTATTTCTGCCTGGGGTGGCACCTTTGCAGTCAGTATGTTACGTTTAGAGCGAGCACAAAGAGCAGTCCTAAAAGTCATGTGCAGAAAACCCTTCAGGTATCCTACCACACTTCTTTTCAAAGAGTGTGAGGTCTTAACGACTAGACAACTATTTGTGCTCCAAATAACATTACGCAAACACACCACCATATCACAGGCCTTAAAATTACGAGAAGGAAAGCGCAAAAGAACGAGGTTGTGCAACACAGAGAGGCACAAATCTACTCTAGCTCAAAGGCATTACTGGATTTTGGGTTCACATGTTTATAATAAAATAAATGCGGTCTTAGATATCTGCCTACTTACCCGACATCAATGCAAAATCGCTGTTAGTGACTGGCTTAAGAGTCTCAATTATAAGGAATCTGAGAGACTTATCAAATTGGGGTGACTCTTAGAATCATCAAATGTTACACATACACAATCGCACACTATACACACAGTTGCAGTCTATACACATTACCACACACTCTACATACAGTCGCGCACTACACACAGTCGCACACTACACACAGTCGCACACTACACACAGACGCACACTACACATACAGTCGCACACCATTCACACCTGTTTTGTCTTGTATAATTTCAATGTTATTTTAATATTTTTGTTATTTTAAGTTATTAGTAAATTATGTTAATGTCTTTTTTTTTATATAAATTTTATTGAGTGATATTATTTGGTCCGGAGGAAGGTGACGGCATTCGTGATACAGGGTAATCCTAGTACGAATGCCAAAGCACTCCTTATTATGATACTATATTATGTACCTACAAATAAATAAAATACTTTATACTTTATACTAGCTGTTTGCAGCGAGAAGAAATGTACCATAAGTACACACACAGAGAGTTGAGATTGTTTTGCCCGCCGCGCGACCCACGTCATCGAGTGAATGTCCTAAGGTTGTATATGATGATATTGGTAATAAAATGTTTCAGTTTAATAAAATGATAGATGCATTTTTTCCTTCCCTGAATTCCCGATTATTAAATTTTAGTGTTGAAAATACCCGAAACCACGTAAATAATTTCAATTTTAATAAAATTCCGCGCAAATAAATAATCAAAAGGGTAACAGGACCAAAGCGGAGGAAAATCAATTGTTTTTAGGTCGATCCATTATGACGTTGTCAATATTATTCAAAAGGCTCAGGTAGGCGTGCGGCAGCCCGCTGTCGGATGTACCGACGACGATACGCGAATCGGTAGGCATATAACGCGTGGCCTTGAGCGAGTGACGGACGCCTGGTCGGTTGACGCGGGGAAGTAGTTAATTTGCGGATTCTCAGAAACGTCGCGGCCTCTGAGACCTTATGTCCATAGTTAAAGGCTAAACATCTCTAACAAAACCACCACACATTGAAGGGGATGCTTAAATGCCGAAGTATCATCCTCATTCGGAAACACTAGACACAATGCTCACCGATTCTCAAGGCAGAAGTCATTCCGCAAAGTCTGTGAAGCTGCCAGGATACTAACATCCATAAAACTCTTAAATGCTAATTTAAGTATTTTATGGAACCTCTATTACTCTTCCGACAAAGGCTGGGCTAGGACCATATAGATACACCTGCCTAATCCTCGCAGCTCTGAATTACATCTGAGCATTAACGAACGGAAACGAGAACTAGAACGAAGCTGAAAGGGTCACCCCCTTTTAAGCCTCGTTCGGGTACATTCAGCCAACCCGTGTTACCTAGTAGGTACTACCTACACAACCAAAAACCATACCACACGGCGCACAGTTTATGATTTGACCAATCTAGCAGGACAATAGGTATTTAAATGTTAATGTTTAAAACTACGTTTTCTAATCTTCTTACACTTTCGAATACATCTTTTAACTGATAACACAAGGAAAATAATCCATTGTCACGCAAAACTGGTTTTAACAATGGGCGTTACTTGAACTTATTCAGGTAGTCGATGCTATAATAATCGTTTTTTTGCGATTTTTTGCGATTATATATTTTTTTGCTTTTTCTTTGTAGATGCAGAATGCAGCGAAAATCAATATTTGATTTTTGGCGTTCTATTCCGCCCAAAGGTCGATTAAATAAAGTAATCAACTTTGTGAAAATGAGCTTTGGTGATTTAGTTGTTATCGAAGAACAGGATGAGCAGTTACAGGCATTTTTGAAAAAAGAATGCGAGAAAATTCGTGTGAAATGGGATCGCAAGCAAAGACGATTAGACTTGTTTTTAAAAGACTATGAACAGTGGCTCAACGAAGATTTAACTTTCGCCATGCTTGTGGTATCAGAAAATGTTTTAATACCAAGTACTAGTGGTGGCAGGCCACAGAAAAGCTTTGTGTAAAGTTAAAAAAAAAAACGAAGAAGAGGAAAGTTCAGCACTTACTAAATTACTACTGTAAAGATGAACTGACTTTCGCTACGCAATTAAGTGTCAGAGCTAATGGCAAACGTGATGCTGCGACATTGATTGAAGAATTATATGTATACAGCCTCGCCAAAACGAGCCACCACATATAAGAAAGCTCGAAGAATTATTATTACTGGAAAAGAACAAAGACCTTATACGCCTGACGAAGCTTTGGCCTTTTTCATATCAAATAATTTCACTGTGCAGACACAAAAATGTTCAACAAGAAGCCAAAGAAAGGGGATTCAATGTATACCCTTGCTATGATCACGTGTCGCAGGTGAAGAAGCAGTGCTATCCTCCTGTTGAAAATATAACAGTAACCGAAATATCGGCTGAAGTAAGACTGGATTCTCTTTTGAACCATACTGCTTTGAGAATATGTAAAAATATTCTTGAAAAAAGTTTAGATACAAGTGTGTTGAATTACACTATGATATACAAATGGGGATGCGATGGGTCTTCGGGTCATAGCTTATACAAGCAACCATTTGAAGATACCGATAGCACAGACGAATATATGTTTATCATATCTTTAGTTCCACTAAGACTTGTAAACAATGCACAGAAGGTCATATGGGAAAATCCTCGGCCATCATCACCAAGATTCTGTAGAATTATCAAATTCATGTACAAGAAAGAAAGCGAAGCATTGATCAAAGAAGAATGCCAAGGCATTAAAAATCAAATACGGATGTTAATGCCACTACTGAGTGGAGACCAGGGAGATATATTTAAGTTTATACCCGTGGTATAACAGTGCATAAAATTTTGGTACATGGAGCAAATATAATAAAAAAATTCGGTGATACCGATAGGGCAAATGTCCGAGGAGGCTTCCGAGGTCAAAAATAAAGAAATCAGAAAAGCCAGATTGGCGCATACATTGAAGACATCAACACACAGAACTAATTTTGATTTAATTAAACATTTGTTAACATCTTCAAACCCTTATATAACATTATTAAGAAAAATTCCTCGAAAACAAATATCTAAGCGAGACATATAAGAATTTTATTAAAAGATTGAAAAAAATATGTTACACATTTAATTTTGCCTTTTATTTACTGCCACATTCCTATGTATACAATAAATGTAATATATAATACAATATTTAGGTTCCCGAGTTTTGTCCCCCCAGGATGAGTCAAATCATACACTGTGCGGCGTACAATTTGAAGATGTTTTTATATCTTTCATATGGACTAAGTGGTATGTGTTCGGACCAGTCTTAGGGTATCTCAAAGCTATTTTACTTAGGTAAGTAAATGTTTAATTATCGGCTGTCCCATTTCTAAGCCAGCCAATAAGCCAGTAAAGGACACTTTTTACAAAAATAATTTTATTACCTTATCTTGCTAATCTAGTAAGTACCTACCAAATACAAATTTTAACAGATTTTCGACAGATTTTAAGCATCGAAGCCAAGTGCAACCATACATTCTCTTGTGCATTCTAAAACCTAGCAAGTCACTTAAACCAATTCTATAAGATCCTGTAAGATATCTTATAAGATATCCAATAGCTACTTACATATTTTACGTTTATCTCTTGTAACATTTCGTTTTAAGTCCTTACTAGGTCTTGAAACGGAGCAGTCGAAATGGAATCTACTAGAATTCGTCTACATTCCATCTTGTTCGGCGCCACCAGCACTGGTGAAAATTCTAAGTATCGCCTCAGTCAATATTAAGATCTTTCGTTAAATTTTGTACAAATTCTTACTTCACTATAACGTAATCGTATCGAGGTCTCGATACTATTACGAAAGAGCTTCGTGATTCCGACAATAGTTGTATTCCGTTATCGTATCGGCAACTCGATACGTCTACGATACGAAACCTACAAATATTCGTGCTAGAGGTACCGGATGGCAAAGAGAATATAATATAAGAGACGGAACTTAGAACATTCAGTCTGTGAGAAATTTAAACATAGTGTATTACATACTCTTTGGAGAAATTGTTAACCTTCTTTAGCCAACCTCAAAAAAAAAAACATTGCTACCAACATTAAAATTTCAACTAGCACTGTGACAATCATGACCTTGACGGGAAGAACTGTCATTGATAGGGATGCGCAATGTATAGAGAACTCAATAAACTTATCGATATGTTTAAAATTTATCGATATCGATGAAATGCACTATATGCAATTAATTGGGTTCTATTTAAAACTAATTATTTTGAAAAAAACTGTGTAAAATAAAACACTCATGTTATTTCAGCATTTATTTATTGATATAGTTATATTACTAACGACCTATAGCACTTTATTTATGATCTATTTTTAATTGGAATAAGGGTAGAACAGAAATAATAATTACAATAGCTCTTCATATGAATAAAAGGTGTATTCCTGTCTTCCCCGTCATAGTCACGGTATTTTTAGAAGACTAAAAACAAGGCATTGGAAAATAACAAATATTACTTATGTTATATGTATAAATTATAGTATAAAGCCGGGTATTCATTAGGCAACATTTGTTAATAAACACTGTTTCACTATGTATGATCATCTTTGAAAACAGTTTATCAACAGTTTATAAACAAAGGTGATGAAACATTGTTTCTTAAACATCTAAACATTTTGTTTATAAGCAAAAATCAACAGGTGTGGACATGTGTTGTGCGATTTTATAAACATGGAAGTAGCAGGCTGCATTTCGTTTTTTCTAATTGCTCCATCAACTGCTTTTCCCTTGGTGTTAAATCTGTAGACAGGTTTTTAAATATGTATAAGCAAAATATTTGATGAAATTTGTAAATATTTCCCTGCATATGCAAACGCAAGGATCTTTTCTAAGTAAAATGAACAATAGAACACTATTTCGAGAATTTCTTGATTTGATAAGGCGGTGGGACAGACTGTCCGAGGCCAAGGCATACCAATTATGAAAAAAAAAAAATAAGAAATGCAAATAGTAATTAGTAAAGGAATAGCAAACGTTTTTTTTTACATATAATTTGTTGAGAATGTAATATTAAAAGAATTTGGTGATTTTATTTAAAATATTTACCATTTTGGGCCAGCCCCTTGAGGATATGTCTCAATTGCTGGCTTGTGGATGGCACTGCTTCAGGCAAAAGATCTGAAATGATACATTTTAATTTGAAACTATTTTGGAAACCATCAGATATTCAAGGTTCACTATTTTTTTTAATTTGAAATAGAATAAGTATCCTAATTTTGACCTCTTTAATGAATTTGACAAATATTTTAAATGATAAGCTTCGCCTAGGTGGAGGTCGGAAAACATCCCACATTCCTTGTATCCTCTCAGACCACTTCAACAGCTCACTGTGTATTTGTCTTGACTTAAATGCATTATGTCTGTCCCTCTCGCAGAGACCTGTGCCCTGTCTCCCAGCATTGAGTACATTATAGGCTAATTACAATGATGATTATGAATAATTTACCATTTTGAGACAGCTCCTTAAGGATATGTCTGGATTGCTGGCTTGTGGATGGCACTGCTTCAGGCAAAAGATCTGAAATGATACATTATAATTTGAAACTAGTTTTGGGATCTACCAGATATCAAGGTTCACTAGTTTTTTTTTAAATTGAAATAGAAGTAGCATCTTAATTTTTAACTCTTTAATTAATTTGACAAATATTTTAAATGATAAGCCTCGCCTGGGTGGTGGACGGATATTATCCCACATTCATTATGATGATGATAAATGGTTATTAATATGTATATCTATAAGTAACTATGAATCCCTTTAAATGCCAAATATATTCACTTGTGTTTTTGGTTCAAAATTAGCCTTGAGACTCGTTTCAGCACTTTTTGATATACCACAGGTATTTCACACTTGAAAAATTCATTCTATACAGGATACTTAATCGTATTATATTTACCTCTTGACTCTGAATGCTGATACACATGTTGTGGAAATTCTGCCAATTGTCCGTCAGTGAGAGGTAAGGCCATCAAATTCAAAGACGGGATTGCATGTCTTTTCAGACGATTTCCCTTTTTGCCTTTTTTCCAAAGTAGTTTGCACATACATTTCGCTACTCATGCAGTTTTTGTATTGGTAGATGCATCATTTCTTCATTACCAACTGCTTTTAGCCACTCTCGACAGCTGGAAGATACAAAATATTAAAAGTTATTATTAACTATGAATTTATTAAGTGTGATTTAAAGTTGAATCAGTGATTTAAAAAACTCGACATGTTACATTTTCCCAGAAGTGAGTTAGCGCCAGTATCATATTTTATAAACATAGACCTATCTACCAACTGTTAAAGTATGAAATAATCACTCCATTCATAAATTAGTAGTTCATAGCATACAAAGAAATATCACTCACAAAACATTAATAATAAGATAAAGTATTTATAGCAGTGTGAACTGTGAAATGTACGGTGAGTGATATTGTTGTGCTATGAATTATATGATATTATTATATAATAGAATAGTCTTAAATAATCTTAACATGTGGAGTTTTTGAAGTCACCAATTCAGTTTTGAAAACATCTAATTTAAACGATCAGTGCTACTAAATGGAATAGTTTCTTGGGATATGAAATTCTAGAATAATCACCAATCACACCATATTGTAAGTAGATAATGAAATGTCTCAGACTCTCTGAATATAGTATATAGAACCTAGTTTCTTGTAATCATGCTAAAAACATGGTATTTAGCAGTTAACCTACATACTAAAATATATTGTAATCTTGATTGATCACCAGAGGGCCCCTAAGACGACCCACTGACCAAAATTTGAATGATGCTATTCACAATAATTTATTTACACTTAAATTAAACAGGTAAAGTTCGTGAGGTTGTAGGGGGGGGGGGGGGGGTAATCTCTGATCTACAGAACTAATTTCGAAAATTCTTTTATCAATAGAAATCCACGTTACTTGTGAGTGTCATAGGCATATATTATCCCGAAAAATAAATGTTTACCACCCAATGAAGTATGCATGGGTCAGCTAATTAGCAATATGGAAATTAACAACATACAGGTACTCACCGGTTTGGATCCAGTAGAAACTTGGAAAAAGCCACTTATTTCCAGTATGCCAGGCCTCCTTGATACCGCAAACTTCACATCTTCTGTGACCCTTACCCATGATGGTTCAGAGTCACTGTCTCAATTATTATAGTAAAAACAAATAAGTCTCGCAAGAGTCACTTACACTTAGAGACAATACCTCGATAAAACTATGTGGGGGTTAAACGGAGGAGGATGCTCGATTCAACGTTTAACATACAATCACGAAAATTATTCTGTTATGTTATATTCCGAAATCATAAAGAAAAAGGAAAAATCAAACAGAAAAATCACAACATAAACATGGACGACGCAAAGGCAGACATGTTTGTTTGCATAGACAACAAATCTACAGTTTTAGTGGTTTAATGTTGGTCATCCTCAGATTTTGACGTTTGTTTCTGAATGTTGGCTAAAGAAGGTTACAAATCCCATATAAAAAAGATTTGTTCGGAGTTTCACAGGACTGCCGGATGGTTTTCGTCGCGAACGCCGAAGGGCGTCCTCCGCACCTAATTTTTTTTTTTTTTAATAGTTGATAGGCTTGCGTTTGACCACAATCTCACCTGATTTTAAGCGATGATGTGGTCGAAGATGAAGCACGCTTGCCTAGAAGTAACCTATTCACTCGACTTAAAGACTCCCAGGTTATAACTATCAGGAAATACAGACTCCGGCAGGGAATTCCACTCCTTAGCCGTACGCACAATGAAAGTATTCCCAAAACGTTTCGTGCGTATGGGTGGGATGTCCACCATATAACGATGGCGCATCGCCGTTTGTCTTGTAGTCCGATGATGGAACGGGCTTGGCGGAATAAGACTGTGCAATTCCATCACACACTCCCCGAAATGTAACCGATAGAAAACTGACAGGCTTGCAACACGTCGCCGATGTTCTAGGCTCTGGAGCCTTGTCTCGACCAGTTTCTCGTTGCCGATGAGCCTTTTGGCCCGTTTCTCTATAGACTCAAATGCATCAAGCTGGTATTTGGCAGATCCGTCCCAGAGATGAGAGCAGTACTCCATACACGATCGAACTTGCGCTTGATAGAGGTTGAGCAGCTGTTCCGGTGTGAAGTACCGTCTCACCTTTGCGAGGATTCCCAACTTTTTGGCAGCCAATTGAGCCTTAGCCTCGATAAACGGACCAAAATTAAGGGTGGATGTCAACGTAACCCCAAGAAGCTCGATGTGATCAGTTATCGGAACGGTTACACCACGGAAAGAAGGAGCTGGATAATATAGACGCCGATCGACTTTTTCAGCACATTTTTTTTTCATTTCAGTTTTTTTTATTGGTAATAGGCTCGCGTTTGACCACTATCTCACCTGATGGTAAGTGACGATGTGGTCGAAGATGGAGCACGCTTGCCTAGAAGTAACCTATTCACTCTTGACTTAAAGACTCCCAGGTTATAGCGATCAGAAAACACAGACTCCGGCAGGGAATTCCACTCCTTAGCCATACGCACAATGAAAGTATTCCCAAAACGTTTTATGCGTATGGGTGGGATGTCCATGTAACGATGGCGATGTTTAAAGAAATTGACCATATATATATCATATCATTTATCAATATTAGAGGTGGCAAACCTTTTCATAACTTTTATAATACTATTATTATTTACTAGCTTGTGCCCGCGGCTTCGCCCGCGTGGGAAGTTTTTCCCGTGTAAATCCCGATCCCGTGGGAATTTCGCAAAATCCTTTCTTAGCGGATGCCTACGTCATAACATCTACCTGCATGCCAAATTTCAGCCCGATCCGTCCAGTGGTTTGGGCTGTGCGTTGATAGATCACTATGCCAGTCAGTCAGTCAGTCACCTTTGAGTTATATATATTTAGATTTACAGACCTTATTTTTATAGGCATCTTTGTTAACCTGAAAATTTGTATAAAAATGAACTTTTGTTGAAAAAATTGATGCAATTTGTCGACACTATAGAGAACGGACAAGTTTTAATATATTATGTAAAAATTATAACTTCGTAAAAATTTATCTAATTTATATAGAAAGGAGTAGATTAATTCATACATATTTATTTGTTTCCAAACACGTTAAAATATGTTAGCTAGTGTTGTCAAAGGATAACTAATTTAGTGATGGACACAATAGACTGAGTACCTAGACCTACCTAATCAATTCTCAATAAAACAGGAATGTTATAAAGGAATAGTTTTACCCATAATTTACGGGTTTGTGTTGACTGTACTCGGTCTTCTGTTGAACCGATATAGACTGAGAACAGAGGCTCTAGTGTGAGTTTCTTTTAACCATCTCGATTTTACGCATCGAGCGCGTTCAGTACTCCGATTGGTAAAGGGCCAATCCTCCGCATACTTACCTACTTCGTTGTCCGTCTGTCTGTTTGCCAGTCTGCCAAGACCCTTTCTCGACCGAGACAGTAGTTGTGCACTTATGCGGTGCATTAGACACTCCAAGCGCTTTCTCTTATGCAACTATGCGTTATCATGCGACATTCAGACAGCATAAGTAAAGGAAAGTCTTTTTAAAAGGTAAAGGTTTTTTGCGACTACAAACTTACATTTGTAGTTGGAGAATTGACCGTAACGTATACATGTTTACAACCACAAAGATAGGTTTGTTTTTGGGATAACATAATAGGTATTTAATTACAATCAAAGGATGTTAAACCCTGGAAAACGCCGTTAGGCGTCTTCTGCACCTAGGATAGAATTCGCAATTTTTCTTTCGCAAATTAGCAGTATCTTGATGTATTTATTTTGCGCAGATATAGGCATTTAAAAAGAACGCCGATGGGCGTATTTCGTACCTGAATATTAAATCAAAAAACGCCGAAAAGCGTCCGCCGCGGCGAATGGGTTAAAAAAGTTCTTTTAGATTAAGAAAGATCCCGACTACTGAAAAGTCACGCTCTAAGTGTATGAAGGGTGGGTTGTTAGTCAGTAGAAATCTGACACTCCCAGTCACTCCCTTCCGCTCCCTCAGGAGAAGTTATTAGATGATTTTCCCACCGTAAGAAAGTGTAAGTATGGAAAGTATGAAACATACAAAACAAATGTCATCTGAAACCGTTATGTAAAGGATAGCCGTGATCGTATGCTATTTGTGTTGTTTTGTTATTAGCATAACTGTTTCAGGTGAGATTATTCTCGTGTTTCATACTTTTTAAAGCGTGATTGTTCAGTAATCGGAGTTTTGTTTTTGAAAATGGTTATTTATTATTAAAGTTTTATAATTATTTAATAAAATATCTGCAGAACCGCTTTACATTTTAGATTTATTCTCAATTATCGGGTGAATGCAACCAAAGCCACGAGCAACAGCTAACTAGAAATATATTTTTGAACTATGCCAATTAAGCCCTTTCTTTTGATACCCAAAACCTCCAAGTTATTTCCATCCATTATTCCAAGTAATTTTCTTTTTTAGTTCCTATACAAGCGCAAACTCTTTCTTTCAAAAACTTTTTATGTTCATATAAATTACTGTCTTTAGCATGAAGGTTACTTATGTATATAAGTTAATAGTACATAATGGACTATCTGCATATTAATTTTCTCCTTTTGTGTCCAATCCATCCAAAGGTTGTCTGTAAAAGGTCGCTTTTAAGACCGCCCATTGTAACACCCTTTTTGGTTGTTATGTCTGTATTAATTTCTGTTAAATTGTACAATAAGATTATATATTTATACATATTTTTAAAGAGAACTAGCAATATGATATAGAATAATAGAATTCATTTGAGTTAAATCTAGTTCTAATTCAGAATATTGGCCTACCAGTATCTGATGGAAAACTGGGAATTCAAAAATTGTAGTAAGCAACACTAGTGAAGTTTAATGAAAAAGAGAAATTTTACTTCTTCATATTATTATTTTTGTTATTATTTCCTTTATTTCTAATTATACACATATAAATTACATTTTTAAATATTTCTATAAAACACAAAAAACATTTAAAAATATAAAAAATAGTAGCCCACCGGTATCGGGAACAGGGTCCAAGCTACCGGTGGTCAGGGCTCTAGAGAGAGGAACCTCCTAACGATACGCGCCGTGCCCAGGAGTACCGCTTTCTGAAGCAAGCCCTTGATCCAGCCGCCTAACGAGAGCCTCCTAAGGTGTTGGTCGAGGCTCTTGGCTATTAAGCCATTGGCTGAGATGACTATCGGTACAATGACTGCCGAGTTCACATCCCACATGTCGACAATCTCATGCGCCAAGTCAAGATATTTGATTTGCTTATCTTTCTCGGCTTTCACGAGGTTCTCGTCATGCGGGATGGTTATATCGACAATCATGGCACGCCTCTCGTTTCGGTCCACCACCACTATATCAGGCTTATTGGCTACAATAGTCCTATCAGTGATGATGGACCGATCCCAGTATAATGTGATAAGGCCATTATCGAGAACTGGGTCGGGCACATACCTATAGTACGGCACTTCCGATTCCACAAGAGAATATTTCAGAGCAAGTTGCTGATGTATAATCTTGGCTGCCAGGTTGTGCCTATGCAAGTATTCTCCATTAGCAAGACGAGAACAACCAGAGACAATATGACGGATTGATTCACCTGGACGGTGACATGCCCGACACATGTCAACCGTGCCATCCTTCACAATAAATTTCCGGTAGTTGTTCGTCATGATAACTTCGTCCATAATTGCACAGACAAAACCTTCGGTTTCCCCAAAGAGGTCACCGAAGCGCAACCAAGCTACGGACGCTAATTGATCTACATCGGGCCCATGAAGGGCCCGAAAAAAACGTCCGTGTAGCTCCTTACTCTACCATATCCCCCTTCGATCGTTAGTGTCTAGCACTGCAGGTTTGCGCCAGTTCTCATTAGCCAAGGAGAGCGGGGTGAGTCCCTTGTCCACTGCTACTACATCTCGATGCATACCCACTTCAGAAGCAAGGAAATGTTCCCTGAGACTGTATACCTCGCGGTTGTGGAGAGTTTTAGCATTCAAAAAGCCTCGACCTCCACATTTCCGCGGGATATACAGCCTCATCACTGACGAGCGTGGGTGATGCATTCGATATGCAGTCAGCAATGTACGAACTCTCCTATCCAGGGCGTCAAGTTCAGTTTGAGTCCATTTGAGTACGCCGAAAGAGTATATCAACACTGGCATGACCCAACCGTTGAAGGCACGCACCTTATTTCCGCCCGATAGAAGGCTTTTAAATACCTTCTTTAGGCGTCCAAAGAAGCGCTCCTTCAGCGATTGCTTCATGTCAACTTCATTGATACCTAACGCTTCCGACATACCCAAATACTTATAGGTTTCGGTTGGGGAGAGGCTTCTCAGGTTTATGGAATTCGAGGGTTGAGATCCCACGGATTCCACAATCTCCCCTCGCTTTACATGCATAATCGCACATTTGTCGACACCAAACTCCATCCTAATGGCACTACTGAAAGTTTCAGTTACCTTCAGTAGTTCCGTCAGTTGTAGACTAGTGGCGCCAAAAAGTTTTAAATCATCCATGTAAAGGAGGTGAGAAATAACCTGACCACCTCTTTTCAACCTATAGCCTAGACCTGAATTCTCCAGCAGTGTGCTTAGAGGATTCAAGGCTAAGCAAAACCAAAGCGGACTCAAACTATCGCCCTGAAATATACCTCGCTCGAACCTTACCGGTTCGCTGTACCTTGGGATATATTGACATCCTGGATAGCGAAGAACTGTCCTCCATTGTCCTATACATGATGTCAGAAAGGTGCGTAAAGTTGCATTAATTTTATACAATTCTAGCACCCTCATGAGCCATGTATGGGGCACTGAGTCATAGGCCTTCTTGTAGTCTATCCAACATGTCGACAGATCTTTTTTGGAACGTCGAACCTGTTGGCTAATGGCCATATCAATGAGGAGTAACTCCTTAGTACCGCGGGATCCATTCTTACATCCATTTTGAGAGGGAGACATGATGTGATTGTTTTCAATGTGTTTGTTAATTTTAACCCTCAAAATGGATGTCAGAACCTTATAGACCGTTGGTAGACACGTGATTGGTCTATAATTTTTGGGTTCCGCGGTGCTACCAGATTTGTGGAGCAGGTGGGTAACTCCAGTGGTAAAGAACTCAGGTAGCGAGCCAGATTCTAGGGCAGACTGGTACTGAGACGCCAAGCGGGCGTGCGATCTTGTTAGCCACTTGATCCAAAAGTTATGCAGTCCATCCGGCCCTGGAGACTTCCAATTAGGCAGCGGACGGACTGCATGGGCTACATCTTGGGGGCTGATAGTGATTGCCCCCATTTCTGGTATTGGATCGCAGACTCGCTCGACCTCCCGAGTCCAATCGCCTTCGGTGTGACTGACAGGTACCGACCAGATGTTGCGCCAGAATGTACATAAGGCGTCATCATCGGGTAGGCACATATCAGTCGCACCTTGCTCCGGTCGCTCCCAAGCCCTATATACCCACCTTTCGTTACTTCGGAATGTGCGATTCTGGACGAATCGCTCCACTCGCCGTCCATTTATTTTTGTTATTATTATTATTTATTTATCTCAGAAAAGAAATCCATAAAAAGTTTGTTAGTAAAACACCTTACATTCTATGTTAGTAATAAAATAAATTAAAATAATAAACACTAAAAACTAATATATTATCTACGTTAACAATTTATTGTAAGTAGGAGATAATATAATAAGGGCTAGTTGACATTAAGTTTTAAATCTGTATTAGGTGTTGCAGATTGCTCCAGCCAATTCTATGGCGATAAGATTGGTGCACTCATTCTTGTTTGCAAACAGCGCTATCTGTTATCTTAGAAATAAATTTGTGAAACTAAAATTCCAAAATCCGTACAATAGATGGCGCTCTTTTAAATATTTCTGAAATGATCGGATAATCCATTCAAATGGACCATTAGATGATACTCTAAGGTAGAAGCTAAATAAAACACAATACAAATAAATAAACAATTTATTAACAAAAACTAATCATTTCCGTACTTTTGGACGAGTTTTTCCTTATACAACTTAATTTCATCCTCTTTTTTATCAGACGTCGCTTCTGTGGTGTCTAAGGCCGTCTTAACAGATTTGATAAGCCCGGTGTTATCAGCTAATGGTAAGATATCACATATGAGAGGGGATTCGACGCCAAGAATGTAGTGACAAGTTCTAGGCTCTAGTAGATATAGGGAGACTTGGGCCGGACTAGAGGAATTCTCGAGGCATTTCAGCTTGACTTCGGTTTGTCTCGGTTTACCGGTTTTGTCGCATATGTCCCCATTGGCGTAGAAATGGGACACGGATGTGCGGTATTCTGTAAAAGATAAAGCTTTTATTATTGTTGAGATAGACAGTTTTTTTTGTGGCGCTGTAGATAAGAGTAAGACGAAAAGAACTTTTGAGAGTGACACAGATTTATCAGTGTATTCCGAAAGGCACACAGAAGGATCGTAGAATCCAGAACTCAAGCTTTTTCCTTTAAATTTTTTTCAAGCTCAAAGTTTAATATGCGTTTTTTGGGAAAACAACTTTAATACGCACACGTAAAGTTTATTTTGCATTACATCATCATCTACTTAGCTTTTTTCCAACTATGTTAGGGTCGGATTCTATTCTAAACGGGTACAGCTGAGTATTAATGTTTTACATTGGAGCGACTGACTGTCTGATGTCAACAGTACGGCCGTTCTAACTTGGCGAGTGTGAAGTTAGGCTCTGCGAACTTTAGCGCTTACATAAAATAAAGGTTTTCAAAAATAAATGCAATTAGCAGTTGTTATTCCTGTTAACAACTATTATTGGCATTTATTTTTTAAAACCTTTATTTTTGTACGAGTGCACAAGCGCTAAAGTTCGCAGAGCCTAACTTCACACTTGCCAAGTTAAAACGGCCGCATTGTACAACCCAGTAGCTGAGTAAAACAATACCCCTTGGCAAGACCAGTGAGAGATTTTCTGGTTTCTAACCGTAACGAATGACATTGATGTACAAATGTCAACCGGGACAAGCGAATTAACGTGCTTATAGAGTCACGGAGCATATTCTTTTTTTTATAATATTCCACAACTATCACACAACGCCATCTTGTCCCAAACTAAGCAGAGCTTGTGCTATGAGTACTAGACCACTGATAAACATACATATATCGTCGGTGCGCTTGCAAAAGGCGCTATGTGGTAAAAATCATTTTCGTTCTTTTATGAAGTTTCAATCGTTATTATAATACACACATGCTCTAAAACAGCTATCTAATAAACGAAATATTTAAAGAGTTACCTTTCAATATTGAGTTTATCAGATAGCTGTTTTTACAGCATGTGTGTATTAAAATAACGATTGAAACTTCATAAAAGAACGAAAATGACTATTTACCACATAGCGACTTTTGCAAGCGCAAGGACGATATATTTCTAAATACATACATATTATAGATAAATTATACCCAGAAAGAACAAAATGATCGTGCTCATCACACAAACATTTGTCCTGAGTGGGAATCGAACCCACGACCTTACGCATAGCAGTCAGGGCCACTGACCACTAGACCAACAGGCCTGTCAATCCAACAGGCTTGTCATATTCAGATGGTCGATCTCGATATGTTAATATGGTTACCCATCTACAACCCGATCTCGGCAAGCGTTGCTTAACCTCCAAGATCAACTCCTGTATCTGTTATTATTTAGCCACGAGCTCCTCGTTTTCACATTACCAGCCAAAAGCGTTTAGAACGTGCTTCCCTATGAGAGGGAATGGGCCGTAATCTACCACGCGAGTCCACTGCGTGTTGGTCGATGTCATATTTGTGACTGATGTGCATAGTAGCGCCCTCTGTCGTCGCATAGCGGGAATATGCTGACTTTCTGTTTGCGCCACTGGCTAAAAGATGGCAACAGTTTCTATGAAACATTTGCTAGTTGTCAATAACGATTCGAATATGATTCCGCTTTGCAACGCCAGGGGGTGGATTTATGAATGGAAGTTATATGAATTATGAATGAATATTGAAGATGTCGCCTCTCGACACCAGAGGAAGCACTGTAGTACAACCTAGATTAATCTCGAAGTTTCCGGAAGCCGGAAGTTAGAATGTTTGTATGCCTTTTCCGCCCACATTTTGTTTCTCAGTGCAGTAGTCCTTAAGTTCGCTTCCATGACAGTAGTGTAAACTAGTCTCGTAATGTTTTAACCGCGTATATATCAAACCGAAGACATGCTTGCCTTAATCCAGTAGATGTAATAGTTTAAACCTGTGGAATTTAACAATAAATCTGGTAGTAACGTTTGAAAGACTTTTCATTTATATTACCAGAAGTCCGCTACACATCAGTGTTGTGCTCCATATTGTTCCTTCGTAGCCGGATTACATCACTGTTGTGCTCCATAATATTTCTTAGATAGATAGATATATTTATTTGTCAAAAACATGTGTAAGTTTCACAATCAGTTGGAACGATTACAATAAAAAAAAAGTATCAACATGTTTTGCCTAGAAAGGCGCACAAATACAATAAAGAAAAAAAAATATTATTCAAATTCAAAACAATGAAAGTTGCGTCCAAATAATAATATTTACTTAAGAGATCTTTGATAAATAATTGATTTATGTCCATTTGAAACAATAAGTAAAAAAATAATAATAATGTCAATGTCATAGAAATTTTGATCCTTAGACATGTTCCTAGCACAAGATACTGGCACAAGTTTCCTAACGATGTTTTCCTTCGCAGTTTGAGCATACGACCCAGAACTCGTAATTTGGGCCCGTAATCACCAGGCTACTGCTGCATTTCAACTTAAATTTTCCTCAATACTATTATTTAAACAACTTAAAGTGCACTGTCTTAAGGTTCATTTTTGTGTAACTGTTATCATAATAAATCAGAAACTAATTCTTTTTCTTTTTCGAATCGATGGTAATAATAATTTCAATATTATTTTGGGCCCAGTACCCACGCTAGTCGCGGCCTCGGTGGCGTTTACATGGGCGTGCACAGAGATTTTAGACAGAGTAAGCACGGCTAAAATAAAAATAAAGCTTACCAGTTTCCGCATGTTTCGCTCGGTGGCCCACCGCCACGAATATCTAATTAATGTTTATAAATCAAATGCTTATTCTTGTTTACCCAGAATACAAACAGCATCAATCAATCGTTTAAAAATGTCTCTATTTCAAAAAACTTTCGCGTTGTGTCTTTCAATATCTAACATGACCTGGCTATTCATACTAGTCTCTATTTTACCTTTACCAAAAGTTTGGAACTTCAAGCAGGGTTCCAGTTATTTTTCTGAAAAATCGTGCTTAGTAGTCGCTTCGTAAAAATGATTTAACTCTGAATATCCGTTACAGATCCAAATATTATTTTCATCTAGATTTGTAAACAAAATGCAAAGGAGACAATACAATGTGTTTGTGTGGTCTCAACCTGTAGGCCAGTAATAATTATCATACCTACGACTTTTATTAAAACAACAAATAACAAAAAATAACGTCCAAAACGCGGCAGATTTTAATTTATTTATTTTCCATTTGTCAAAATAAACTTCCTAAATAATCACATAAAAAGTCAATCACTTGTGCCAAGAAATATGAAATATGGCATAAAAACTATCCAACAATAACAAACTTTGCGAACTAATACGAATTAATCGGTCATTAGACCATCCGACTAAAAAAAAACCGGTCAAGTGCGTGTCGGGCCACGCGCAGTGAAGGGTTCCGTAGTTTTTATAACAGCCAAGTACGTGTCGTATTCGCTGACTGATCGTTTCGTACCATGCTCTAACTAAAAACCAAACATGACTACCTAACTAATTTGATTTCCTATATAAATCCTCACCTGATCCGACAATTTTGCACGGAAAGTTTTAATTTTTTTTAGAGATTTGTATAAATAAAACTTGTCATAGCCGGTGTTTTGAATTTAAATATATTCTATTATTACTATTTCAATCTCCAAATTCCTATACTCAACGAGACTTGATTATGAATTTCACAATTCAACTATTTCAATTTTATCTCTAGCCTCTACACACAATCTCAAGAACTTATTTTTTTTTCTACACACAATCTCAAAAACTTTTTAGGTAGGGCCACTCGTAGTTCAGCACACTAAGGCTGGTCACTACTTAACCGGGCGATCACCAAAAACTCAATTTTTTTTTATAGGGCCACTCGTAGTTTAGTACACTAAGGCTGGTCACTACTCAACCGGGCGATCCTGTGGTGACCTCTAAAATTAAAGGCCCCCAGCCAGGGCTTACACACTAGAATTACATTTTAAACAACCGTACGCTAAGGGCACTCCCTGTGGAGTACGGGCCTCGGCATAGCGGGGTCGTTGGTGGAGGGCAGCAAAGGGACAGGCTGGGTCCATATTATTTAAGGGGTTATTTATCGCTACTGGCTCAGCATCGCGGGCTGGCTCGTTTGGCAAAGGTCGGGGAGAGTTTCCGTTACAAGTACGCGGACGTCGCGATGGGCCTCGTCGGCGAGGCCGAAATACGGAACGCGTTTTATTTCTGTATTTTCTAAGAGTGCTAGTTTCCCTACTGCTCTCTTGTCGGACGGTGGTGGGGTCGTCGGGCTCGTCTAGGACGTTACGCGGGCGACGAACCCGACAAATATTGGAGGGTCTGTATCGGGTAAAGATGGGCGAAAAATAACGTCACGACAAAAATAACGTTGTTATCTTGCTCCTCAAATGATTACTGTGACTGATCATAAAGGAACAACGTTCCAAAATAACAGTGGTGAAATAACACAGACACTACAATCACTACAGTGACACGAGACACTACAGTGACATGAGTCACGACGGTGACCGAGTCACGACAGTGACCGTGTCACGACATGGAACGAGTCACCACATAGCGTTCCATCTCTCTAACGAACGATGTAATACGCGCAATCGGGCATTTTCGGATAACCCAGGAGTGAGATAGCGAATGATTCCGTATTTCTGGCTCGTTCCCTCGCGCCTTGAATAATAATTTGCTCAAAAAAAAAAACATTCTTATGTTTATATTATAAAAATAAGATTTTTGTAGACTTGAGCATATCACAACGCAAAAAAAATATTATAGCCCTTTTTATATAATTCTGAAATGTGAACTTGTGATAATTAAATAATTTGTTATTTGAACCAATAGTAAAAACTTGTGTAAAACATGCTTTTAAAAATATATCTGGCTACGTTTCGAAAAAACATTTTGAAAAAAAAAAAAAAGTAAATATAAATGTTAAATAAATACATATCATAGTTATTCAAAAGAATTTCCGACATTCCTAAGCCTGTAAAACTGTGACTGTCGTTCCTGTTACAAAAATCACATTGAACGTTGTTGGGATCAAATACCTATCTACGGAATCATATTTCGTAACGTGAGTGACCGCAGTGACAAAGTCACGTTGATTTGTCACTGTGACTTTTATGGAACAGGAACGACAGTGACAGTGACAAAAAAGTAACGGTTTCGCCCACCGCTAGTATCGGGCGGCCGATACGATCAGGGGGTTTGTGTGGTTTTCAGCAGAGGTGAAGTAACGCACTGAATGGTTTCGTTTCAGCACTTGCTTTATGGTCGGGGCAAAAACTCATTAATTTTCATAACTACCTACTTATAGTTTTGGCGGTAACGAAACCATTGTGAGATATAATTCGACGACAACGCCATCTAGTTAGAAAACAAGTACTAATTGTTACACAAAACTGAAAAATGAGACTGGTTTAACACAATCCTCAACTAATTTAATTACTTAAACACAACTAACTATAATTTTACTGGACAAAAACTGTTTTTTAACCGACTTCTAAAGAAGGAGTAGGTTATCAATTCGTCACGTATATATAATATATATTTTTTTATGTATGTGCACCGATTACTCCGTCAATTGTGGATCGATTTAGAAAATTACTTTTTCGTTTGAAATGGTATGCTCCTGAGGTAGTACCATTGTCACCAAATTAGAATTTGATGAAGGGATCTCATGGAAATCGAAGGAAATCCTCAAATTTTAAAGGCAATCGTATGGCGATTTTGCTATTTTTTTATAGTAACTTGTGCATTTGCTCTCAGAAAGCACCATTTGGTGAAGCGGGACTAATGAAGAAGATCACAGGTGGTCACCGGAACTACTCAATAATAAGTATTTCACGAGTTGTGGTTCGATTACTTTAAAATGGTTGCTAAGCAATTTATGGTCGTCACAATGTGAATGGTGAAATGGAGCTGATGGTGAAATACCAGGAGAACTCCTCAACAATTAACGCCCCTGCATCGGGAAAAGCAATATTTTGTAAAAGGTGATGAGCAAGTTGACATTAGGCTTTTGTAACTTAGATAAATTATAAACAGACCCACTAAAAAGCGAAAAATAAAAACTTTTTAACAAGAAAAAACCGACTTTCAAAAAAACACTACAATGTGAAAAATAACTTTAATTTTGGAAGTCGGTGGCAAAGAACTGAAATACAGATCCAAAGACACCATCTTCTGAAATTAAAGTTATTTTTCACATTGTACCTAGTGGTTTTTTGGAAGTCGGTATTTTTTTGTTAAAATGTTTTTTTTTTATATAAAACTTATTTAAATATGAAACTAGCGCGATACAACTGACGCTTAGCGCCATCTATCGACATTTCTATGGAGTTGTTCGAAATTTTCGAGTCAAATACAATTGATCGACTATTACTCCTAAACTAAAGTAAAGCCCACTCATGTTTGATAGTTTTCCTTTAAACTTCGTTATATACAACGTGTAACGGAAGCCTCATATCTATCCAAAAGGACTGAAGACAACATCTGGTATGGAGTCTCTATGCAAAGTTTCAGCTCAAAATAAGTGACTCACAGAATAGACCCCAAATTATTGGTTTCATATGTTTCTTGAATACCAGTAATAACAAAAGTGTCACAGCACTATGAGGGTCATCACTTTCCACGTCACTTGCCAATAAAACGATAATTCTCTTCGTTTTTCTTAATTTGAAAAGTTCGGTGTCTGGTATCAATGTATTGAAATTTCTAATATGCTCCACACATGTACACATAGGATTACAAAACCCTTGCCATATCGTTTATTATCATCCAAAAAAGCCGTGCACTTGGTATGTATATACCCTTTAAATTACACGTTGTATAAGTACTACTGCCATGACATTTAAATTTCTAACTACAACCGTTTAGTTGATAGAGGGGGAGGACACTTCGTTCCATGGCCAGCGGCGCAGCGTCTTGGGACGCGGTGATCTCCTTCTGCGAAGTTGTCATGTCGCAGAAGGAGGCTGCGGAAAGGGAGAGGGAGATCTCGAGTGCTCTCCCGGCCCGCAGAAGGCGCACCGGGCGTCGACAGAGGGCAGACAATGCCCTCTGGCGGCTCCCCTGAATGGGTCCAGGGACGGTGGGCTTGGGGATACCCACCGTCCCCTATAACACGAGACCCGAGGTGGTGGCGCGTTTTGATCCACGCGCGCCCTTCTCAGAAGTTACAGGGGAGCCAATATTTAAAAGATGGGGCCTGCAGAGGCGGGCCGGCACTAGTCGGGGGCCGCGATGTTGAATACCTATGCGTTCCCGCAGCCCCCGGCGCATGTGTACGAAGGAACACGGGGTGGTTTTAGTCAGTTGGAGTCTGACAGACCCCTTCGCCCGCCCCAGGGCGGAGGACATCCATGAGGATTTCCACCTCGGAACAAAAAAAAAAAAAGGGGGAGGACACTTGACTCTAACGATAATTGGTACTTTAAAGCTTGATAAGTCACGAGCGGTTTACTTAATCAGAAAACGGTCTTCCTAAACCCCTAATATTTTTGAAAGACCTATCCAACGATATTCCACACTATGGGAAGGACGAAAAAAAAAATTATCTACTCACTTTACATGTAGGGAAGGTACCCTAAAATAATTGTTTTTTTTTTCAAAATTTTATTTTACCACTTTTTCGGCGTCATTAACGTGTATACTCATGCCAAATTACAAATTTCTAGTACCAATAGTTTTTGAGCTAAACCGCGGACAGACGGACAGACAGACGGACATGGCGAAACTATAAGGGTTCCTTGTTGACTACGGAACCCTAATTAACCCTCTGCTAACAACATTTAACCGGTGTTTTAGGACTCCTCGATTTGGACGTGTTATAACACAAGCTCGGCTTTCAAAAGTCGAACACGCGCACACATTTTAACGCACACAGTCACACTATCGCTGTGTACTACACAGACTACACAAGGTGCCGGTTATATAAAATATAAGCTGGCCGTAGTACAGCTTATAGTCATCGGAGCCGGGGGCGCTGTCTGCGCGATGAATTGGCGGGTTTATGTTTTGGACGAATTAATTCCAAATCAACGTAATAGATGGCGCGTAAATCGCGAAGTGCTATGTTTGTAATTTAGATTTTTTTTTTAGTTATCGTTATTTATCATTTAGAGAGGCATGTATGTACGGGACTAAAGGGTATTTTCATGTATAGAGCGCACGCCACTGGCGTTCAAAAAATCGTTAAAGGGGCACGTATATGGGCAGTTTGGACACAGCAACAGATGGGGCATGGTTTGGCCTGGAGCACCGCAATGACACTGGTATCATTGTGTTCTATGATGCCCCACCAAAAACTTCAGGAAACTAACCATAATTTATGCTTAAGCGGAAAAGTTTTTTTGTTTGTTTACACGCGCTTATCTTCAAAAGTACTGGATGGATTTGGATGAAATTTTATATGGAAGTGGCTTTAAAAAGCGTGAGGACGATTATAGCTATTTTTACCAGACTTAAAAGAAGGATGGTTATGTTTTATCGTGATAAAGTCCAGGGTAGCGAGCTCTACGCGTTTGCTAGTATTTTAATATATGAAATACATACCAACAGGTTTAGGAGCTTTCCCCTTGTTCTCTTTAATCCAGTCTAAATGCGCGCGCTCATCAAACTTGCCCAGCAATAGCGTAGTCTTTTCGCCTGTCCGGTCTACGTGGTACTGAACGACATGCTTGCCGTAACAGAACTCGTATTTCCACCAGCCTGTACCCTGAAATATAGACGATAGTATATGAGGATCTTTCTTGAAATGAAATGATAAGAAATTATATGAACATCATTTGCTTAGGCTTTTCTCAAGTATGTTAGAGTCAGCTTCTAGTGTAACCGGATGCAGCTGAGTATTAATTATAATAATAATAATAATAATCTGTGGCCCGGCTGTCAACCAGCTTGTCAAAAATTTTCTTCTCAATTCTTTTTGAATAAATATTTAATAAGATAATAGTTATATAACATGTTTAACCAAACAAAATCTGTAAAAAAAAACAAAAACGAATATACAAGTAGAAATGCAGATCCACCATCACCACAACCATCCAGATCTTAGTAAGGAAAACCTTATATGAAGATAAAAATATGTTGACAAGACGCCGGGCACAAATACAACAACCCACACGCCCAACACCTGCGGAATCGCCGCTCAGCTCCGCCTCGCAGCCGCCGGGACCTGCTCCAGCCGTGAGTGAAGAGACTCCGGCCGCTGCAGTAGCGTCGAGCTGGAGCGACGAGTACTTCTCGCCGCCGACGACACCACCACCTGCGCGTCGGCGAGGAAGAGGCCGCTCTCCGGTCGGCTTAGGACTTCGAGGCCCTCCGGCCTCCAATGGGGTCCCCGCTGCCTGAGGAAGTGTGCAGCACATGCGATGGACACATTCCATCAATGAAAATGTCATGCGCTCATACTTCGGGGATACAGAGGGGGAACTAACCTGACTGCGTACCGTGGTCGGATGCTCTCTCTGTTTCAGGTACTTGAACCAGCTGTCAACGTTTCGGCTCAACGACTGTCGGATCAGGTGCGGGTCATCCAGCGTAACCGTATGTTGGATGACGCCGTACTTGATAGACTACGCCTCGAATCACGGTGCAGCCGTGTCTCATCTGCTTCGCCACTGGCCGCGGTGCAACTACAACCCAGTATCTCACCGCGACCCGATCACGTCGGTGAAGATGATGATGACGAGGCTATAACCGTGAGTACCCAGTGCAATGAACAATTGAGGAGTGCTTTGGAGTGTGCATTACGGGAGTATCGCTCCACACCGCCTGAGCTTAGACCTCGTCTGCCTCGTTTACCCATGCATAAGAAAAATAGGGCGCTAGTGTGTGCTCTAGGTTCACTGCTGTCAAATTATTTTGACAATAGTGAAAACCTCACCGATACTCATTCGATCCTATACTGTGCAGCTGTAGCGGCTTGTCGGGTAGCTCATGTCAAGTTCCCAAAGACTGACAGAGTTATACGACCAGCTATACCAGCTTGGCAGGGCAGGATCGAACGTCGTATTGCTGAGGCTAGAGCACTCATTGGTAAACTTATCTGCTTCAGGCAGGGCAACACTCGTCCTAGAGTGATGCGCTTTGTGAGGCGGGCATTTGCGGGGACTGATATCAGTCCTCGGGATTATCGACTTCCTGAAGCAGAAAGTCTATGCATGGGCAAATCGAATTCGTCGATATAAGCGGCGTGTGGAGCGATACACTCAGAATCGCACATTCCAAAGCAATGAAAGGTGGGTTTATAGGGCCTGGGAGCGACCTGACCAAGGTGTGACTGATACGTGCCTACCGAATGATGATGCCATGTGTTCGTTCTGGCGCAGCATCTGGTCGGTGCCTGTCAGCCACACCGAGGGTGACTGGATGAGTGAGATCAAGCGCACGTGCGATCTTATACCAGAAATGGGGGCAATTATGATCAGCCCCCAAGATGTAACCTGTGCAGTCCGTCCGTTATCCAACTGGAAATCTCCAGGGCCGGACGGGCTGCACAATTTCTGGATAAAATGGTTTCTAAGCTCGCACGCTCGCTTGGCCGCTCAGTTCCAGTCTGCCTTAGAGCTGGGATCGCTACCTCAATTCCTAACTACAGGAATAACCCACCTGCTCCATAAATCAGTCAGTACTTCGGAACCTAAAAATTATAGACCGATCACGTGCTTACCGACGGTCTATAAAGTTCTTACATCCATTTTGAGAGCCAAAATTAATAATCACATTCATACAAATTCAATCATGTCTGCTTCTCAGAATGGATGTAGGATCGGGTCCCGCGGTACTAAGGAGCTTCTCCTCATCGATATTGCCATAAACCAACAGGTTCGTCGTTCCCGAAGGAATCTGTCGACATGTTGGATAGATTATAAGAAGGCCTATGACTCGGTTCCACATACATGGCTCGTGAAGGTGTTGGAGTTGTACAAAATAAATCCAATACTTCGCACTTTCCTTGAGTCATGTATGGGGCAATGGAAGACGGTCCTCTGCTACCCAGGATGTCGACAGATCCAGGAAAACATCGAACCGATTAGGATTGAGCGTGGTATTTCTCAGGGCGACAGTCTGAGCCCACTGTGGTTTTGTCTGGCTCTCAACCCTCACAGTACACTGCTGGAGGGTTCGGGGCAAGGCTACCAGTTGAGAAGAGGTGGTCAGGTTATATCACACTTGCTTTACATGGATGATTTGAAACTTTTTGCCCCCAGCAACTTGCAACTCATGGAGCTACTCAAGGTAACGGAAACCTTCAGTAGCGCCATCAGGATGGAATTTGGGGTGGACAAATGTGCGGTCATGCATGTAAAGCGAGGGGAGATTATGGAATCCGTGGGAACTCAACTCTCGGATTCCATACACCTAAGATCTCTCGGCTCAACTGAAACCTACAAGTATTTGGGTATGTCAGAGGCACTAGGCATCAATGTTGCTTATGTTAAACAGTCATTGAAGGATCGCTTCTTTGGCCACCTGAATAAAGTACTGAATAGTCTTCTTTCAGGCGGAAACAAGGTGCGTGCTTTCAATGGTTGGGTCATGCCAGTATTGATGTACTCTTTTGGCATACTCAAATGGACTCAGACTGAACTTGACGCCTTGGACAGGCGGGTCCGCACAACGCTGACTGCAAATCGAATGCATCACCCACGTTCATCGGTGATGAGGCTGTATATCCCGCGGAAGTGCGGGGGTCGTGGCTTTTTAAATGCAAAGACCGCGAGGTTTGCAGCCTTAGGGAATATTTCCTAGAAGCCGACGTGGGTATGCATCGAGATGTGGTAGCGGTGGACAAAGGCCTCACTCCGCTATCCTTAGGTACCGAGAATTGGCGCAAACCTGTAGTATTAGATACTAATGACCGCAGAGAAGTATGGCAGAGCAAGGAGCTTCACGGACGCTATTACCGGGCCCTTCATGGGTCTGATGTAGATAAATTAGCGTCCGTAGCCTGGCTACGTTTTGGTGACCTCTTCGGGGAAACCGAAGGTTTTGTCTGTGCAATTATGGATGAAGTTATGATGACGAATAACTATCGGAAATATATTGTGAAGGATGGTACGGTAGACATATGTCGGGCATGTCACAAACCGGGAGAATCCATTCGTCACATTATCTCCGGTTGTTCTCGTCTGGCTAACGGAGACTATTTGCATAGACACAACCTTGTAGCTAGGATTGTTCACCAGCAACTTGCTCTTAAATACAATCTCGTGAAATCAGAAGTACCGTACTATAGGTATGTGCCCGACCCAGTTCTCGAAAATGGCAATATTACACTGTACTGGGATCGGTCTATCATCACTGACAGGACTATTGTTGCCAATAAGCCTGATATAGTGGTAATAGACCGATTAGAGCGTCGCACGGTGATTGTTGATATAGCGGTCCCTCATGACGAGAATCTCGTGAAAGCCGAGAAAGATAAGCAAATTAAGTATCTTGACTTGGCTCACGAGGTTGTTGACATGTGGGATGTGGATACAGCAATCATTGTGCCGATAGTCGTCTCAGCCAATGGCATAATAGCCAAGAGCCTTGACAAACATCTTAGGAGGCTCTCGTTGGGCAGCTGGATCAAGGGCTTGATCCAGAAAGCAGTACTTCTGGACACGGCACGAATTGTTAGGAGGTTCCTCTCTCAAGAGCCCTGACCACCGGTAGCTTGGACCCTGTTCCCGATGCCGGTGGGCTACTGTTTTTTATATTTTTAAATGTTTTTTGTTTTTATAGGAATATTTAAAAATGTAAATAATATGTATATAAAATGTAATAAAGGAAATAATAATAATATTCCACAACTTTCACACAACGCCATCTAGTCCCAAACTAAGCAGAGCTTGTGCTATGAGTACTAGACAACTGACAAACATACATATACATATATAATTGGTGTTTTACTTGAAGCTACTGTGTATCTGACCTCCACAATCCAGTAGCTGGGTGATAGGATACCGCTTAGCTAGACCAGTGTCAGATTTTCTGGCTTTTGACTACCCGTAACCACTGTCAAAGATGTTCAAATGACCTACCTAGAAATAACGGCTTTATGTTCTTTCTGAGGTCGAATTGGAGGTCGAATTGAAAAACCTTTTTGTACTTTTTGTCCGACCCGGGAATCGAACCCGCTTGGCACATTTTGTACAATTGGATTTAGGATTGGGGATTACAATTGAGTTTTCTTATAAATCAAGGATTTCTTGATATAAAATGTATTACTTTGATCAGTGACTTGAAATTTTAAGTTTTTATAGTGTATAAGTGAAGGAATAGTGGCAATAAAGCAAGTATTTTAATATTCAATCGTGTAATTTCAATTTCTCGTAATTTTCGTGTAATCAAGTAAGGCAAAAGGCGACAGACCGCGGCTAATAACTTATGGTTCAATTCTATTCCTAGTATAATATAGTATTAGTGTAGGTTCAGACAAAATCACCCCAATTTAAAGTTACACCTGTTACATGTTTTTTTATGTTCAAAATTAAAAAAGCAATAATATAAAGAATTTAAGATTAACCTCTAGAGCCCCAGCGGCACAAAAACGTGCCAGTAAACAAGTATTAGTTGAGCCCCGCTGGCACAAAATTTGTGTGCCAGCGGGGCTCAACTAATAGTTGACGTAAATAATGGCGGTCTTTGAGAGGTTAAACAAAAACCGTTTTGAACACTAATACATATTAGGAAATATTTGATTTATAGGAATAGTACCAAATATAAATATTGTGCCATTTTGATATTTAACAAGCGCCAATATCAGTGGAGATTAGCCAGCTGCGCAGAATAATATACTGCTCTAATATGTGCTCAGGTAGAGGACTATAAGAGTAAAGACTCTTATAGTCCGATACAACCGGAGAGAGGTCAGGTGCAGGAACAGCGGCTTCACGTGCGTACCGAAGCACAGGGGAATCACACCGCCAAATTCGATTTCTAATAGGAAAACCCAATACAGTAGAATTCGGGTACAACGACGATGAAGGGACCACTGTAATTTCGACGTTATATCCGAAAGTCGTTACAAGCACAGGTAAACTGATACAGACATGTTTCTGGTTAATAATATTGTTACGAGTCAATTAAACCAAAATGAACACTAATTAAATAAACACAAAACAAACACTACAATACTTGTCACTTAACACTTAAATCGCACTGAAATTCACTTGTATAGCTTCGATTATATCGCCTCGTATCTTCTAATAAGACTGCCGTCTGCGTTCTTCTGCGATCTATTTATACCCCGGTCTATGAGTTCTAGAACATTCTTGTAAAATCGACTCACTGCCTATACTGCCAAGAATATTCCAGAAGCTACTCGAGATACTCAATACTGCTACTCGCCGCTAGATGGCGTTAGTGTCTCGAACGTATTAGAAGTCAGTCGAAGTTTCTCGACGTACTTAGCTAAGCGACTGGCGTAACAATATCAATTTGTAACTGAAATTTAACTCTGAAACTTACACGATTACCTACCAACCTAGCTATTATCTATAAACAAAAAGTAAGATCACCACAATTGCTGACCTTTTGTTTACATCCACACAGATGCGGATGTAAACAAAAGATAAGAAAGCTCTTTGTATCTTTGGCGACAGACTCCGGTCGCTATACCTGCATGAAATTTCTAAGAATTTGTTACTAATGATTCGTTAAAAACAGTCGCTACACCCGAACTCGGCGTTATATCCAAAGTCGCTATAGCGATATTTATTTTGCACTAAAGTATGATTTAAATTCAAGGGACTTAGATTTAATGTCGTCACAGACAAATGGTCTCTACAACCAAGGTCGTAATAAATGAAATCCACTGTAGTACTTTTTGTCCGACCCGGGAAAAGAACCGCCTGTTCGAGTTTGCGACCTCTAGACCAACGTAGCAGTCGAATAATATTATTTATCCGCAATAATTATTTCAGTCAATCAATACTACTTGAGGATCTCCTGTTGGATAACTTTCAGTGATTTTATGAATTACTAGCTGCTGCGTTCGCGTGGGATGATTTCCCGCGTAAATCCCGATCCCGTGGGAATTCCGGGATAAAAAGCCCATGCGTTATTCCAGGATGTCAACTATCTACTTACCAACTTCATTAAAATATAATAGGTCCGGAGTTTAGCGTGTACCAACAGACAAAGACAGACTTTTTAATTTTTTTGCCGTGTTACCGTTTCTTAACGCGCCTAAATTATTATTCTCGTAAGAAATTTAAATGTACAGACAAACTTTTTCTGTATAGACTTGAATTACTATACCATATATGCACAGAAACATTTCTTTTCGTATATCTTTACCAAAGTTTAAGTTACCTCTATGTCCTTATAATATTTTTTCTCTTATTACTTAATGAGTACCGTTTTTTTTTTGTTTAAGACGATTCTCCGTAACAACAAGCGACTTAAACAAAAAAACGGTACTCATTAAGTAATAAGAGAAAAAATATTATAAGGACGTAGAGTTAACTTAAACTTTGGTAAAGATATACGAAAAGAAATGTTTCTGTGCATGATCACTGACCCTTAAGTAACAGGTACCCTTGAAGGAGCAGGGTCGGTTTTTAGTCAGTAGAAGTCTGACACTCCCTTCCGCTCCACCCTGAGTGAAAGGACTCATTAGATGATTTTCCCACCAAAAAAGTAATAGTAAAGTAACAGGTACAGGTGTATCTGTTACTTTACTATTACTTTTTTGGTTACAATTATTTAAGTGGGGTATTAGGTAGGTACCTAATACCCCACTTAAATAAGGCTCAGAGTTAGCGAATATTGTCTATCCTATAATGAGTTTATGATATTGACATTGTTATGATTGTCTTAAGTGAAATAAAAAATTATTTAATCATTATTTATTTACTTACTCCATTAAGACAGTTCTCTCCGTTAAGGAAAGCTCGAACTGGCGAATCGTCAGTTATTACTGGCGCCGGTTTATCTGACAACTGTGGCTTACTATCCTCCACCAAATCTTCATCTTCATTCAATGGATGCAGTTCGAATTTAAGATGAGTTTCACCATCCTGAAAACAGTGGGTTTATGAAAAAGTAGCAAGTATTATGGCATAGCACAATAAGAGCTGTGTCTATGCCAAATATGTTCCCAATAAGCTAGACCTACACTCGTCATGCGTAATAAGATTGGGAGACTAATAAATAAATATGAATTTGGAAATTTGGATGTTTGTGTTTAAGTCGATAGATTTGGACAAAATTTGACACACTAAGTTTACAAATAGGAATAACACTTAGGTTACCTTTTATCCCGGCATCAGCTAGACTAAGTATATCTCTTAATAATTGAAAGGAACTATACATACTCATTGCTACACACGTTCAAAAAAATTTGTGGTCGTTACCGCATAACGCGCAATGGATACGGTCTCAATGTCAAAATGAATGCTTATATCGATCGCTTCCATCCATCTGTGTATTATACAATTATTAAGTACTAAGCTTTTGTTTAAATAAGACCTATGGCCTTTGTAAAAGCTCAACATTGAAAAGAAGAGCATTTGCCCATTTTTACTATACTTTTATGTCGGAATTAAAAGTTCATGCGCTGAGGCGAAGATTAAAATCTGACAGTTTTAATTAAAACAGACATAATCTTCAATATCCTGGTTGACTCAAGGCATGTGGTTGTATACCTACCGATATTCTTAATTATTCTCATACAAAATAAACGAATAAAAAGCACGACCCTATAAATACCAATATAATTTACGTATAAGCACTTACCAATCTGAAAACGGCATACAAGAAGCACAAACAAAAAAGTGCAAAAAATACAAAAAAGTATCATTACCTTATCAATTTTCTCAACTTTCAAGACAGCTAGTACATCCTTATCGTTGTCCTGAATAACGCCAACAAAAATGTTTAATAAGCCACTAAATACTATGCTGCTACTAAACTTGGACATAGCCAGGAGATAGTTAAGACCAGGCACTCTAAAATAATTTTCACGCAAGCTCCGCCCCCATGCGCCCAGTTAGGTCGTTGTGTGCTAAACGCTAACGCAGCAGTAACAAAGTTAAATATCGTGTGCGCTCGTTTCACCATGTTCTGGTTCGAAACTAAATGTCGTAAGTCTCAATTCTTATTTCGTTTATAACGAAAGTAATAATTGATTTAGAGAAAAAATATCTTATATTTGGATAATAAACTATATTTTTTACTGTCAAGATTTTAGACATAAAAGCCGAGTAATCTTGATTAAATTTTGAATAATCTTGAAAAAGATTTTCGATTAAAAAATGAATCGAGCAAAAATGTTCCAATTACGTAACTGGTCTTAGACATGTAAAGAAAAAGATCCAATAAATCATACACTAAAGTTCCATTTTGATTGTATGCGTGATTGTTTCAGAATATTAATGCAAAGTTACATACAATTTAGAGAGCCTCCTCTTAATGCATTCATATCTTCTTAGTGACGAGTATTGTAGTGCGAATAACTGTGTTAATTTTTATTTGGTGTTTATTTAAGTAAAGTGTTCATTTTGGTTTAATTGGCGTTAATTATTTCTATCCCGAACCCCAGCTCGTAACAATACTTTATTGCTCTTCTCACTTCTTCGGAACCACGTAATCGCAAAGTCCGTTACGTGGTGGTATGTACCTACGTTAAGATGTTAGACCCGGCTGTCATTTGTATACAACGTGTAATTTAAAGGGTATATACATACCGAGTACACGGCTTCTTTGGATGATAACAAACGATATAGCAAGGGTTTTCTAATCCTATGTCTACATGTGTGGAGCATATTAGAAATTTCAATACATTGATACCAGAGGCCGAATTTTTCAAATTAAGAAGAACGAAGAGAATTATCGTTTTATTGGCAAGTGACGTGGAAAGTGATGACCCTCATAGTGCTGTGACACGTTTGTTATTACTGGTATTCAAGAAAAATATGAAACCAATAATTTGGGGTCAATTCTGTGAGTCGCTTATTTTGAGCTGAAACTTTGCAGACTTCATACCAGATGTTGTCTTCAGTCCTTTTGGATAGATATGGGGTTTCTGTTACACGTTGTATATTAGACAGTCGTTACAGGTAGGCAGAAGACCGAAACTCTGACACTGATTTTGACAAGGAGTATCGTGTTTCCCAGTTACTGGGATGTGGAAGTCAGAAAGGCAGTCACTCCATTTAAAACACAAGTACTCGGCTAAATCTGATTAGAATAGAAGCCGACCCAGTTGGAAAAGGACTAAGCAGCTGCTGACATTCATTTGTATTTTTTATCAAGCCAAAGAGATTGAGAAAGATAACACATTTCATACTTGTACAGACGGCAGGACATCAACTTTAAATGTTTCCAATCGAGCTTAAAACAGTGATCTCAAAATATTTTATTTGGCCTACATGGGGACTTACAACGTCAGAAGTTAGTGCACGGTTCGAAATTGATCGTTTTCTATTGTGAAGAACCGGCAAGAAACTCCACAGAATTATTATTAAAGTATTTTGACCGATTGGACACCAAAAGCATATCGACGGTTAAAAGGAAATAGGGTAAAATAGAGTATAAGCGACATTTTGGACTGGTATTGTTTTGAAAGCCGACTGTTTCTTGTATTCTATTATCTTTTATTTTGTCATATTTCCCGATTGGAAAATTAAAAACTGTTTTAGTTTTCACGATGTTTTAATACAAAAATACATCAGTTTTTCTAAAATTCTAAACTTTGAACGACTCTCCTGAACATTTCTTTTTTTGTCGCTTATATATTTCCTTTTAACCGTCGATATATGACTGTATGTATTTCATACTTGTAGATGTAGGATCTATATATTTTGTAATTTTTTGTAAATGTGTGCTAGAGAAACGTACTTTTTCTGCTTTTTTTATAACTACAACACAATATTTTGATTACGGTTAATTTTAACCTCTTGCCAAAACCCAAATTAAAACATTGGCTTTTGAGCTCAACCCCGCTTCAACTATTTTTATCTCAATTACCATTAATTTCCTGCCTCTGATATTACTATTAATTTCCTGGCTATGTCCATACTACAAAGTAAATGTGCCTAAATGCGAAAACTTGAAAAGAAAAGCTTGTTACACACTAGAAACTATGAAAATAATAGTTCTGAATTAAATGTGATGAATAGGTGAAATAGGACACTCATTGACTAGTATAGCAAACACACTCTTTAAGAAGTTATTTTCAATAACATCTACCAAACCATTACTTAGCTAAAACTATCTTAGTGCACTTCAAAATTAAATGATTCTGAATACAATAAATCTATTAAAAATGTATCTTTACAAAAAAACTTCATTTATGTTCATAATCATTTTAAATCTTGAAGCACCAGTTTTTTGGAATTTAAAATCTTTATACCACATACTGACTACATCCTATTCTTGTCTACTACCTACCATAACTTTTAATTCTAAATCAAAAAGGTTTTACTCACTCACGCACATAATCTCAGTACACAAAAAAGAACAATATTTAAAAAAAGAACTTACATTGTTCATCATTCTAATAGTCTGGTGATGGAACCTCAAGCTATCGACTTCCATTTTCAAAAGACTTCTTGGTTTCTTCGGAGCATCGTCGACGGGTAGACAATCTATTATGTTCTCGCTCACGTCTTTTGGCCTAAATTGAGGATGTTCGCAGAGTAAGGGAGATAGAATGATAATCTCATACTCGCAGGTGGCCGTCTCTTTGAAGGAGTAAACTTCGTGCTTTCCGTGGGTGTAGCAAACGTATAGTACTCTGGTTAGACGAGGTTTGCCGCTCAAATCGCAAACGGTACCTGGAAGAGGAGAATATTTACATGTCAAAACCAAATTAAAACTATAAATGTATACTTAATAATATAATTGATCAATTTCTTAACTGACTCCCAAATTTTCTTATCCCAACAATACAGTGGATACTGTTATCAACATAGCCACCACATTAAGGTACTGCATTCAATGGGTGGAATTTTTATACATATTTTAGTTAATTGAAATTGACATATGAGGAAGCTCGTGGGTAAATAACAGCCTACGACTTATATTCAAGGATAAGCAACACTCGGTCGGTTCGTGTATGAGTGGCTAACATGCAACGAAAAGCACGATAAACAGTTAGTCTTGCTTGTCATTTGTTAATTGCGATAATTAAAATGTTAATTTACCCTGTTTTCGATCATATAAAAGCGCAGTTGTTTCAAGCCTAAACCCTGGGGCTCTGCTCTACAAATTAAGAATGGTGGGCGACCCCAACATGTTGGGGAAAAGCTAAGCACACAGGCATATCTATCTATATGACTATATAATATATATAAATAAAATTTAATTTTCTGTCTGTAACTTCAAAATGATTGTTTTCTCTCAAATGCTTTTTAGGGTTCCGTAGCCGAATGGCAAAAGACGGAACCCTTATAGTTTCGTCATGTCTGTCTGTCTGTCCGTCCCTATGTCACAGCCATTTTAATCTGAAACTATTAGAACTATACATGTGAAACTTGGTAGGTAGATGTATTCTGTGAACCGCTTTGCTAAGAATTATACCGAGGAGTGACGTCACGCGAAATTTCAACTCACTGTATCGTCTTAATTTTTCAATTATGTGAAAAAATAAAAAATACGTGTACAATGTTTTTGATAAACTACGTGACGGACTAAAAACGAACAAGAAAAAAAACGAGGAAGACTGTCACCGCCTACAGCTGGACATTGATCGCGTAGTTGAGTGGAGTAGGAACAATATGCTGGAATTTAATGCTGCAAAATGTTCCATTTTGACATTCAGTCGTGCAAGAACACCGCTTCACTACACCTACAGGCTGGACGACGGGCCTTTGAAGAGAGAGGAAGCAGTACGAGACCTTGGCGTCCGTATGGATACGCAGCTGAGATTTCGGGAGCATATAGTTAATATTTGTAAAAAGGCATACAAACGGCTGGGATTCGTGCTTCGTAGGGCAGCGACTTTTACAAATGTCAAGGCCATTTCGGCATTGTATAACTCACTAATTCGGAGCCAGTTAGAAGGAAATGCAGCGGTATGGGCTCCACATGAGGCGAAATATACTCTCATGTTGGAGCGCATACAAAATAAATACACAAGGTACCTGTACCTCAGACTATATGGGGTATACCCCCTCTATCCCTTGATGTATCCAACCTTGTTTGTTTTAGGCATGGTGGGATACAACAGGTTGGAAACAAGAAGGGGTCTAGCGTTGGCGTCGTATGTCCTTTCAGTGTTCAGGGGTAAGACAAACAATCCGGGTGTGTTACAGAGTATTGGTTTGTTCGTGCCCGATGGGTACGTGCAGCGCCGTAGACGGCCTGACTTGTTTGCACTGCCGCGTGGTCGAACCAAACTAATGGCCAACGTCCCACTATCGCGGACTATGCGCACCCTGAACCAGGTTGCTCACGAAATTGACTTGTTCTCTTGTTCGTTGGGCGAGTTCGCTAAAGTCACATTATACATGTTGTGTTATAGAGGTGTGTGATGACGAATTGATTTTTTTTTAAAGATTATTTTTATTAATTATGTTTTATTGATTATGTTTTTATTGAATGTGTTGTATTGATTATTTTTTATGGATTATTTTTAGTGACTATTGTACTGAATTGTTTTTTTATGATTATTTTTGTATTGACTATTTTGTATTGATTATGTTTTTATTAATTATTTTTTTTCATTAAATGTGTTGTATTGATTATATTTATGGATTATTTTAGTGACTATTGTACTGAATTGTTTTTTTTGTGATTATTTTTGTATTGATTATGTTTTATTGATTATTTTTAGTAACTATTTAACTCATATTTTTTTTTATATTTATTGTGTTTTACTGATTATGTTACATTGGTTTTTTTTTGTTGATTTTTTTCCATTAATAATTTCTTAATTCTGATTAATTATTTCCATGATTATATTTTTGTAGACTTTATCATGATGAAATTGAATTGTACGAAAATATGTTCTTCTTTCCTACACTATCAAATTGGGAATTCCTGTAAAGATAGTTGTATGTATGTAATAATAAATAAAAATAAAATAAAATAAATAAATAAAATATTATAGGAAACTACCCTATTGGTCTATCCTCTATATACCTATAAAACTATATTATGCAAAGACTGTAAAAATAAATGTGTTTTTTAAAGAGTAACCATACAGTTTCTCACTTGTTCTCCATAGTAAAACAACCAATTGGAACCAATTTGAACGTTTTATAAGTGTAGGCCTATGTGAAATAAAATATTTAGATTTTGATTGACAAAAAATAAGCATTCTAATTACCATCATCCAGAACCATTTCAACTGAAGGTAACTTGGCTCCATCTACTTTGATCATCCTGTAGGGCTCCTTGGTCTCGTGAGCGGCCTTCACGTCAGCCTCCAACTTGGCATGTTTCTCTGAACTCCAATGGCCCAAGTAATACTCCTGAGTCTTTACCTGTTTCCCTGTAAATGTTATGTTTTAGGATCATGAAAATTGGCTTGTAGGGCTAGGCACACAATTTAAGAACACAAGTTGAGAAATGAATATTTTTGTGATGCCATATCTGATTAGATTCCCAAGTTAAATTAAGTTTTTGTAACCAATAGAAAAAAATTAGTAAAGAGATTAAAGAAAAAAAGAAAAGATTAAAGGAAAAAGTGATTCAACTACAGTTGGCAGTGGTAACCCAAAGAATAAAGAAGAAATATATACAAGCTTCAAGAATTCAAGCCGAGTTTTACTTCACCAATCCAGCAACATTGCAAACATACCCAATTAGAAGTTTAATTTGAATCCATTAAACATATTACCTTTAAAAAATATGGTGATGCCACCATGCTCATCTTTTTTCAAAACTAGTTTTAAATGACCACAAATATTAATATTATATATTGATATGATCCAAAAAAATAATTACAAAATAATTTATATTTTTAAAAAGTAAGAAATACCTTCTCTTTCTTCATGATACTGTCTGATATATCTCCCGTGACATACTTCATAGCTCCAGTAACTCTCCAATCGGTAGGAACATATCTTCTGAGAGAATAATGGTTTCAGGAGACTGAGTGGAGTTGGACCGTAATAATCCTCTATGTTTGTCGACTCTTTAGCACGAAGCTCTGGTATGCGGCACTCATACTTCTCTTTGTCCGCTGTTGTGACTTTCAGGATCTCTTTCTTTGGCAGCTAATGAGAAAAAAGTGTTTTCACTAATTACATTTATTGTAATAAAACCAAGATTATAGTTTAGTTAAGATTAGAAGTGATATTCATACAATAAATATGAAATTGCTATACCCAAATGGAGATTAGCCAAGACAAGCAAGTCATTCCTCATAAATAACATACATTTTTATATAACAAGTTGACAAAGTCTGTTACAGAACTAAGTGAGGGAATTTTAAGACCCACATCAAACGTCAAATGACAAAAAGGGAAGCCTCATGTGCAGAAGGAAGAAATCATCGCAAATCAGTCATGTTTTCATAGTTTTCTGAAATCTTATATTATGCTTTTTTGATAAGGACATTATCAAAAAAACATAATATAAGATTTTGGAATACGTTGAAAACATGACTGCTTGGCGATGATTCCTTCCTTCTGCACATGTGGCTTCCCTGGCTTATTGTAATTGCATTATTAACTAGTCTATTAAGAACTTCACTTGTGCGAGTGTCTCTTTTTATTTTCCTCTATGATAATCTATACAATTTGACAGACTTTCTTTTGTTTTATTTTTATTATGTCTAATTATAATTCTAGTTAAGTCTTATTTGATATATTCTAAAGATTTTTGGTAATGGGAGAACACTGTACACTTAGATTTATTTTACAATTTTTTATTTGTAATTCCATTGTGCCGAATTAATTGGTCGATACTGTCCTCTAATACCTAATTAACCTGTATTACATTGTAAAAATGACATTTTTAAAAGAGTAACTGTGGAGTTTCTTTCCCGTTCTTTATAGAAAACAACCAATTTCGTACCGTACACTAATTTCTGATTTTTGAGTTTGAGTAAATAGAAAATGAAATGCAAATTATAAAAGGTTTGGTACCTACTAGATAGATAGATAGAATATACTTTATTGTACACCTTTAATTTAACAATATTGCTATATTTAATAAGTTTCGAAGGCAGCTTTTATACCTTATATGATACACCAAATTATATTTTTAATATACCTCAGAACAGCTGAGCACTTTCAAAAACACAGTTTCAACATACAATAACCAACTTGAATTATAGCTTGTTTAAAATACTAGATTACGTGGTTCAGTTTCACTAAGCAATAATTACAAACCTCAAGTTTCTTAACTTCCCCGTCAACTAGATGCTGGATATCCTGACTGCCGGGCCAGTTGATTCCAAATAATATGCTATCATCGAAACCTCTGAAGTCATGTTCTATATTTGATGCGACATTCGCAACACATATACACAGCACCCATATACCCTTCATTTTACACGTTTATAAGTTCATAATAAAGTAATACTTTAAAATAATACACTATTTGCATTAAATTACCCACAGTACTTGCCAAACAAATTATAATACGACGAAATTGAAACGCCGAGGGAAACTATGATTGTCCACCAAATACTGTTCCTTCGTAAATTGATTGTATAATTTATTAAATGAGTTGGAGAGCTGTCATTTGTCAAACACATAAGTCGCGTTCAGCTAAAGCTCAATGCGTTCAGCGTAGGTACAACAACGAGAAAACTTGGCGTGAACCCACTCCAGACACAAGCATATTTAGTTTAGTTGGGAGGGTTTAACAAGATTGCTATACCTTGTAAAAGATAGCTTGATCTCTGCGACAGCTGTCAATAAAATCAAGCCTATGAAGTCCTAAATTTCATAATAGTAGAGATAATCACAATACAGAAAGAACTAGAAACCGTGAGCGCGCCTAATACTGAAGCAACAAAAACAACTCCTAAATGGAATAGTTTGACGCACAGCCGAATTCAGTAGAAGTGGGCAGTGTATCATTTTTGAGATTGGAACATTTGCATCTCGATCACTGAAATGATCCGGAACACTGATAAGTGATATGTTTCATTTGGCTCATTTGGATCATTGGCTCAAATGACTCAGTAAACGCCCGCGACGCGATGTCATGTATAGAAACGTAAGATTTTACGTTGCGTCTCGGGCGTTTACTATAGTCTATAGAGCATAGAAATGTTTTGAAGCATCAATACTGAATGTTTTATGTCTACATAATTATTTATTGTAATAAGTGAGATTATAAATAAAGTCGATCTTCGTGCATACGATACGAGAGTCAATAGTTAAAGTAACTCAGTGTCTCTCAGTCTCCCTCTCTCACTCGCTCACTGCTCAATCGCCACACGAGCAACGCGTCGCGTGAAATAAGCCAGAGCAAAGTAATGTTTCAGATTCAAATGATGCATTTGAAACGTTGTTACTGAACCAATCTTTTGAATCACTTCAACGATTCGGATCAGTGAGTCGGTTCCGTAAGGAGTCCGTAAAACGCTGACACGCCTACTTCATTAAAATCCAAATGTCATTGTCATTGAGTGAAGGTGTCAAGTCAGCTGTCAACTAGACATGTGTCGTTATGAGCTTTTCTAATAACGTAACGAAGCCGTTGTCCGTTGTCAAATAACGTTGGTAAAACTATCTATTTTGACAACTATCTATTTCGACAACGTCTCGTATAAAAGGCGCCTTATAACGTGATATCTGTTGCAGTTACAATTGATACTAAACATACAGTCAACTTTCTTTCGTACTTATCCAGGCTTAGGCTTAGGTTTTTTGCAATAAGAAAGTAAGTACTTGATATTGTCAAAAAAGTTAGATTTATTTACAATTATTAACACTATAGATGAAAATTACTTATTGTACAATTCAACACACATACAAAATTTAACGACTTTAGAAAAAAAAATTGGCCAAGTGTCAGTCAGACTGGCCCATGAAGGGTTCCGTAGTAACTATAATAATATAATACAATATGTCTATTTATTTGACGAATAAAAAAAAATCTTAAAGACTTCTTAAAACTAGCTTATTTACATTTTTACAACTACGCTAAATAACTTTGTTTTTCATAGTGTTTGTATGAATTACAAAGTTATATTTGCGGTTTTAGAAAATATGCTGTATCTCAAAAACTGCTAACCCGATTTCGTTCAAACCAATTTTGGTTGAAAGTTTAAATTAAGATCTACAGACGTATATTTTTTTAGATTTTTCACTCCATTATTATAGAAGTTAGAGGGGGGACAAACACATTTTACTACTTTGGAAGCTCATAAATCTTTTAAACGATTGACTTTATGAAAAAGTGGTTTTAGAAACCCTTATATCATTTTTAAAGACCTGTCTATAGATACCGCACACGCATAGGTTTCATGAAAAAAAATATTTTCGGTTCTAGTTCCATGTATGGGGACTCCCCTTTATTTTATTATTTTTTTATTTTATTTTCTTAAAATAGGGAAGCTTTTCACAGAATACATCTACCTACTAAGTTTCACATGTATAGTTTTAATAGTTTCGGAATATAATGGCTGTGACATACGGACGGACGGACAGACAGACAGACAGACAGACAGACGGACAGACATATCTAAACTATAAGGGTTCCTTTTTTTGCCATTCGGCTACGGAACCCTAAAAACAATCGTGGAGAAATGGGAAATGGAACACTTGCGGGTATCAAGGTCAACACCAAACTAAATTTTCAAATAATATTTTTCAGTGGCGAAAGTTAGTCATTCAATTATCGACGTTCGTGTTTATAAGATTCGTCACATTATGCAATAAATCATAACCATCCATCTTTGCTTTTGTGCGAACGAGACGCGCTACCTATTGTAGCGTAAATAAAATTAAGTGCACAGTAAAACACAACCGCTACTTAACACGTTTAATTTTGATTAAAAGGAAAAAGATAGAAAACAAGTACTTAATTAAAAAAACATAAAAAAGTTAAATATTAGTTATTATTGGGAACCTTTCAGTGATGGCGTGGGTTAACTTAGCGGAAAGAAAAAGAATGTTATCGAAAGTATTATGCAAATATTTTTAACTTACCTAACAAAAAATCGATTGCAATCGGTTATAGCTAGGCGAATACGCATTATTAGTAATTTTAATTACAAAAACACTAAGAGCATCCAACGCGTCTTGATAGGCCTTATGTTAGAAAGAGTTTTTGACGTGAGAATTTTTAGATTAGAAATATACAAATTAGGTGCACTATTTAAAATAGAACTCCTGCTGCGAAAACTCGGTAATTCCTGGACGGCTGAACACGACTGTGGGAAGTAACGTAGAAATCACGGAGCCACTGCGCTGCGGGGTCCGCATCTACCTCGTACTCGCTTCAGGCCTTTGAGATGGACGTCTCAGGCACAGGATGTGCTCGGATATCGGGCGAGAGCGCCCCGACCTCCGTCGTCGATAACCGACGTCGCTTGCCCGTAGGGTGGAGCCAAAAATTGGCTTGTAACGGGATCTAAACAAAAAAGAAACTTCAGACCACCGATGCAAGCTGAATCTTTGATTAATTATGAAACTAGTGCGAAATGGATCGAAAAGAAAAAAGGCGACAATACATACCAAATTAACCAGAAAATCACCCACAGACTATCCTTTTGCTAGGACACTTTATATTTTTTATTGGCTTAACACCAACAGAAAAAAAACTTTCACTTCATAATTTCGATATTAATCAAAAAATAAGGTCGACCATCACATATCGGGTCCCAAAAATGTAATGACGCCGTCAAAAGGCAAAACATCCGAGGATATTTTTCACGATTCCTTGTTCAAATGTGAATAACAGCTATGAAGAAAAAAATTTTATTGAAAAGTTTGTATTAGAATTGGAGGAAGTTTTAACCGTAGCGGTTTTACGCTACAGTACCCCATTTCCAGTAAAAAAAAAAAATGAGAGTAGCAACCCTAAAGGTGAGTGGCAACCCTAAAGGAAAGGTGAGTGACAACCCTAAAACAAAGGTGGTTGACAACCCTAAAAAAAAGGTGGTTGACAACCCTAAAAGAAAGGTGGTTGACAACCCTAAAAGAAAGGTGGTTGACAACCCTAAAAGAAAGGTGGTTGACAACCCTAAAAGAAAGGTGAGAGATCAACCCAAGTGAATGTATCAACCCAGTGAGAGGGTGACAACGCTATAACAGATTGACATCACAACAACAGATTGAAAACACAACAACAGATTGAAAACACAATAACAGATTGAAAACACAATAACAGATTGACAACACAAAAGGGATAGCATCAACCAAGAGTGAAAACCATAATATATACAAATTAAATAAACTAGCCTAACTAACTTTAAACTAAATACATCAAATCAACGACATCGAAGTGCAGCTGATACTGAATAAAATTGAAAGCCGGCCTCCAGTTTAGACGTTAACAGTGCGAGCTTCAGATGCGTCTCCTAAACCTACATTAGAATAGAAAAACAAACGATAGAACTAGAATAATATTCTTAAATATATAGGAACAAAGAACAATATTCAAGACGAAACAAATAAGAGTTGAGATTAAGAAATAACCTAAAAATAACTTCAAAGGAAGTCAAACAAAAACTCGAAGTCGAACACAAAAGCTCGAAGTCAGATAATAACTCGAAGTGAGACACGACACAAAGTCCAACACGACTCAAAGTCAAACACGACTCAAAGTCAAACACGACTCAAAGTGAAACACGACTCAAAGTCTAACACGACTCAAAGTCAAGAGCTTAAGTTATAGAGGGATAAGTTAGAAGGTTAAGTTAAAGAGAGAGGGTTAAGTTGAAGAGGGTGGACCTTAAATCAAAATCAAAAATACGACGCTTAATGAGAGGAAATGGTTATGAATAAATATTAACTCCAGGGAGGAATGAGGGTCGAAATAATAAAAGAGGTGTCGTTAATTGAAAACTAATGGCCTAACATAAGTAATGCTGATTAAGTTAAGAATATGGAACAAATTAATTCATTTAAGTATGTCTTTTATATGATATTGTCCAATATGATGAGAATCACAGTCTTGTAGGACATATGTAGTCATGGAGATGACTCTGATCACACGACATTTAATGAAACGAGGAGCAAGCTTTCCTGTAAAGTATTCAGCAGCTGACGATTTTGAAAAATTACGCCTCCATACAATGTCGCCGGCATTGAGTGTAATAGCCGTGCGGTTCGTATTGTAATTTCGTGAATTACGGAGAAAAGCAGAAGAAAGATTGTCCGCTACTTTTGCGTAAATCTCGGCGAGCGAAGTCAGATTACTCGCGTGTTGTTCCCGACTTTCAGCTAAATTAGTGCTTAGAGTCTGGTTATTCGCACGCGATGAATCCATACAGACTTCTCTACCGAATATGAGAAAGTTTGGCGTAAACCCTGTGGCTAAATTAATACATGAATTGAGGTAAAGTTTGACCTTGGGTAACAATTTAGCCCAATTCCTTTGGTTCTCGCCAACCAATATGCTCAAACAAGTAACGACACTTTGGTTATAACGTTCTACCGTGTTTGCTTGTGGAGTGTAATAAGGGGTATATGTAGGGGATTCAATGCGAAACGATCTAAGAAAGTTTAAAAACTGATTACTACGAAAAACGGTAGCATTATCACAGAGAATAGACCGTGGTATCTCCAGTATAATTTATGTTCCATTTTCTTAGCGAAAATCGTTTTAGAAGGTAACCGGGACAGTCCTCGGATTTCATAGGAGAAGGTAAGTTAGAACGACTAGTACCCGGAGTGGGCCTAGGTGGAATGGGAAGAGGTCTAGAAATAATAATACTTTCGTGTAAAGGAGTCTCACCGATAGAACCTTCTTCGGACATTTTTAAACACAAAATAGAAATAGATTAAATGAAAGAGAGCGGGACTTAGCAGGAAATCGTTAGATATCGTGCCGTAATATCGATACGGGAAGAAGACAACAAAATGAACGTCAAAGGAATCCGCTGGGCTAAGAATCCAACAAAAACAGATACTAGCAAATAGCAGAAAAGCAAACAGTCGGGCTAAAAAATAAAAAAGGTAGACACTAGCACACGACCATTCAAAAAGCTTACCTTTGGTCACGATGCCTAACCATCCACACATCAAACACACTCTACGGGAAACTAACTACCGCTACCTACTGGGATAAAATAAAACTCGGAATAGATACGTACATTTTGGGAGAAAATAAAAGAATTGGAAATTGGGTATAGTTACAAAGTTAACCTTTAAAATTGAATTTCACAAACATCACACAATTTAGCAAAGAACATAAATTCAGTTAGCAATTCTGTAGTCCAGTCGTATGAATCGGGAAAACATTCAAGACAGGTAATCCTTTTAACTTCCATACGGGTATCTGACCAATACTAAAACCTGAAACTCACAACAAGAAAGATGAAAATTAAAGATTGCTCTCAAGAGCAACCACACACGAGATAACAAAAAAAATAGGTATTTTAGTAATAATTAATATGCAAACTTACTTTAATTCGGGCGCCATATTGTAGCGTAAATAAAATTAAGTGCACAGTAAAACACAACCGCTACTTAACACGTTTAATTTTGATTAAAAGGAAAAAGATAGAAAACAAGTACTTAATTAAAAAAACATAAAAAAGTTAAATATTAGTTATTATTGGGAACCTTTCAGTGATGGCGTGGGTTAACTTAGCGGAAAGAAAAAGAATGTTATCGAAAGTATTATGCAAATATTTTTAACTTACCTAACAAAAAATCGATTGCAATCGGTTATAGCTAGGCGAATACGCATTATTAGTAATTTTAATTACAAAAACACTAAGAGCATCCAACGCGTCTTGATAGGCCTTATGTTAGAAAGAGTTTTTGACGTGAGAATTTTTAGATTAGAAATATACAAATTAGGTGCACTATTTAAAATAGAACTCCTGCTGCGAAAACTCGGTAATTCCTGGACGGCTGAACACGACTGTGGGAAGTAACGTAGAAATCACGGAGCCACTGCGCTGCGGGGTCCGCATCTACCTCGTACTCGCTTCAGGCCTTTGAGATGGACGTCTCAGGCACAGGATGTGCTCGGATATCGGGCGAGAGCGCCCCGACCTCCGTCGTCGATAACCGACGTCGCTTGCCCGTAGGGTGGAGCCAAAAATTGGCTTGTAACGGGATCTAAACAAAAAAGAAACTTCAGACCACCGATGCAAGCTGAATCTTTGATTAATTATGAAACTAGTGCGAAATGGATCGAAAAGAAAAAAGGCGACAATACATACCAAATTAACCAGAAAATCACCCACAGACTATCCTTTTGCTAGGACACTTTATATTTTTTATTGGCTTAACACCAACAGAAAAAAAACTTTCACTTCATAATTTCGATATTAATCAAAAAATAAGGTCGACCATCACATATCGGGTCCCAAAAATGTAATGACGCCGTCAAAAGGCAAAACATCCGAGGATATTTTTCACGATTCCTTGTTCAAATGTGAATAACAGCTATGAAGAAAAAAATTTTATTGAAAAGTTTGTATTAGAATTGGAGGAAGTTTTAACCGTAGCGGTTTTACGCTACAGTATCCTATATTTTTCTCGCTCTAACCGTTGCGATACCGCTACGTAGCCAACTTCAACTACGATATCTATTGCGTGATTTCTAGAGCGTTGTGAGATAGCTACGGTTATTATGCGCTACAAAACAACCGATGGTTGTTACAGCTGCAGTTATTGTCATAACGTACGTTGTGAAAATAGATAGTTATGCTTGGTTAGAAAACGAGTGATGGTTGTAAACTCAAATAGATAGTTGTACAACTATTGATGTTACAAAACGGCCATCGCTACTGTCAACAGTCAAAGTCTTATTACATTTTGTAAAAATGGCGTTCAGCTTTCCAGCCTTTTCTTATATTATTGCCTTAATAGTTGACGCATTCTTAATATTTTTCTCAATATTCCATGTTATTGCGTTCGACGAACTAAAAACTGATTACAAAAATCCAATTGACCAGTGCAATAGTCTTAACCCGGTGCGTATTTGTGTCTTGTAGGTGCAACCAAAGTTCACAGGAGTTCATCCAAGTAACTAACCTATATGTTTCTATTTCAGTTGGTATTACCGGAGTACTTGCTGCATTTATTAATAAACGTGCTGTTTTTACTATCGGGAGAATGGTTATCACTGTTAATAAACATTCCATTAATCTTGTATCATCTGCACAGGTAAATAGTTTTACTTCACGTCTTTAGGTTATGTTTATGATAAATCTTCGGAAATAATAAGGACAAGGTCTTTTGTTTAACAATGCAGTGACACCTTGAAACTGTATCAGCGTTGAATACAAATAAAGAATTGTAGACAAAAACATGTTTGGAATAAGTTTAAACATTTTTAAGTACTTAGCAAAAACTTCAGTAAAAATGTTCCAATTTCAGAGTATAGCCTTGATGTTTAACCACTTGATATATATACAATACTTAACATCAAGTGAGATGGTCAAATGCAAGTCTAACAATTTTTTTTTTTTAACAAATAATGTGATAGCTGGTTTCAATGTGGGGGTCACAACAGTTTACCTGTAATCTTTTTTTTATATACAGGAAAGGGTTTATCAAATGTATTGCTTGAGATGTAAAATGCGGGTAGTGCCCTTAAAAAACATTATTTATTGGTTAAAAAAAGATTGAAGTTGAAGTAGGATAGATTTGTTACACTAACATTCTATTTATATGCAAGAGTAAAATACTATTTTTCCTTAAAGATTGTCATATATTTATGCTTATTAGTAGATTTAAAGTTTCAAGAGATTCTACATGAATAATCATCATAATTTTGCTGTATTTCAAATACCTAGGTCTTGCATATAATACAATAATGTTACAATAGTGTAAACTTTTGCTATAATTACAACAGGTTCTATTTATTACATGTCTATTTTAAAATGATTGTTATTACCAATTACAATTAATTAAAAAAATAATCCGTATGACTTGTTTGAATATCTTAATTCTGATTTAAAATTTAAATTCATATCAGATTTATTTAAGTGAAAAAGTTATAGTTTATGTTAGCTCTTTAAGTTAGTAAACAAAGCAGATTTTACTTCTTTATCCATATGTCCTGTTTTTTGTTAATCTATACTAATATTATAAACTGAAAAAGTTAGTTTGTTTGAATGTGCTAATCTAAAAAAGCACTGGGTGGATTTGGATAAAATTTGATATGGACATAGCTTGGAGGTTGAGGAAGGTTATACTTTTTGACCAACTGCAAAACATGATGGTTATGTTTTTATCATGATAAAGTTCTTGGGAGCTAAGCGACTAGTGACTGCTAGTAATGTATAGATAAAATCACTAATCAATAGTCTCATGACTTATTAGATGGTATTCTCTTATAAATGGTATTTTGTGTTTATAAATACTTATTATTATAATGAAAATACATTGTATAAAATTTAAACATGAAAAAATTTAGATATTGCTCATATTCCTTTTGTATTTTTTATTAAAAAGTGTAATACAGTAATTTAGTAATCAACTAAGGTAACAAGATACCATTTATCATAAACCGTCTGTGAGTCATCACATCACTATGTATTGACCCAACCTACCCACATCAATTCTCCATTGAGAATCAAAGGTTAGTTAACTGAGAACCAACTGTTCATGCTATAGCTTGACATTAGAAATATCATTGAACATTCATTGATTGTGAGACCTTAAATATTGAAATCATAAAATTACATTATATTTTTTCAGATACTACACCAGGCCAATTATGTCAGGACCGGGACTGTATGACCCAACAAGCATAATGAATAATGATGTACTAACAGTCTGCCAAAGAGAAGGCTGGATCAAGCTTGCATTTTACTTGTTATCATTCTTTTTGTATCTTTATGGGTGAGTTTATACTTATTTTCCTTAAATTTCTGAATGTTTGTGTTTCTTGCATAGTGATTTTTAGGGTTCCGTAGTCAACAAGGAACCCTTATAGTTTCGCCATGTCCGTCTGTCTGTCCGTCTGTCCGTGGTTTAGCACAAAAACTATTGCTACTAGAAAGTTGTACTTTGGCATGAGTATACACGTTAATAACGCCAAAAAAGTGGTAAAATAAAATTTTGAAAAAAACAATTATTTAGGGTACCTCCCATACATGTAAAGTGGGATGATAATTATTTTTTTTCGTTCTTCCCATAGTGTGGGATATCGTTGGATAGGTCTTTCAAAAATATTAGGGGTTTGGTAAGACCGTTTTTTGATTAAGTAAACCGTTCGTAACTTATCAAGCTTTAAAGTACCAATTTTCGTTAGAGTCAAGTGTGTGTCCCCTCTATCAACTAAATGGTTGTAGTTAGAAATTCAAATGTCACGGCAGTAGTACCTATGTATAACGAAATCTTAAGGAAAACTATCACATAAGTGGGCTTTATAAGTTTACGAGTAATAGTCGACGAATTGTATTTGACTCGAAAATTTCGAACAACTCTATAGAAATGTCGATAGATGGCGCTAAGCGCCAGTTGTATCGTGCTAGCTTCTTGTGACAATTGAGTAGTGTAGCTCTGTGTCCGTATTTAAATTCAAAACACCGGCTATGACAAGTTTTATACAAATCTCTAAAAAAATTAAAACTTTCCGTGCAAAATTGTCGGATCAGGTGAGGATTTGTATAGGAAGTCAAATTAGTTAGGTAGTCATGTTTGGCTTTTAGTTAGATTATGGTACGAAACGATCAGTCAGCGAATACGACACGCACTTGGCTGTTATAAAAATTACGGAACCCTACACTGCGCGTGGCCCAACACGCACTTTACCGGTTTTTTATCATATACTTTACTTCATCTTTCAATATTTCTATGCACACAAAAGGTAAAACTAGTGTACAATGGGCAGTCTTATTGCACAGGGCAATCTCTTCAGTACTCAGTACTTAATAGTACGTAAGTAATCAGTACTTAAAGGACACAGATTTAGGGCTGTTAGAGTACAAACAACTTAAATAGTATTAATGAAACATAATATTATCAAATACACTCATACAATATACTAAAAACTAAAATACTAATAAATATCAAATGTATAATAGAGAAAGGAGGTGAATAATTATAGTGAGAGGTGCTACATCCTAAACTTAAATCTGAGTTTCTAGCTGATATGGATTTGATATAAATAATAGGCCTTTGCTAGCAACTAGTTTAAGAGTTAATTAGGTAACCCTGAGTAAAGTAAAAATGCCTTAGGTGATTAAATGATTATTGCAAGATGTATTAAGATTTTTGGGAAATGAGATGGTTTAGTAACCTACAATCCAAAAACAAATTACTGGTTGGTCAAAGAGAGTAGGAAGTATCTTTCATTTTAAGCATTCCAAAGCGTTGATTCCATAGCGAAGAAAAACGGCGCTTTATGGTTTTGTTGAACCAATTACCTATCGCGTGTTAATTGCAGAATTGCGTTCAGCCGGAAACATGAAGGCGTCTCGCGAGTTTTGCCCAAACTTTAATTTCCTACCTACTGTGTAGTCTGTTTGCCACTATTAGCAGATAATATCTAATTTTATTGAATGATATGTTTTATACTATTCCTGTATTTTATAGTCCACCCACATCTCAGTTAAACATATTTATTTTGAAACTCAAAATGTTTTTATTTCATATAGGCCTTGCACCACTTACAAAACGTCAGCAGTTAGGGCATGGTTCGAAATTGGTCATTTTCTATGGAGAAGAACCAGCAAGAAACTCCATAGTTACTCTTTTGCTTCATAATGCCACACATTATTTAATTGAAAACCAGTAATTGGTTTATCATTTGAACTTAACACGGGATATTTAATTATTGTTTCGAGTTTCCGATATTTCAGCACTGTTGAAGCGCCATAATCATGGATGAACAAAACTCATTGTGGGTAAATGTTTATGAGCAGAAAATCGGTTTATGCTCTTCCTCATTCGTTTTTATGATCGACACCGCTGCCACTGTCTAAGTAAGATTCTGTGTGATTCTAATAAAATGAGAACTAGCAATGCGGGTAAAATTCACATTACTAGCAATCTTGTTAACCCCTCCAACTAAGCTTAATATACTTGTGTCTGGAGTTGGTTCAAGGCAATAGTGTAATGTGTGGTCCACACGCGAACTTTTTTCAGCACTTCTACGGTTTTTACGCAATTGAACCACTTTTAAATGTGCCGAAAGAAGTTTTTAACCGACTTCTGAAAAAGGAGGAGGTTCTCAATTCGGATGTTTGTTTGTTTTTTTTTTATGTTTGTTCGGGCATAGCTCCGTCGCTTGCCAACCGATTTGAAAAATTCTTTTTTTGTTGGAAAGGCTATACTTCCCAAATGGTCCCATGAAAATTTTATCGAAATCGGACAAGCCGTTTCTGAAAAAAACAACAAAAGTAAAAAAAAATATTTACATTGATGATCTTTTCGTTTACTCTGCATTGTGTTTTTTGTTCGCGCGTTTTTAGTTTTTTGTAGTTGACATTTTGGATTTTATAACTAGATTAATTACAAATTGACCCACTAAAAAGCGCAAAAATAAAAACTTTTTTGCAAAAAAAAATAAAACCGACTTCCATATCAAAACACTACAAAGCCAAAAATAATTTTAATTTCGGAAGGCGGTGTGAAAAAAAAGAAAATACAAAACCAATAACACCGACTACCGAAATTAAAATTATTTTTGGCTTTGTAGTGTTTTGATATGGAAGTCGGTTTTTCTTTTTTTGCAAAAAAGTTTTTATCATATCGTAAACTCGAAACAGTAAATAGGAAATACACATGCTAAATATGTTATGATGCAGTTAGTGACCATGTCAGTTTAAAAACTAGTAATCACCTTTTTGAATACTTAAATGTCTGATGTCACACATCACAAGGGTTAAAATATTTAAAAAAAAAACAATGTTTTCAGATAGATAAAAAAAATACATTAGAGGAGAACAGTGATCTGTTTCACTATTTAAGTATCATGAACTTAAAAAAATACCATTAAAAAAGACTTAAAATTAAATAAAATGAGTCTACTGTTACTTCTTTACCTAATGAATAAAATATTTAAAAAATAATGCTATCTTAATGGTCAAACCAAAAACAAATGAATTATCGTTGTTATGTATCACCAATTTGTACCCTAAAAATACAATTTTCTAAATTGGTCCAGCCGTCGTCGAGTAATCAGGTATAACATAGGGGAAGGTGGGGCAGCTTCATACAGTTTTTATATTTCGTCTTATAGAATGCTCTCGGGTATCGATATCTATATCGATTCATCAAAAATCAATAGTCTTACTATCTGACTTTATATAAAAAACATGAAATTTATGTAAATACACTTGTACGACTTTTTGTAACACTTGAAAGAAAAAATTAAAAATGTATGAATGTACCCCACATGCGGGGCACTTACATACAGCCTATGGGGCAGATTCATACATGTGACAAAATACACAAGTTTTGCGTGAAATGTTTATTTATTTATCAAAATCAAAGTATCAAAACACAACGTTCATGAAAACAAAAGCAATATTAGTCTCTATTACCAAATAATACTTACATAATCATATTGTAAAAAAGAAAAATATAGTTAGTTTTTATTTTTATGGCACCGAGAGAACTAACTTAACCTAACACACACAGCACACAGAGAGATACTTATCCAGTTCTAGAGCTGACAGGGACGAAATTGCCACTCTCAGAAAGGCCATGGTAGAGCGCATGAATTTGACCTTAAATCTCGTTTCCCAATGGGGTGACGACAATCTGGTCAAATTCAACGCTCTGTAAACACAGGCTTGTCTTTTCAGCGCTAAAGGAGCCCTTTTGAATTGACCCCTACTTTCCGAAGTACATCTGTGCCAATTACCAATCGCCTAGAGCTTTTGGGCATGGAGTTGACGTCAGACCTCAACTTCGGCTCAACCATCGAGTCCAGAGCTCAGACTGCAGCAAAAAAGCTGGGAATCCTACACAAGGTGAGGCGGTACTTCACGCCTGGACATCTTCTAAATCTGTATAAAGCACAGGTCCGTTCCTGCGTGGAGTATTGCAGCCACTTGTGGGATAGCTCTGCAAAGTACCAACTTGCTGCATTGGACTCGATCGAGCTGAAAGGCTTATAGGCGACGAAGTGCTGGTGGACAAGCTTCATAGCCTGGCTTATCGGTAAACCGTTGCTTGCCTGTCGGTTTTCTACAGATTGTACTTCGGGGAGTGTGCGTAGAAGCTCCATGACCTGATTCCTCCATATTCCTTTCACTACCGGACTACCAGACGCACGGCTGGGTACCACCCACACTTGGTTGATATACCGTCTTGTCATAACAAGCGCTTCTCCTCCACATTTATTGTGCGCACAGCCAAACTGTGGAATTCTCTGCCGGCTTATGTGTTCCCTGCCACTTATGACCTTTCAGCCTTTAAAGCACGAGTAAATAGGCATCTTCTGGGCTCGCTCGTCCCATCTTAGACCTCATCTATCGCTTACCATCAGGCGAGATCGAGGTCAAGAAGTGAGCCCACCAGTAATAAAAAAAACAGTCTTTCTGATCAGTCACATCACTTTTTAAATATCTACATCCTATTGCTTAATTCTTATTTATTAATACTCCATATTTGGCTGCTGAGTTCCGAAATGAGAGTTTGTTTTCCAAAACTTTATCGATAGCTTTAAACATTGCCTCTTCGTCCACCTCTCCACTCCTAGTTCCCTTTTTCTTGTAATTTCTGAACATAATCGTTCTGCAAAACAAAATTATGGTACCTATAACTTAAATTTTACAAACAAACAAAAAATGGGGCACTTTCATACAGTATGAATGTGCCCCGTACACTCCCGTATGAATCTACCCCATCACAAGAAAATGAAATAAAAATATTTCTAAAAAAAAAGCAAGCATATATAAAATTATTCACAGATTAATTCACAAACTTGACCCTATTATCTTTTAAATAAAATAGAACTGAATAATCTAGAGAGCAGCTTTTATTTAAAAAAAGACGTTAAAGTGAGCTTATAAAAATACTTATGCCTGGCCGAATCACGTTCCGTGTCACTACGACGCGCGTTTCACACCGACTGCTTTCAAACTCCCTGAGCAACCACACACAAAAGTAAGCTACGCATACACGCATAAGTCCTTCTGTTGATGTGCGCCTAACATCAGATATATTTGGTGTATGACGGTGCCCCTTGTATGAATCTGCCCCACTTTCCCCTACATAAAAAACCGACGAACTGAGAACCTCCTCATTTTTTGAAGTCGGTTAAAACATAAGTTAATTTAAATAACGAATCTACCAAGGTCAGCGACGCTAATGGGTCATTAAGTCTTGGCAAAAAGATTCATTGTCAGAAAACTGCGCACAAACTTTTTGTTTCAACTAAAACAATACTAAGATTATTCAAAAATAATTTATTCTTTGTCAAAGAAGCATTTCGACATACCTACTTCATTGAAATTTAAAACTTCAACTATTTTGAAAAACAATGAAGTTTTTAAATGAAAACTAGGCAATGAATTGACTAAACTAAATTATGTTAATGTTGGGTACTTATGTGACTTTCTGGTACTCGGAATGAATAGTATTTTTATCATCTGAGACATGTGTCGCAGTTTATTATTTAAACTTGCATATGCAAAGTATGTATGCAGTCATTCCATCGATATTATAGTCGGCCTGACTCCGAATACCGAATAAAATAAAATTGTCTGTCTGTAATTTCGAAACTGTTTTATCAAGTGACAACAGTTATTTTTTTAATAACTTCGTTAAATTTTGTCTGTGTATAATTTTTTTTTAAATATGGTTTATCTGTTTGTCCGGGCTTATCTCAGAAACAGCTGGACCGATTTTAATGGAACTTTCACTGGAACATAGAGAAGAGATGGTTATAGAGCAGCACATAGGCGATTTACTACTACTGGGGTCGGGATTAACGCGGAAAACCTTTCAATGCGAATGAAGTCGAGGGAACAGTTATATAAACGCGAAAGTTTGAAGATGGATGTATGTTTGTTACTCTTTCGCTCAAAAACAACTGAAAGTTCTATTATATAACTTATAAACCAAATTGTATAAATAAGCACTATTTCCAAGCGGACGAAGCTGCTAGCGTAAGCTAGTAGAACATAATTAATAACACAATAAGTTAAACACATTCATAAAAATATTAAAAAAACGTCGACGCGTATAATATATACGCGTCGACGTTTTTTTAATATTTTAACCTCCTCCTTTTTTGCCGTCGGTTGAAAAGAGGCCCTTTGCAATTGTTTATGTGCATGACAAATGTGACAATGAAAATAAACTTATTATTAACGAATACGAATAGACTCTGTGGAATTAAAAATTCAAATTCCTAAAGGCATTAGTAACCTTACGTATGAAAAGAGATAATAGTTTAGTATTTCATGAGGGTAATTGTAACTGCCTCGTTGTTCGAATGGTCGCAAGCGCGACTGCTGAGCACGGGGTCTCGGGTTCGATATCCAGGTCGGGCAAAGAGTGCCATTGGGTTTTTCTGTAAGGAATTTCTCAGTAGTAGACCAGAGTTTGGAAGTCGACGGTGTAATACCCCGTGCCTCGAAAAACACGTTAAGCCGTTGGTCTCGGCTAGTGTTGCCAGACGTCCCGTATTTCACGGGACGTCCCGTATTTCAGACATACATTCAAATGTCCCGCCGGGACCGACTCTATCCCGTATAACAATTCGATTTCGCATATATTATCCGCTCATGAAGCTGTATACTTCGTACATGCACTTGGCTAGGCTGCGCGCGAGCGACTGAGGTAGTGAGGTCTGAGCTAAGTCTGTTTATACCGATGTGCTCGGCTTTTTAATATGTAAAATTCAACAAAAAATGTTAAAACGTGTGCGTTCCTCTGAAAAATATTCAAAAAAATTATACCTACTTACATCTTATTAAATAATTTTGTATTTTATTTATCTCGGAAAAAAACTGAAATCCTGTATTTTTATGCCTATTTAAGTATTTGTCCCTTACAGGCTGATAAAAAATCTTGCAACCCTAGTCCCGGCTGTCATTTAAACATCTTTGACGGTCGTCACGGGTAATCAGAAGCCAGTAAATCTGGCACTGGTCTAGCCAAGGGCTATCGTGTTACCCAGCTACTGGGTTGTGGAGGTCAGACAGGCAGTCGCTTCATGTAAAACACTAATACTCAGCTGCACCCGGTTAGACTGGAAGCTAACCCCCACATAGTTGGGAAAAGGCTAAGCAGGTACAGTAATCGCCACGTAAGTTGGCAAGGTTTTTGCGTAGTGGGGGTAAATTCGCGCATCGTGCACTTAGTGGAAGAAAAAATTAGTCACTTTATTGCTTATCATTATTCTATGGTTATTGCTATCAATTATTTTTAATCATATCGGTTCAGAAGAATGTTAAAGAAAGAAGAGGAATTCATTCGTTAATTCGGTATTATAAATAAAATAGATATAATACATAAATACATTTAATAATGAAAAAAAATGTATTTAAAAAATACATTAAAAATAATATGTTCTCGTCGTCACAATTAGTTACCCCTTTTATTCTTTTTTCCCGGTGTCCTAAAGACAGTGACGAATTCGGAATTTCAATCTTCCTTAACTATAGTGTCTAACTGTTCTTTCTGACGTTTTAATAGTCTGCGTAAAACGGTATTTGGTCCTGGCATTGTAATCAACGTAACAAAAACTAAATTTAAAACAACAACTCGTAACAAAAACAAAGGGTACAACTTTCGTGTATGCAAGTGTATTCGGGAGGAAATTGAATGAGAACTACTGACGCACCAATCGCGCGCTCGGAGCGGCGCTACGTCGTACCCCGCGTCCCGCTGACAACCGCTGACACCTAAAAATCGACTTCTGCGCATTGAACGATTCTTGCCAAGTTATTTGGCGGCAACTATAAGGATATTTGTATAAGTTGTATATCGCGTTGCGTTGCGTCCGTGTGACCTGAACCTAAGTCGTTTTCAATTTACATTATGTCTGTGTTATTAACCTCTTTTCCAATTGTTCCAGAATGATCGTCGTGCTGATTGCGGCATGAGACATACCTAAAATACTTTTAAGTCACTCGTTCCAATAAGTCATAATTAATTTATTGTTAGCCCGTTGTACCGTGTGTCCGTTGAACAAGGAATGTTGTATAGTTGAGACTTCGCAGTATTTTGATAATTAAAACATTATTGAATACGTTTTTTGTTTCATTGTTCCTTATTATTTCTTTATTGAGGCTCGAGCAAACAAAATTAAGTGCTATGTAAAAAAACCAATGAGACTGTGCTTCTTATACCGTTATGTTAAGCGTGAGAGTCGTGGTAATACACGTATTGAACCAATTCAGTAAATAAACTCACAAATGTACAGTCGGCCAAGAAAGTGGTGTACCACCCTAAGGTTGAATATCGCTTGCAGATTCATAGGTGATAAAGATTAGTTTCGCTTGCAGATCGATCTGACAACTTCTATTGCTGTCTTTATCTGATTATTGATAACGACTATTACTGTTTGTAACGTGACAGCTGTTCTTAGTTTGAACTTGATGGAACCAATGACGTCGTAAAATCAACGGCTGTAGATTTTGATGACAAAATTGTATCTACAAATTCAGAATTGTAATCAACAAGTTACATAAAATTGTAAAGGCACAAGGCGAGTCCACAAACCTACAATTTCTGTTAACTTGTAATTACAATATCAATAAAAAACAAGCTAAAAATAGATTTATCCTTTTATTAAATTTCTACAATCAATTTTAAAATACTTATAACAAACAAAAACATAGCATATATAGTAATATTTAGAAGATATTGAAAATTTTTAAAAATTAGAAACGCGTGTAACCGCCGTTGGCCTCTATAACCTCTAAAAGACGAGACCTCATTGAACCAACAAGCCGTGAGCAAATATCGGTTCCCCGCATTTCCTCCCAGATATAATTACAGTGACTAATAAGAGCTTGTTTGGTTCTTTCATTTTGATGCGACCATCGTTGGACCATAAGGCCCCAAAGATTTTCTATCGGGTTGAGGTCCGGCGATCTTGAGGGCCACTGAATTACCCTTACGTCAGTGTGTGAACGAAACCAGGCTCTTACGATCCTCGCATTATGAATTGAACAATTATCTTGAACAAAATCAAATTGTGGCACTTCGTTCTCCGGGTAAACATTACGGACTGTCGGTAGCATTGCATTCTGAAGCACGTCGATATAATTTACAGCCGTCGCTCGAGGAGGTAGAGAACACAATTCTCCTACACCATCCGTACTCATCCAGCCCCAAATATTTACGGAAATTCGACCTGATTCTCTATTTGGGATTACATGATCATCTTTATACCGTGTTGAATTATATCGCCAAAGGTGAAGACGTCCATGCTGACTGGATTTAAACGTTTTTTCATCACAAAACACTGTATTAGACCAATCAAACTCTAAGTGCTCTCTGGCGAAGTTCAGACGAGCAAGTCTGTGAGCATCCGTCAAATATATTTTCTTGGCGTAATGCCTGTGGTGCAACCCCATGTAATGTAGATGATTCCTTATTGTTTGGGCACTCACATCGAACATCTCCGCAAAATGTTTTGTGGGCTTAAAACCATTGATTTCATATTCTCGTCTCATGAATTCTCTATCGTTATTGGAGAGTGCAGGCCGGCGACCACTTCTGTGATCCAACAAACTTCCCTCCTCTCCTTCACGACGAATCCAAAAGCGGACAGAACGCCTCGATATATTCAAATTCCGGGATATCGCACTGATACTGCTTCCCTCATTAAATTGGGCAATTATTTGTGCTCTTTCGGCAATGGTCAAGTTGGCAGGCATTGAGATGATTTTATATGCAGTTGATTGAAAAATAACACGGAAAATATATCGATTTTTTGCATATATTTGACAAAATGTCAATTGTCAGTTTTCTTTTTCAAATGGAATTCGGTTGTCTAAATAGTTTTTATTACTTTTGTTTGGAAACATTTCAATTGCTTTGTAGAAACTAATGTCCTTTTCATTTATACTAAAGGTTAAAATGTCATGTACTTATATGTGACATATGACGTATGAATACTAAATACATAGGTTTACGTCATGATAATGTTGTCTCTTTCAGTAATATCTATCTTTTTATAACGAACCTTGTTGTAATTTTCGATGACCGGGAAACTAAATCAAAACTGGTACACCACTTTCTTGGCCGACCGTACATACTATAAAACGACATACAGCGACTGTGCAGCCAATATCTATCTCCTAGTTGTAGGTTGTAGGGTAGCTAACCTTTTTGAAAGGAATATGGCCTCATTTCAAAGTGGGTAGAGAAGGAATACAGATTTATTTTTTTTACGTCCCCAAAGACTTCAATCCCACATAAAGATAATATTTTGTAGATTTTTAGAAACAAAATACAAATCTGGCCATTCTTTGTTCGTATGATTTCGCTTGAAGAGTGTCCGGCATGAACCTTCGAACGGCGGGTCTTATTCGCCAGATAAGGCGATGCCTGTGTCGAGCCTCGAGCTGATGAAGACAACAAAATAGTGAGAATTAGGCTACTTCAGTGAGACCATGATGATGTGAGAGTGTCCTCCTGCATGTAGAAGGCGGCATTGTACGAGGCATGCCTTTTAAGTTCTGTCGTTTCCATATTTCCCGGCAATTTTGAATATGGAACTGTTCTATATTCGAATGTGTTTAAATTTTGAACCTCAAAACAGTTGAAAGTATTAGGATTAATGCTATTGTTTAGTCACAGCGTCGATTGGAATCTGTCAGGTTACGTGCGAAAATGAATCTTTCTAAGGAAAATGTTCGTGCAATAATTTTCTACAACTTTAGAAGAGGCCTGACACGGCTTCAGTGTTTTGAAGAGCTAACATCTATGTTCAGTGATGAAGCCCCATGTCTGCAGACTGTCGAACGCTGGTATTTGGAATTCCAGCGTGGACATACTAGTGTTAGTGACAAATCTCGCGAAGGACCATCGAAGGACGCCCAAAATCCGCCTTCACTGAAGATAACATCATTGCTGTGAGACAACTAATTCTCGAAGATCGTCATGTGACATATCGAGAGATAGAGGCTCTATTAGGCATCTCAGCGACAACCATTCAGAAGATCTTGCATGAAGCACTTGGTGTGAGAAAGATAGTTTGCCGTTGGATACCGCATCTGCTTTCCGACGATCACAAGGCGGCCCGCGTCAGACGGTGTAAGAAAACTCTGCAAAGGTTCAACCGAGGAGAGTCAAATCACGTCTACGACATCATCAGTGGTGACGTATCTTGGATCTATGCCTACGATCCTGATTCCAAACAATAATCTACAATCTGGGTCTTACAAGGGTCTACTGGGTCCCTTTTTGGTGGTAAAATCAACAAACGATTCCTCCCGTTCTGGAGGACAGAGAGAAAGAGAGAGGACAGGAGTATCAGACTTATACTGGCTTAAACCCACCCTGCACCTTCAGTTGCACTTGCATTCCACGGCCGCATTCTGTAGGGATTAAAACGAACTCATTCCACAAGCATCTTAAATAGTAGTATGGATATTCCTAAGGTATTCCCGGAATTTCTGATCCTCAAAACAGTACTAACAATGTTCAATTTGAAAAATTACCCGTACCCTTACACCAATTAAAGAATTACCCATATCACACGGCAGTCAGAGTAGGTATTGTACCTATTATTTGTTTGATTCCTTATTTTGACTCGTAATTTTTTCTAGGGCTAAGAAGCAATTTAATAAAATGCATATCATTTTAATACCTACTTTACCTTATCTTCAGACAGTAGGTTGATAATCTAGATGTTTTATAGGCCCAACAAATAATCTTGAAGTTTGCAATAGAATATTCTTTACCTGATTATGGAGAAAGTTGGTTGACATCTTATCTCTGATTAACATAATTTAGAAGTAGGTAATAACTAATCTATACTGATATTTTAAAGCGGAAAAGTTTGTTCGTATTAAGTCCACGGGAGCGAAGCCCCGTCCGCGCGACTGTTATACCGGATAGATAGTTATACAGAGTAGACCAGACTTTTTCTTGTTAGAAGGGCCTTTTTTTCCTGGGACTGGACGTACCTACTACACTCGGCGTCACAAAAATCGCACCTCTCTGAAAATATGTTTCAAGCATGTCCCGCCATCAACGAATACATTAAACCCAATTAATATTGGTATCGATTGAAAGTATGTTTATCGACCATATAAATTAACAACAGTAAGAATTCCTAAACACAACAAATCACATTAGCACGTAACGTTAAAAAAAAAGTTCTCAAAATACACATTACAACGGTCACTAGTTGCACCACCCTACAAGGGTATAAAACTGGCGACCCGCGTCAAATGTGGGCCCGCCCGGTCACTATGTTCGGCAAGCCAATCCCTTGGGAGAAGCGAGCCAAATACTTAGGTGTGATCCTCGACCAGTTCCTTAACTTCAGTGAGCACATAAAGTCGGTTCGCTCGCGAGCCGCTTTCGCTCTCGGTAGGCTCCACGCCTTGCTGAATAAACACAGTAAGCTCTCCCTTAGATGTAAAATCCGAATCTACACGGCATGCATACGTCCTATCATGACGTACGCCTGTCCGGTGTTTGCTCATGCCAGTCCCAATCAGATCCATAGGATGCAAGTCATTCAGAACCGTTTTCTCCGAAATGCCACGGGCGCGCCCTGGTTCTGTAGGAATGAGGATCTCCACGTAGACCTCAAACTCCCGACCATAAAGCAAGTGTTGAAACGCATATCAGTGCGTTACTTCACCTCTGCTGATACCCACACTAACCCCCTGATCGTATCGGCCGCCCGATACAGACCCTCCAAGATTTCTCGGGTTCGTCGCCCGCGTAACGTCCTAGACGAGCCTGACGACCCCACCACCATCCGACAAGAGAGCAGTAGGGAAACCAGCACTCTTAGAAAATACAGATACAAAACGCGTTCCGTATTCCGGCCTCGCCGACGAGGCCCATCGCGACGTCCGCGTACTTGTAATGGAAATCCCCCCCGACCTTTGCCAAACGAGCCAGCCCGCGATGCTGAGCCAGTAGCAATAAATACTCCCGTAAATAATAATAATATGACCCAGCCTGTCCTTTGCTGCCCTCCCAAAATGACCCCGCTATGCCGAGGCCCGTACTCCACAGGGAGTGCCCTTAGCGTGCGGTCATTAGTTTTTAAGTATATTTTAGTTTGTAAGCCCTGGCTGGGGGCCTTTAATTTATTAGAGGTCACCACAGGACAGACCGGTTAAGTAGTACATTAGCCGTATAGAGCTAAACTACGAGTGGCCCTACATAAAAAAAAAAAATCAAATGTGGGTCATTCGCTATCCAACCTTTGAAGTGAACACACGTGAACAGCTGCAGAAAGAAAAATAACCCTGAAGATGGATACAACTGCAGATGAAGCCGCTCAAGTGTTTGCACTACTATACTGCCATCAGGGATGCGGCAATGTGATGTTGCTCGGCAACTGAATTTGAGTCATTTTTCCGTTCGACGAGTGTTCCAACGCTTCCAAGAGACTGGTGGCTATATCCGAAGACGTGGACGTGTTTCGACGTCTTTACGTAATCGGTTCTCCAATTCTGTTGAGCTGCAGCAACAACTCCGATCAGCTCGCAGAACTTCTGTAAGCGTCTCCACGATAAGAAGAAGATTGCGGGAGAAGAAAATTGCAGCTCACAGAGCTGCTACAGGGCCAAAATTGACTGCACAGCACAAGAGAGACCGGTTGGAATTTGCCCACGACCATGTGGATTGGACAATGGATCAATGGAGGGCTGTGCTCTTTTCGGATGAGACGAGGGTTTGTCTTTTCTGCAACGACAGGCGTAGAAGAGTGTATAGGAGGCAGGGGGAATGATTCGCACATGCCTGTATTCAAGAGACAGTGGAATACGGGGGTGGCTCGTGCATGTTCTGGGGCGGCATGTCAATCGACGGCAAAACGAACCTTGTGTGTGTTTCTCGGACTGGAAGTGCTCGCGGGCAAGGGTCGCTGACTGCTCATCGGTACATAACAGAGATCTTAGAGGAGCACGTGGTCCCTTATGCGGGTTTTGTTGGCAGTGCGTTCATGTTAATGCATGATAACGCCCGCTGCCACACCGCATTAATTGTAAGAGACTACCTGCAAGAAGTTGGGATCCCTGTTATGAGCTGGCCGGCGCGAAGTCCAGACCTGAACCCTATTGAGCACCTTTGGGATGAACTGAAACGGCGAGTACGAGCACGTGATCCTGCTCCTGCCACTCTCCAAGACCTCCAAGATGCCGTCGTTGCAGAATGGGACAACATTCCTCAAGAGACTGTTGTTACATTAATTAGGTCCATGAGAGAACGCATGCAAGCAGTCATCAGGGCTAGGGGGGGTAACACTAGGTTTTAAGTTGTTTTTAAGAACTAAGTTGTAATTTTTTATGTAAAAATAAAACGACACATTTTATTCATTTGCATTAGCTTGTTTTTTTTTTTATTCCCTGGTAAACAAAAACCAAATCTGTTGCTTTATTCTGAAATTTAATTAAATTGCCTTTCCAATGATATCTTATAATCATATGTCTATCAATGTTTAATAGGGTTAAAATGACTTTGAAGGGAATTCTTAAAGACGTGCGATTTTTGTGACGCCGAGTGTATATATCATCATGATAGGTCAGCAAAATAAAACTTACATTTGCTAGTATCAAATTTTTTATTTCGGAATTTGTATGGGTCAAAGATTCACGCGGGAAAAGCCGCGTATTATAGGTATCTTATACAGTGTGTTAGGTTAAACGAGGAACTTATTGAAGGAGGGTATTCAGTAATCGATTCTCGTCCCAAATATGTGGAAAACCTATAACCTAAATTTTTGACGTAGTTGTCCAATATAATACAATTATCATGTACACTGAGGCGCAAGAGGTGAATGAACTTGTAAACAGTACCTAAAGTAATCACGTGGCAAAACACGGCCCGATCCTGCCAAAAAAGGAAGCTTGTGTGTAAACTCCGCCCCCGCGGGAGTCCCCCTGAGGACTTTTGGCATGGTTCTGTCTTTTTTTTTTATTGAAAATAGGTTCGCGTTTGACCACTATCTCACCTGATGGTAAGTGATGATGTGATCGAATATGGAGCACGCTTACCTAAAAGTAACCTATTCACTCTGGACTTAAAGACTCCTAGGTTGAAGCTATCGATAAACACAGACTCCGGCAGGGAATTCCACTCCTTAGCCGTACGCACAATGAAGGTCTGTCTGTTATTTATCAGTGTTTTTTTTTTCATATTTTTATATGTATCATGTAAGCATATACTATTATAGGTTTGAATATGTCCCTCGTTTAAACTAACATACTGTATATTATATCGACTGCCACGTATTACACTGCCATAATTATATATATATATGTTTTTTTATAATCGGGCATTGCTCGACTTTTCGATTAAGCTTAGGTCGTTGTGCAGACTGGAAATAGATAAGCAAATCTTTGAATGAGTAAGTTTTGATCATTTTGGCAGGCGTTATCTATCTTATCTAACTAGGAAAATAAGATAGATTGCTCGACTTGGCGGGGGCACTGCCGTGCCCCCAGATACGGTAGAATATATAGGGTAGTATTCGCATTAGTGAATTCAACCCACATTGTAACTATTTCATAAAAAAAAATATCGGGCTCAAATTTAACTATTTTGGAAGTGGCTATCTTTTAAACTCTCAATGTCATTAAAGACTGACCTGACGCGTATTGTTTTGATGAAAAATATTTTCAAAAGTTTTAGTTCCATTTATAGATTAAAATGGCTGAAACATACGGACGGACAGACACAAACATGACGAATCTATAAGGGTTTCGTTTTTCGCCATTAGGCTATGGAACCCTAAAAAGATTATAGTTAACATTGCCTGTTCAAGACTACAAGAAGGCCAGCCAACGGTAACTGGGGTGTCCGAAACTTGTCCACGATTCGTGGAGCCCTACCGTTGCTTTCAATGAACAAAAAACAAAAGGCTCTTCGGCCTACAACAATCTATAGCCTCTGAGGCTTTATAAATACCTTATATATAAATAACAGTTCTAACCACTAACCTTCTGTGCTGGGTTCGCCAAGCCTCGACCCTCCTAGGTCACGCCCAAGTGTGGTATGTATGTAAATATGAGGTGAGTAATTGAAAAGTGTGATGTAAGTCAAGTGTTGTAGAACGTTCACAAGGCGCCAGTCTCCAGATGGCGCGGTCCAAACAGCATCACAGCCCAAACTCACACCGGATTGAAGCTATTTATCACTACTTATTTCCAACAAATGCGCGTGCCACGAGGTGGCAACAACCCGGCGATAAATCCCAAAATATCCCGGGATTTTCGTCAAATGGGGATTACAACTTCAAACAATAGTTAACTCGCGACCCAATTATCGGTTTCAACACGCGATTCCAAACGATATTTTACCAATTATAATTAACTCAACAGGTCCCAATCGGACATCTTTCAACAAGGAAGCAAAGTCTATCTGTCAAGTGCCAACATCAAAAAGACAATAGAATGTTGCCACACCAAAAAGATCGTTCAAAAATACATTTGGGACGCAACATTGCCCTAGTAAGAAAACAGGTTTATAAGCAAAGACTACTAAGTATACTGGCAATTTATAAGTAAACATTCTATCTTGCTGTTTCGTTAATATTCTTTAATTGAGTTATATCCAATAAAAAATATTTATTCAAGAACAAGATATATTTTTAATGTCCTGTAAATGTAAATTCAACTAATACCTACTTGGCTCAGTAATTTGACTACAATCTACCTACATGATCATGTTTTTTGGGGGAGAAACTCATCAAATGAGTCCTGCCACACTAGGTAGAGAGGAAACGAGTGTCAGGCTACTTCTGAACCCGAAAACCCACCCTGGTCCTTCGGTTGACCTAGCGTTCCGGGTACACTGTATCACGTTACAACATTCCCGCAATCCCGACAAGCATTAGCTCTAATCGGGACCAACATGGCTTCTGACTGCTCTTTGAGGCACGTGTGGAACATGACGACGTCGCGTCGCCTCGAGGACATTCGCCTTATCCTTATACTTTCGTTTAGCAAATGATAATAATCGTCCCTAAACCAATCATCACCAGATGCATAGCAGAAGAAGGCTGCAATTACACGCTCCCAAATTCATCCAGTTAGGTACCTATAAGCCAGAGTGCCAAGAAGAGAAGAGTCTCCTTCGTTTCGACTGATAGGAAGACCTAAATAGATGCTGGCCTCATAATTATTTTAGGCTGAAAATTAACAAAATGAATCATATAGTAGAGTCTAGAATATGATTAACTAGCTTTTGCCCGCGACTTCGTACGCGTGGGAGATTTTTCCCGCGTAAATCCCGACCCCGTGGGAATTTTGGGATAAAAAGTAGCCTATGTGTTATTCCAGGATGGCAACTATCTACTTACCAAATTTCATTAAGATCCATTCAGTAGTTTTTGCGTGAAAGAGTAACAAACATCCATCCATCCTCACAAACTTTCGCATTTATAATATTAGTAGGAAGTAGGATTAGTAGGATTTCCAGATTGATTTTGTGTGAAAATGGCACCATTAGACAGAGTTCTTAAAAAAATCGTATGACACCGCGACTTGCGGTTCACAAACATACTTAATCAGGTTTAAGTACTTATGTTTGTAAACATACGAGCTGTACTCCTACATAGTACTTATACCACAGAATACTTAATAGTACAAGTACCTATACTATGAACCTACAATAAGTCTATCTACCTGCCTACTTATCGGATAACTGCAGGCGTATGTTATGTTAAAGGGAACGCATCGTAAATAGTTCAATGCCTGCTGATAAAATGGATGGCTGTGCAGAGTGGTGTAAGATACCTCTGATTATCTTCTCAAAGGTTTTATTTTACGGACTTTTAAAAGGAGTAGGTTCTCAATTCGACACATAAGATATTTTTGCACTACATGTACAAAAAGATGTTATGTGTCGAATTATGTTATGTTATCAGTTATGTTACCTCGTAACTGACACATTAGCTCTTACACATTTAGTGTAGACCAGTCAACACAAATAGAACAAAACGTTCTCAATAGTCAAGCGTGGCACCCGCCGCGACCGATTACAAAAAGATTATTATTTATAATAATATTTGATTTTTTTTAGGATTCCGTACTTCAAGAGGAAAAAACAAACAAGTGCGAGTCTGACTCGCCCACCGAGAGTTCCGTACGGGGGGGACGGATGTTTTTTTATCTCTTCCATAGTGAAATAAGTATCATAGGAAAAGATCGTTCAAAATATGATATTGGGAGTGTGCGAAGACCAATTTTTAATTTAATGATTAAGTTCGATTTAATGAAAAATACTTCGATCAAGTTCTGTAAAAACAGAGTAAGTAGTTTGTTTTCGTTAGAGCATGGTACGTAACTCTCGGTCAGCTAATTCGACTCGCACTTGGCCGTTTTTTTATCAATAGCGACGTTAGGTACGTGAGTACAAATAGTTCGAATTATAGTAATAGTAGTTAAAATTTTACCTATTTTAAGAAGGTCTAGATAACTCCTTAAAATAAGTAATATTTGAATTAGAAAAACAATCACTTATCTAATTAGAACAAGAGACATACCTACTGGTTAAGGGGCAGACGCACGACTTGAAATTATTTCAAGTTGAAAATTACACTACACACATAAACAGCTGGTGTCGCATTAAAAAAATACAAATATTTTATTAAAAACGCACTAGTACTAAGTAGTAATATTGAATAAAATATTGGTTTAACACAGTGTAATAAATATTAAAACTGCGTCTTATGCGGGCATAAACAAGGCACCCGCAAAATAATCAGTCGAAAATGTATAATATTTTCACAACTTTGTAAGTATGTTTTTTTTATTATTATTACGAATGAGCCCGCTCTTAACCCCGATGACATCTGATGAGAAGTGTAAGATGAGGTCTACGATCGAAAAAACGAGACCAGAAGATACCTGTTCACTCTTGGTTTAAAGGCTGACGGGTCATGTGGCAGGAAATACAGAAGCCGGCAGAGAGTTCCACATCTTGGCTGTGCGCACAATAAATTTAGAGGAGATCCACACTTGGTAGATATACTATCTTGTCGTACTAAGGGCTAGTACGACAAGATGGTACATCGACCAAGTGTGGATGCTATCCACATGGTATGTACATAAAATTTATGTACTTACTAACATTATAAAGAGGTAAAATTTGTTTGTATGTATTATAAGTATGTATACATATAGGGGTTAATCTCCGAAACTAATGATCCAATTCTAAAAAAAATCATAGTAGCAAGGTGCATTATTTATTGCGCTATAAAATACTACGAAATCCACACGGATGAAGTCGCGGGCGTAGTGCTAGTCTGGTATAGTTATGTTCGTGTTGAGTATATGGCTTTCATTTCAGATCAACGAGTGATATAAGATGTTATGATGTTTTTTGTTTTATATTTCCGTACCTCAAAAGAAAATAAAAACTTATAACATCATTTCATTGTCGGTCGGTCTGTCTGTCTGTCAAGATCCTTACTATCGGGAATGTGTTAAGGTATCATGTTGACATTAATATCAATCGGTCTATCGTCCCTAGAAGCTCTCATCAACTAGATACTAGATCAACGCAATAAAGAAATAAGTAAATAAGGACATTGCACATGCGACGTATTTTGTTTATTTATTTATTTAAACTTTACGTACCTACAATGGTGTTACATGGGCGGACTTAATGCAGCAAGGCATTCTCTATCAGTCAACCTTTGGGTACTACTGAAATAAAATAAAATATATGGGGTACGTATCGTTGACATCATAGATATTGATTTCTGTGGTTGACATGGTATCATAAAATTTTGCAATAGGCAAGGTATTACCAAACAATACATAAAACCGTTATTTTGAAGTTATAATTTTTTCTTACAATTACAAATTTATATTCGCGTGACATACAACGATTTATGTAACTTTGATCTTACTTACATTATCGTCAAAGTTATATTCGTTCGGTGTTTTCGTACCTAATTTTTTTGAACTATTACGGAACCTACATTGTGCGTGACCCGACACACACTTGGCTGGTTTTTGTATTATCAAACGATGGACCGCGCATGCGTGTGTGACTCATACTTAGTTGTAAACAAGTGAAGCGTGGGTCTGTTTTTCTCTTTCTAAGTCATAGGCATTGAGAAGCGCCTTAACAGGCCGGTTATAACTTCGATAGATACTACTTCGTATCACACAGTACACACTGGACAGTGCTCTTTGAAAGCCAGTGTGTATCAGAAGTTCCGCAAAATGTATTTACTCGCAATATTACTTTCGATTATCGCGATTCAAAATGCTCAGCCGGCGAATATTTTGGGTATGTTCCCGCACGTCGGGAAAAGCCACTTCTTAGCGTTCGAACCACTGATGAAAGAGTTGGCGAGGCGGGGGCACCACGTTACAGTAGCCTCGTTCTACCCCCAGAAGAATCCACCAGAAAACTACACGGATGTGAACCTCCAAGCAATAGCTCAACTGCGGAAAGAAGCTATTAACTTAAAAGTCTTTGAAAATACCAATATATTTATCAACAGTTTGAACTTGAACAATTTTATTACTCAGATATTCGCATTTCAACCGCTCAGTGAACTGGCTTTGAACATTTGCTCCGGGCTCGTGAAACACCAGCATTTGGCAGAAGTTTTGAAGAACGATTACGACGTTGTTTTAGTGGAGAACTTTAACAGTGATTGTGTGTTAGGTTTGCTTCACGTGTATGGCATAAAAGTTCCTGTGATTTCTTTGGTTTCCTGTCCGATGCTGCAGTGGTCATCTCATCGAATTGGATTGACGGATAACCCTTCATATGTGCCAACAATAACATCAGCTTCCAGTTTAATTTCATCGTTTTCTGAACGGCTCGAAAATGTAGCAATGAACTTGTATTACAAGCTGTGGTTCCGGTATTCGATACAAGTGAAGGAAAGAGCGATTATTGAGAGGAGGTTTAAGAGACGGATACCTGATTTGGATGTGTTGGCGCGGAATGTCAGCATGATGTTGGTGAATACGTTCCATAGTTTGAACGGTGTCCGGCCTATGCTGCCCGGTGTCATCGAAGTCGGTGGGATGCACATAAAACAAGATAGAAGCCAATATATTTCTCGAGTGAGTACTTACATTTTATTTACATTTCTGTATTCTTATTCGATTTGTGTATTTTTTACCAAACCTTCTATTAGACATAAATATGATTAGAGTAATAGGTATTCATCTTCAATTGAACATAATATGTACCGACCATGAGATGTCAATATTAAAATAAGAAGAGAAAAACAAAACAATATCGTAATCATAATTATAATGAGGTTTAAACTTATTTGTTAGATCTTACATTTCATTTCATATTTATGTGTTCACTATTTTCGTTTTTCGGGGAGAAATCATCATTTTTAAATCATGCTCATGTCAAAAAGACGATACTAAAAAATACCTACAAATAACCGCTTCAATCAAAATACAAAGGAGCTATCGAGAATGTTTAGTTGCTAGTTTTCGAAATATCATCCATTTGTAGGTACCTATGCTTTATATTTATATGTAGCATGTTAATCCGGTCATCCACACCATCCTTTTACGGGTGGGAATATCAACGAAAGACTTCTCCCGCTCTTAGTGGACCGTAAGGGAGCGTCAGACTTCTACTGACCAAACACCCTGTTCCTTGAGATGCCCTTGCGATTACGGGGCCGCAGTATATCGTTAGAACGTTTCCGCAACCCCGGATCCACACCACCCTATACATGTATATAAAACAAAGTCTCCCACGCGTCCGTCTGTTTGTTCACGACATAATCAATGGTTAGTTAGACTCGAATGATGCATGAGGAAGGTTTTAGAGTATATTTTATTTAGGTTTTATATGAATTAATAGAATAGTAATAACTATAAGTAGTTTCAAATAAATTTGATTTTTGAACAATACGCGCTTTTTGTACTCACTACATTTGTTGAGAATAGAATAAAAGAAATTTCCGATTGCGGTTTTTTAAAGCAAACATCTTTAATACCTCTCGAGTCCCACTATAACAGAAGAAGTGCCTATTAATTCAAAAAATACATTTTATTTTAAATTAGGAATTTGTAGCTAAATAAAATGGCAATGGAAAAAACTGAGATGTGTGTGATGGAAAAGGTTTATGCGGAAATATAAACATGTATTTAATAGATAGAATATATTTTATTGTACACCAATAATTTAAACAAACCTGTTACACAATATTACTAATTAATTACCAAATTATAAATAAGAGGCGCGTGTGTGCGTACAACTAACTGCTTCGCCACGTACGAAGTAAGGCCGGTTTATAGTGGTTTAGCCAGTTGTACATAATTTAATAATCTTCTGTTTTAAAACAGCAAGCAATATAATTACAATAAATACAATTCTAAATGTTTTTACTTAACAGATTTAACTTTCATAGGTTTAGAATTCCCTGCCGGAGTCTGTGTTTCCCGACAGCTATAACCTGGAAGTTTGAAAATCAAGAGTGAACATCATCACTTTCCATCAGATGAGATGGTGGTCAAACGCGAGCCTATTATAAATTAAAAAATTATAGGTAGGTCTTGGTACTACGTATGTAGGTAATTATATTCTATTACAGAAAAGGCTTACAATTATAGAAGTTAGGTAGAATAGAAATACATTTATAAACTAACGTTAGAATCTATTAATCGACCAACATCTAAGGAGGCTCTCGTTGGGCAGTTGGTTCAAGGGCTTGATCCAGAAAGCAGCACCTACTCCTGGAAACGGTGCGTATTGTGAGGAGGTTCTCTTTCAAAAGACCCGACCATCGATAGCTTAGAGCCTGTTCCCGATACGGGCGGGCTACTATTTTGTATATTTTTAAATGATTATATTTTTTTTATATTCACATTTAAAAATGTAATGAATATGTATATATTTTAAATAGGTAATCAATCAATCCATTTATTTCATGCAAACTTGGCCCATACAAATAAAATACTTACATATCGCACACCTAGATCTAAAGAGAGCTAACTCAAAAATTGAGATTTTTGAGTTAACTCTCTTTAGATCTAGGTGTGCGATATATACCTACTTTAACAATAACTAAGACTAATACATATTACTTTACTAAAACAAATTCTATGTTACATATCGCTGGCCCCGGGCAATAAAGCGGTAATATCAAAAATCTAATTTTACAGGAGAAATAAAAGAAGCTAATTGGTGTATAGTGCAGCGTATAGTGATCTAAAACAGGCGTTCCAAATGTCAAATGAAAGCTAATTTTTTTACCAATTTAACCTTTTAAAAATTGTAATGGTATAAATATTTAACGAAATAATTGAAAAAATGTATAATACAAAAAAATTACGATACTGTTTAAATTGCAACATCATTAATGACTTTATAAACACGCCAACCACTGAGATTCTAGAATGTAAGAAATTAATACGACGTAATTTCCACTTTAGATCTTGAGCGTACCAGCCGGTTACCACCTTCTTCAGGGAAATTTTATAGTCAAATCTTAGCTATATCATCCACGAATCGCTATTTTAGAATCCTGTCAATGAAACATATTTGTATGTAAGCATTGTAACAGACCGACCTTATAATGTGATTTATTTTTATTTTTAATCATTTTAGAGCGTATTTTATAAAATAAATATTTTTTGTAGTATTACTACCACCTAATTTTTCCTGAATCCCTTCGTCTGTGAACCCCGACTGAATCGGTTTCACGCCATTGTTTAACTATTGTGTCTACTTCGCTAACAGAGGGTTTAATATTTTGTATAAAAAACCTTTCAAATCACACAATTTTTAGTATATAAACTTTGGAAACAAAAACCCTTAAAGAAGAAAAAATACTATGGTACCTTAATTTGAATAAAATCACATAATTTTTATTAACTGTTATAATACATTGGAAACAAAAATAAAATAGTCAAAACCTTTAAAAGAAAAAAGTATTATGCTACTTTAATTTGAATCTTCGCTTTCAATATCAATTTTTTTTAGAGTTCCCAACACAATGCAAATTGTTATAAAATGTATGTTAATGTTTCGGGATTGCTTCAGTTTTGCAGAGACTCATCAAATCATCGTAAATATATATGGTTTTGGTAACTGGTCAGATTTCTCAGTTCATCACCTGAAACATCAGTCACTGGCGTCCATTTGGGTCTTCCTCTTGAAGATCTGGTGTTTGATGCAGTATTTAAAGAAATATACTCATAGTTAAAGTTACTTAAAATAACTAGTACTTTAAAACTAGTACTTTAAATAAATAACATCTGGATGTAATCTTGATTTCATGAATCTTTGTCCACATAACTTTTATATTAGTTTGGTCTGCCCGCAACCAGTGTCTTTTGTCCCACCCCTTTTGGACACTTGATAGTGCCAAAGATAGCAGTAACCTCTTCCACTAAATGAGTTGTAAATTGTAAAGTTATATACAGGATACTTTCGCTTGTAATGTAAGATTCCTACCTCTGATTGAGGAATCGTCAGGACTTTTTCCAGATCATAAATAGCGACGACCGTAGTCATAGAATCGACTTCTATTTTATATTTAGTTTTGAGTTCACGAACACATGTTTCAAATGTGCTCTGTGTAAGCTTCTTTTTATTAAAAATAGGTTCGCGTTTGACCACCATCTCACCTAATGGTAAGTGATGATGTGGTCGAAGATGGAGCACGCTTACCTAAAAGTAACCTATTAACTCTTGACTTCTTCTTGACTTCGCAGATCCATCCCAAAGATGAGAGCAGTACTCCATACACGACCGAACCTAGGCTTGATAGAGGTTGAGCAACTGTTCGGGTGTGAAGTACCGTCTCACCTTTGCTAGGATTCCCAACTTTTTTGATGCTAGTTGAGCCTTAGCCTCGATAAACGGGCCAAAATTGAGGGTAGAAGTTAGTGTTACCCCCAGAAGCTCGATACGGTCGGTTATCGGTACGGTTACACCCCGGAAAGTAGGAGCCGGTTCGATTTGACTCCTTTTTGCGGAGAAGAGACACGCCTGGGTCTTAGCTGCGTTAAACTTGACCAAGTTGGTATCGCCCCATTCGGAGACAGCCTTCAAGGACCAGTTCAAGCGCCCAACCATTGCCTCTCAGAGAGACTGGATCTGTGACCCACCAGCTCGCGCGCTGGACACATATCTCTCAGAAACTGTGCTGTCAAAACTTCTTGGGTTTTGTCTTTTCTTTCACCATCAGCTGGACGATACAATGTTTATTGGCCGCACATATCTTTTTTATGTTTGTGAAAAGAATAATTGAAGTTTGTATTAAACACAGTTTCATACTGTCGTTATGTGGCCATCTTTACATCATTTGATAATCATTGATAATGTGCACTCTAAACCATTCATTAAAATACAGCCTGTACAATTTGGAAATGTTCAGTGTTTCATCTTAGTACAACTTTTTAGTATCTCTTCGGACATAATGTGATTCTTTACCTGGAAATTGTTTCATATGTGTAACATTTTGCTCGGTTGAAACACTCATTTTCCGTGGTCTATTTTCATGCTGACCCCTGTTATCTTTGACTTCTTCACATTACCATTTCTCTATTGCTGTGTATACTGTTTTTTCGCTAGTGCTAAGTGTGATAAAAACAAATTGCATACGTCAATTGATTCTGTGATTCTGATCCATTATCCATTAATCTTTTATCTTGAAATAATAGCTAATAGTTTGTGTCAGGACACAAACTACTAGCTGCAAATGCTACTAGTTAGAACAAACAACAGGTTGTTTGTTCTAACTGGTTGCATTTTTTAATATATCTAGTATTCACATGTCGTAAGATATAATGCCACTGACCCTCGTGATTACTAAGTTTTCAAAATTCGTCGAATATAGCCTGCCGAGAGACTTGAGCAATCTTTACACCTGATTTTTATTAGATTTATAGGCGTTCTTCTTCAATTTGGAATCAAACTTTTTTTTTTGAATTACTTCGAATACCTAAGCTAAGCTGGGCCTGAATTTTTTGTTTTTAGTTCTTAACTTTTTCCCAAGTTTCTTCGTATCGCCTTCTTTTTCTAGTTAGTTCTTTGGTGGTTGATGGTTCATAAGATTCGGTTGGAGCATGCGGTAATCATTTATGTGCAGGAGTGAAAGGGATGGCGTTCAGCGCAACACGACCGTACGGCACCGAGGTAACAATTTTCCGGGAAGAAAGGCGTAATAGCTTGTACAGAATAAAATCTGTTGTAATTACTTCGTATTAAGTGTTTACAGTTTATTGATATTATACGTTTATTTCCAAAAAACGCGGCTAAATTTATTACTGTTACCCTTTGGTTAGAAATTTAGTGTAAAGATGTTCACCGGTTTTTTGGGTAATGATTCTTAGAATAATGCAATAATACATAACTTAGTGGTAAGAGAATTTTCCGGATAATAAAGCTGTTATTGTCATTTATTCTATAGAAATATTATTTAAAAAACCTGAAAAAATAATAGTTATAGATTGATACTCAGAGAAGCCAAAAATCAAATAACATTAAAAAGGGCGTAACCGATGTTTACCGCTATATTGCCCGGGGCCAGCGATATGTGTTATCAGCGTCCGCGTCGTGTGTTTCGCGGTGTCCGGTAATATTCGACCAGTACAAAATTGTATGGATTTTAATGAAGACGTTGACCCCTGAGTTTGTTTCTTCTTAGAGTAGTCAGCTAGGAAACACCGGCCTCATCTAGTTTCAAAGTATATGCAACTAGCAATCGCGCAGGGCTTATAAAAACATAACCCAAGTTCTCTTGGAAGTCGGTATAACCTTCCTCAAGCTTCAGGCTACTGCCATACCCAATTTCATGTAAATCCACTCAGTACTTTCGAAGATTAGCGCGTTCAAACAAAAAAACGTTTTGCGCTTTATAGTATTAACTAGTACTCACGCGGGGCTTCGCTCCTGTGGATTCTATCACGGTAAAAACATAACTCTCCTTTTTTGCAGTTGCGTAAAAAGTAGCCTATAACCTTCCTCAAGCTTCAAGCTACTTCCATACCAAACATCCAAATCCACCCTGTACTTTCGAAGATTAGCGCGTTCAAGCAAACAAACAAACAAACAAACTTTTCCGCTTTATAATATTACTAGCTTCCGCCCGCGACTTCGTCCCCGTGGAAAAAAAATCCCCCGATTTTGAAACATTCTTCATTACTGCTCCGCTCCTATTGGTATTAGCGTGATGATATATAGCCTATAGCCTTCCTCGATAAATGGGCTATCTAACACTGAAAGAATTTTTCAAATCAGAACGGTAGTTCCTGAGATTAGCGCGTTCAAGCAAACAAACAAACAAACAAACAAACAAACTCTTCAGCTTTATAATATTATTAGTATAGATAGTATAGATATAGATTTATAATATTGAAAAGCTCCCTTCTCCTCCAGTGCCGAGCCTACCGAAATAAATGTACATTTCGCACTTGGGCTTTGTCTTTGATTCATTTCTATACTCATGTGGCAATACAAAGTGAAAGTTTATTAATTTAGATTTCTAGATTTCTTGGCCTAGAAACATCAGCCGTGTATGTAAAGTAGTGCATGGAGAAAAGTAAACTATAGTTTACTTTCTTTTGTGCTCTAACGGCAAGCCCGCAAGCTGATGAATTGATGACACTTCTTCATCTGTCCGTCTGTTCATTACTGGCGTGAAGATACCGATTGAAGCCCGTGGCAAATTCAGCGGATGCGGCAATGCTTACATACGAATATTATAATAACGTAATGAGATTGTAGTAAATATAAAATTTGAAGTAACCCCCGACAACTTTGAAGCACCTGAACAGATCTTGATCAATTGTAGCTAAGAACTATCTCGATCACTTCAGCTTTCTAACAAAAAAAATCGCGTCATAATCGATCTATTCGTTTAGGAGCTACGATGCCACAGACAGACACACAGATACACAGACTCACAGACACGTCACAAACTTATAACACCCCTCTTTTTGCGTCGGAGGTTAAAAAGCGTATTGAACTGAAATCACAAATACATATTTTGTTTAACTAGGTAGGTAACCGCAAAGTAACCGTAAGTCATTAAAGCATCGATCAACAACAGTACCTACCATTATTGATCCCCCACCAACTGTGTCCCCACGTTGTCGTCGTGGTGGGGCTTGCGTGTTTCGATGATCTCTGGGGCCATGCCGGTAGAGGCACTCATGCCGGACGGGCCCAGAGGGAGAAACCAGACCAAGAGGGACACACCGGGGGAAAGGCGCGCCGCCTGGAGGATCGAGCAGCTAGCTCGAGCTTCTAGACGGCGCGGGGCCCGGTCTCAGAGATCGGGTCAAGGGGGAGGAAAGGTTCACTTCCGGTATGCGTCTAATCTTTAGACGTAACCGTGAAGTGAACCAGGGGAGGGGAAATGGGAGTAGGGACGGAGGAACTCACCTCGCTAAAAAAGTATAGAAATGGCAGACAAAGTTTTTGAGAAAGCTACCCAGGCGGGTCCCAGCTGCTCTTCAGCTGGGGAGTCCCGCACCGGACACGTCCGGTCAGTCCCGTCGTACTCTGGGGGGGACAACAAAGGCTTTTACCCCAATTTTGCCCCGGCAGTCGCCGCATTGAGCCAGGGAGGCTCACGTGCCCGTGAGGTGGAGTCGCTGGACTTGTCCAGCACGTCCACTTCACCGGCACCGAATTCTGAGCGAGCGCAGAGCGCCGCTCCGCGGAGGAAGGGGGCGCTGGTGCTCGGGTCGGAGACCGACTCGGCATCGGACGCCGAGAGCTTCCAGAGCATGGTCTCTGGGAGCGCAGTGAGGAGCGACGAGGGGGGCGCCGATAGGAGGAAGGAGTTCCTCAAGCGCCCCCGCGAGGACGTGACGTCGTCGGAGGAAGGGCTTGTCTCGGCCCGTAAGATCCCCACAAGCGTGCGGGGTAAAGGCCGAGGCAAGACTTCGGGGAGAGGGCCTTCCTCTGGAGAGCCCAACACTGGTCTGGCCTCGAGCGAGGCCAAACTAGAAGAGGCCGTGGCAGCTGCCATCCGCACCATCTCGCGGAAGCGCAACAGAAAGAGCAAGGAGGACGCGATCGGCGAAGCCACGGCCTCCATCTTAGCGGCCACGCGGACTTACGGCGGGGCTCCGGCTGCAAGGGACGATATGTCCGATCTGCGGCCGGAGGTCACCCGCCTGACTGCCGCCATTGAGGCTCTCCAGAGGGAGAACGCCGCCCTCAAGGCGGACCTGGCCGCAATCCGGGGAGGCGGCCAGCGGAATGCGCCGCCGCGGGGCCAAAAGGAGAAAGGCCAGCCCACACCAGCGGAGGACTCGGTTCTCGACCTGGTGCGACAGGAGCTGGCCGCCTTCCAGCAGCGGTTCTCCGTATTGGAGAGCCGCGTGCTGCGACCCCCGCTGGCGGCGACTTCGTACGCGGCTGCGGCCGCCACCAAGCCTCCCCAGACGACGACGAGGCCGCCTCAGGCGAAGACGGCCACGGTGCGGACGGCACCAGTGACGGCGGCCCCTGCGAGGGCAAAGACGGCCCCGGCCAAGCCGAAATCGGGCCCATCAAAGCCGCCTCCGACCCCGACACCTGCGGGGCCGAAGCAGGCGGCCAAAAAGAAGAAGGCCCAGGCCGGGAACCAGCCGTCCCAGCAGCCTCCTCCAAAGACTCCTCCGGCCGGCGCCGACTGGCAAGTGGCCGGGGAGAAGAGGAAGGCTGCTGGCGCAGCCAGGTCCTCGCGGCGTAGGGAGAGACGGCGGCGGCGAGACGCCGCGGCGCGATTGCGCGCCCCCAAGACCGCGGCTGTAGTGATCACACTGCAGCCGGACGCGGTGAAGAGGGGCGTGTCGTACCGCGACGTGCTGGCGAAGGCGCGGATGGCGATCGACATCACGGAGCTCGGCATCGTCGGCGGCCTCCGTCACCGGGTCACTGCAACGGGGGCTCGGATGCTGGAGATCCCCGGCGCGGCCAGTGGCCCTGCCGCTGACGCTCTCGCCGAACGGCTCAGAGCGTCCTTAAATGCGGAGGAGGCCCGAGTCTCCAGACCCACCAAGCGCGCAGACATGCGCATATTGGGTCTGGATGACTCCGTGACGGCCGAGGAAGTGGTGGCCGCCGTCGCCAGGACTGGGGGGTGCCCTCCCGATCAGGTGAGGGCGGGCGCCCTGCGTCCTGGCTTCACGGGGGGGCAAACCATTACGGTTAGTTGCCCCGTCCCGGCGGTCAAAAAGATCCAGGAGGGCCGAAGGCTCCTGGTTGGTTGGGTGTCTGCGCAGGTGAAAGTCCTGGATCCCAGACCCCTGAGGTGCTTCCGCTGCCAAGTGGGCAACCATGCGGCATGCGTGTGCACCTCGGAGGTAGACCGCAGCGATAGGTGCTTCCGCTGCGGTCAGCCCGGTCACAAGGCCGGCTCGTGCTCCGCCCCGCCTCACTGCTTCGCATGTGAGGCGGTTGGCAAGCCGGCCGATCACCGGGCGGGGGGCAAGTCCTGCGCCCCACCCACCAAAGCCAGGCGCAGAGGTAGGCCCTCTGCCGCCGTCGACACCGCCACCGCCGCCGCCGCCGCCGCCGTCGCTACTGCCGCCGCTGTCGCCGTCGTGGCTGAACCCCCGCGAGGGGCCCTGGAGGAGGCTGCAATGGATCCCGATTAATGGCCCCATTGCGCTTCCTCCAGGCGAACATCAACCACTGCGCCGCTGCTCAGGAACTTTTGCTCCAGAGCATGGCGCAGTGGTTGATCAACGTCGCCGTGGTCGCCGAGCCGTATTTTGTCCTGCCCAGGAATGACTGGGTGGCGGACTTGGACGGCTCGGTGACCCTCGTTTCGTCGGCCGCCGCCGGTACCCCGCCCCTCGATCGCGTCAAGAGAGGGCGTGGGATCGTCGCAGCACGGTTCGGGGAGATCGCTGTGGTAGGCGTTTATTTCTCCCCGAACCGAACTCTCGCCGAGTTCCAGAACTCCCTAACGGAGCTGGGAGACGTCGTCGTCGCCCTCGGTTCCCTCCCCGCCCTCGTCCTCGGGGACTTCAACGCCAAAAATCCGGCTTGGGGTTCCCGGTCGATGGACCATGGGCGGGGCAGGATGCTCGAGCACTGGGCCCGTGCGCAGGGCCTGGTAATCGAGAACCGGGGTTCTGTCCCCACGTGCGTGCGGTTTACGGGTGAGTCGGTGGTGGACGTTACGTTCGCCACCCCCAGCCTGTCACCGCGCGTCACCGACTGGCGCGTTGTGGAGGAGGTGGAGACCTATTCCGACCACCGGTATATCCGGTTCGACGTCTCCGCCCAGACCCCAGACGCGCCGGTCCGACGGGACCTGAGTGGTCCGCGATGGGCGCTGAAGCAGATGGACCGGGAGCTATTCCTGGAAGCCTCGATCGTGCAGGCCTGGGGGTCACCCCCGGACAGGCCTGCCGACATAAACGACGAGGCGGAGTGGTTCCGGGAGGCCATGTCGGAGATCTGCGACGTGGCCATGCCCCGGGTCCGGCAAGGACGCGCCCGGCGTCAGCTGTACTGGTGGTCGAGCGAGCTAGCAGCGCTGCGCGAAGCGTGCGTTGCGGCGCGACGCCGGTACACCAGGTTCCGCAGGCGCCGCACCCGACCTTCGGATGCGGCGACTGTAGAGGCGGAGCTGTACGAGGGCTACAGGGCAGCGAAGGCCGTCCTCCGAGACGAGATCTGGCGGGCCAAGGAACTGGCCCGGGAGGAGATGCTGGCGACTCTGGACGGGGACCCATGGGGCCGCCCCTACAAGTGGGTGCGAGAGAAGCTCCGCCCCTGGGCTCCCCCGTTGACGCAGAGTCTCCAGCCTCAGTTCTTGGAGGACGTGGTGAGCGCCCTGTTCCCATCGCGAGGGGAGCACGCTCCCCCGCCCATGGCTCCGTCTCCGACGGAACCTGAAGCTGGCGCAAACGCGGACCACAGCGACGACGACGTCTACGACGCTCCAGAGGTGACCGAGGTAGACTTGAGAGTGGCGGTACAACGGCTCAAGGCCAAAAATACCGCCCCAGGACCCGACGGCTTGCCAGGGAAAGCGTGGGTCCTGGCCTCGGAGACTCTCGGGCCTCGACTAGGGGGGCTCTTTAGCGCATGCCTGGAGAGGGGCCAGTTTCCGCTTCGCTGGAAGACGGGAAAGCTGGTCCTGATCCAGAAAGCCGGGCGCCCTGCGGACTCTCCGTCCGCATTCCGGCCCATCGTGCTGCTCGACGAGGCGGGCAAGCTCTTGGAAAGAGTAATTGCAGACCGCCTCTTCGGGCACCTGAATCAGGTGGGCCCGGATCTTGCGGAGTGCCAGTTTGGCTTCCGCAGGGGGCGCTCGACGGTGGATGCCATCATGCGCGTGAGAGCCCTCACGACGGGGGACGCGGTATCCCGGGGCAGGGTCGTCTTGGCGGTGTCTTTGGACATCACCAACGCCTTTAACACCCTGCCCTGGAGTTGCATCAGGGAGGCACTACGGTATCACCGGGTGCCGACCTACCTCCGTCGCATAGTCGAGGACTACCTGACGGACAGAGCCGTCATCTACCCCGGTCACCGGGGAGAGTGGAACCGGCGAGAGATGTCGTGCGGTGTCCCACAGGGATCGGTCTTGGGGCCGCCCCTGTGGAACATCGGATACGACTGGGTGCTGCGCGGCGACCTCCCTGACGGCGTCAGCGTAGTATGTTACGCTGACGACACGCTCGTCCTGGCGCAGGGAGAGTCGCACCAGGCGGCGGCCGACCTGGCGACGCAAGCGGTTGCGACAGTCGTTCATAGGATCCGGCAGTTGGGACTCGACGTGGCGCTGCACAAGACCGAGGCCATGTGCTTTCATGGCGGTCGGAACGCGCCACGGTCCGAGTCCCACATAACGGTGGAGGGGGTTCGCATCGGCGTTGGGAGGACGATGAAGTACCTGGGACTCGTCCTCGACAGCCGGTGGAACTTCAGGGAGCACTTCCTGAGTTTGGCCCCAAAGCTGAACCGGGCAGCAGCCGCCTTCAGGCGACTCCTGCCTAATCTCAGCGGGCCAAACGCCTCCTGCCGAAGGCTGTACGCCGGCGTCGTGCGGTCCATGGCCCTCTACGGGTCCCCAGTGTGGGCCCTGTGCATCCGGACGCGACCACTAAAGTTGGTCGCATGCCAGAGGGTCATGGCTATCCGAATGATCCGGGGATACCGCACGATCGCCGGCGAATCGGCCAACCTCCTTGCCGGATTGCTGCCCTGGGATCTGGAGGCGACTGCCCTCCAGCGCGTCTATGAATGGCGCGTGGAGGCGCAGCGCCGGGGCGTATCCCCGCTGCCTCGAGAAGTCGAGACGCGGCGGGAAGAGCTCCGGCGCGATCTCAGGGCAGTATGGAGGGAGCGACTGTCGCAACCGACGGCCGGGCACGCCGCAATTGCGGCGGTAAGACCCCTCTTTGAGGAGTGGCTAGATCGGCGTCACGGCGTCCTGACCTACCGCATGACGCAGGTCCTCACCGGACACGGAAGTTTCGGGAGGTACCTGTGTCTGATGGGTAAGGAAGAGACGCCTGGGTGTCACCACTGCGAGGGTCGCCCTGAGGACACAGTCGAGCACACGGTGCAGGACTGCCCAGCTTGGGCAGAGCACCGACGTGTCCTCACGGCGACAATAGGCGGAGACCTCTCGCGCCCGGCCTTGGTCGAGGCCATGCTGCGGGGCGAGAGGGAGTGGGAAGCGGTCGCCTCCTTCTGCGAAGCAGTCATGCTTTCGAAGGAGGAGGCGGGCCGCGTGAGGGAGAGGATGGCGTCCTCCCTCCAGCCCAGCCGCAGTGGTAGACGCCCACGGCGTCGGACGTCGGCCGACGATCTCCGGCCACCGTAGGCGCGGGCATGCGGACAGCGAGTAAAGGGCAACTCGCTGTCCGACCATGGACCATGCCCGGGTCGACGGCGCGTCGTGTTCCACGCGCGCCTCAAAGAGCGTCAGCAACATGACGAGGCCCCCTCTGCAGAGGGCCGAAGCCTGCCGGGGTCGTGGGACTCATCCCGTTACCGTGGCCCCGGTATGTAAAGGGTTATTGAAGGAACACCGTGGATTTTAGTCAGTAAAAGTCTGACAGTCCCTCCCACCCTGCCCGGGGTGGGAGGACTTATTTGATAATTTTACCACGTTAAAAAAAAAAAAAAAAAAAAACCATTATTGATCGAAGCATTAAAGATAAAACTGTTTGTTTTCTCTGCGATACATCTATCTATTCATATGTATAAATACAATTTAAATATCTATCTGTGTTTTCTCGAGTAGTAGGCGTGCCTAAATCAAATCAAATCATTTATTTTGCGAAGAATGTGGGTATACAAAATAAGATGTCGATATTTTAATAAATAATAGTTCCATCACACTCTACCTTACGGCATGCAAAAGTATAAAAACTTACATCTATTCAAGCATAATAAAATAAAAAATGACATGTCTTTGGAATTTTGGATCATAACAACTACATTACATTACAAAAACACACACAAACAAAAACTACATTGCATTACATTAAATTACATTATAAAACACTACATTAAATTACAGTTATAAAACATTGCATTAAATTTTAAATAAAATATAATTAAATAATATAACATTATAATCCTTTATCATTCAAAAAATCTCGTATAGAATAATAACATTTATCCAAAAGTAAGGATGTTAGCCTCTTTTTAAATATACCTAATGGTTCTTCTTTATACGCATGAGGTATTTTATTATAAACTAGCTTTTGCCCGCGACTTCGTCCGCGTTTCCGTCGTTTTTCGTAAAAAAAAAAGTAGCCTATGTCCTTCCTCACGGTTCAGTGATTTTGATATTACTGTTGAAAAATATCGCAATGCGGAACCGCACAATATTATTGTTAATAGCTGTGCCCGCGACTCCGTCAGCGTGTAACTCCTTGTGTGGTATTAAGTTAATGTATTGATAATATTGTTTAGGTCACGTTCACATGAGGCTTAAGTACCTATAGAACGAAAATACTTCAACGCAAAGCTTCCGGGTAAACTATGTTGAAAGTTGACCCGTCCGGCACGTGAACATAAAGATTTCTAGAACTGCTAACCCGGGAAAGAGCGACGTACAACTGACCATGCGAGAAACAACTGACACTGAGATCTACTCCAGCAACACGAAAAGTCTGCCCTTGAACCTTATTAATTGTCATTGCATAACACACCGATACTGGGAATTGCGTTCTTTTAAATTCGAATGGAAAATTATTTGGTATTATGGGAATTCTGGGAATAAAGACGGTTTCTCCTGCACCGCAACCTGTTAAAATTTGAGCCTCGATTATATTTTGTTACAACTGGGTGAAAGTATTGGCTAATTTACGTTCACTTTTATATATTAGTTATATAAAAAAAGTGAACGTAAATTAGCCAATACTTACCTATCGGTATACTAAAATAACTAATACCTATTTTATAAAATAACAACAAAAGGTATCTAAAAATAAATTATCAACGACTAAAAGTCGCGCTGATAAGCACGGTTTGTTAATATCAATTAAGTATTGTCTGTCAATAAGGTCGAACGCTCTGAACCTCTATTCGGATCAACAGGCAAAAATTGTATGAAGCCCGCACTTTTTTTTTAGGTAGGGCCTCTCGTAGTTCAGCACACTAAGGCTGGTCACTACTCAACCGCGAACCTCGCGTTCGGACGCCCCGCCTTTTTAGGGTTCCGTAGCCAAATGGCAAAACACGGAACCCTTAAAGTTTCGATATGTCTGTCCGTCTGTCTGTCTGTCTGTCCGTCCGTCCGTATGTCACAGCCATTTTGTTCCGAAACTACTAAGACTATACATGTGAAACTTAGTAGGTAGATGTATTCTATGAACCGCTTTCCGATTTTAAGAAAAAAATTAAAAAGTATTTAAAATAAAGAGGGATCCCCATACATGGAACTAAAACTGAAAATATTTTTTTTCATGAAACCTATGCGTGTGTGGTACTTATAGACAGGTCTTTAAAAATGATATAAGGGTTTCTAAAACCACTTTTTCATAAAGTCAATCGTTTAAAAGATATAAGCTTCCAAAGTGGTAAAATGTCCCCCCCTCCCTCTAACTTCTATAATAATGGAGTGAAAAATCTAAAAAAAATATATGTCTGTAGATCTTAATGTAAACTTTCAACCAAAATTGGTTTGAACGAAATCGGGTAGACAGTTTTGAGATACAGCATATTTTATAAAACCGCAAATATAACTTTGTTATTCATACAAACACTATGAAAAACAAAGTTATCAGGCGTAGTTGTAAAAATGTAAATAAGCTGGTTTCTAGAAATTTTTAAGGTTTTTAGGAACCCTTCATGGGCGAGTCTGGCTCGCACTTGGCCAATCGAGACGCGTCGAGTGCGGTGACCGATTCTCAAAAATAATCCTTATAGCATGATTCAGTATTCACGCGCCATGGCTTATTATTAGCGTATTTCATGTATAACTTTGGTGTTTCTATACCGATTTATATGATTCTTTTTTATGGAATAGTTAATAATGTTAACTTTTTCAATTAGGGGTTACTGAGAGTGTTATAAACGTAAGAGTAGACAAATATTATAATCAAAAAGCTTCGAACTGCTAAGCTATCGGGAGTTACACGTGTTATTGTGAGTCAACCATAAAAGATAGACATATGCTGTCGTGGGATATTTTTTATATAATTTTAAGGAGAACATTTCCGTCATGAAATGATTTCTGTGTAGCTTTAACCATTAAGGTTGCACACGCGACGGAAGCTTAAAAAATGGAGTAACTTCTCCCGTTTTCCCAACATTTCCCTTCACTGCTCTGCTCCTATTGACTTTAGCGTAATGAAAAGTATACTATAACCTGCTCAGGAGTATGAGAAATAATTGTACCAAGTTTCGTTAAAATCCGTCGAGTAGTTTTTGTTTCTATAACGGTTATACAGACAGACAGACAGACAGACAGACAGACAGACAAAAATTTTAGTGATTGCATTTTTGGCATCAGTATCGATCCCTAATCACGCCCTGATAGTTATTTTGGAAATATATTTCATGTACAAAATTGACCTCTCTACAGATTTATTATAAGTATAGATTACAGGCCCCATTGATAAAAAGCTTTTTCTTAATAACGCTGTTTTGTACCTACCTGTGAACATTAGATTTTTATATTGTAATCTAACAGATCCCGGCCGTGTTCTAATATCGTCTATTCGAGTAAAAAGGTGTAAATTTGTTCTGACAAACAATGCAACTTCTAATATATATAAAGACGGAAACGTGAGTAATTTTAGAGACTTGAACACAGGTACACAGCTGTCGGTATTTTTAAGACTACTCATTGATCTTATGCAACGCTTCTGAGCCTTGAATATCCTCTCCCTGTCAGTACAGTTACCCCAGAATATAACTCCAAATCACAAAACTGATGCAACCAGACTGTGATAAGCTTCCAGTATGGTGCGAGAGTTTACTTTTTTTGCTAGATTATAAAGTACGTACGCTGACTTGCTTAGCCTCTTACACACTTCCTCTGAATGAGGTTTCCAAGTCAGTTTGTTGTCAATTTGAATGCCAAGGAATTTTGTAACATTTGTCGAGTCTACTATTTGTCCATTGACTTCAGCATCATTATTTACAGTCCCTAGGCGCTGATAAAAATGCATGACTTTTGTTTTTTGAATATTTATAATTAAATTATTTTTATTAACCGATTTTAATAGGACTTCCACTGGAAGATAGAAGAGGTTAAAGGGCAACATTATAAATTAATCAGATTTATAGAGATTCCCGTGGGATCAGGATTTACGAGTGAAAATCCTCCGAAATGCGAAAGAAGCCGTGGGTTCAACTAGTGTTGTAATAATAAATGTCCCGTCCTCACAGCACTCTCGTATCGATTAAAACTCTATTTCCGAGTAATAGTCACTATTTAGTTACCTACTTATAACATACATAAAGTTCTATTTCTCGGTCTAGGTCATTGAGTCTCGGCCCTTATTTACCAACCTTAGTTTAGGTCAGTGGAACCGGTCATTCGAACGGAACTTATAAGGTATTTACAGAGAGAGTCCAGTAAACGACCCAATCAAACCATCAGTTTCATGCGTTCAGTGGTATTTATAATTAGGTAGACTAGCATGTACCTGCGGCTTCAGTCGCGTGTTTTTTTTTTCAGCATAAAGAAACCACTCCTAAGCTCCTCAACTATGTTCATACCAAAATCACATAAAATAATAGGTAGGTACCTACTATATAAATACAGTATGATAAATAACAGAACGCGTTTCCGTTAACCCGCAATAGTATAGCATCCATACATGCTGAAAAAAATATTACCATTCGACTAGAAATGTTAATTCACTAAAAATGTTAAATTGATACGTAAAAGAAACACTCTGTACACGCGTACGCATTCATAAATAAATTGCGACGTTGCCGTCCTCCAAGTACGCGTGTACAGAGTGTTTCTTTTACGTATCAATTTATCATTTTGAGTGAATATTTTAACATAAAAAAAAAAATTAATACATTTTGTTTTCGAATACTTAGTAATATTTTTTTTATAAAATAAACAAAATAAAAAAATAATAAAGGAATAAATGTACTTATTTTGATTTTTTAACAGATTTGATATAATTTAAAGAGCTCGTGGCTAAATAATACCAGCCGCACGGGTTGTTCTTTAAAGGTTAAGTAACGTTAGCCGGTCGGTCCGTGGATGGGCAACCGTCTTAACATTACGTGATTTTCAGAAAGCGCGTTATTCCGTGCGTACCGTCTGTCATGTGTACATCTTTAACAGTCGTTACGGGTAGGTTTTTTTTTCCGCTTTTCCCCGATCATGAGATAACATCAGGACCTTATTATTCTGTTTTACTCTTTCATGCCAGTTCTCTCATGTATTCCTCTCGCACTTTCATTCTTCATACTATAACTTTCTTTCATACATCCTTTCATTCTTTGCCGGGTGGGACTCCCGCTATTCTATCTATTCTGTTATTTCTTTATTTAGGGGATATTTAAATAGACATCATTGTTTTTTATTAACACTGTTTCCTTATATCTATTTTTTTATACATGTATACTATGTCTAGTTCTTATTATATATAGTCATCCTTAGCTGGATAGGACTATCGCTGCTCAGGGCTTTATACTTACATATTTGTGCTTATTTATTTATGCTTCTACATTTGTGCTTTAATATTAATACTTATATATTTATGCTTTTTTATAAAAGCTTATTATATAAATTATATTAATGCTTATACATTGCTATTGTAGTTTTTATTTCTTAGCTCTATTACATCTATAAGTCTTATATCTATACATACTTTTACCTATTGTCTTATTAGTTTACTAGCTTTTGCCCGCGACTTCGTCCGCGTTTCCGTCGTTTTTCGTAAAAAAAAAAGTAGCCTATGTCCTTCCTCACGGTTCAGTGATTTTGATATTACTGTTGAAAAATATTGCAATGCGGAACCGCACAATATTATTGTTAATAGCTGTGCCCGCGACTCCGTCAGCGTGTAACTCCTTGTGTGGTATTAAGTTAATGTATTGATAATATTGTTTAGGTCACGTTCACATGAGGCTTAAGTACCTATAGAACGAAAATACTTCAACGCAAAGCTTCCGGGTAAACTATGTTGAAAGTTGACCCGTCCGGCACGTGAACATAAAGATTTCTAGAACTGCTAACCCGGGAAAGAGCGACGTACAACTGACCATGCGAGAAACAACTGACACTGAGATCTACTCCAGCAACACGAAAAGTCTGCCCTTGAACCTTATTAATTGTCATTGCATAACACACCGATACTGGGAATTGCGTTCTTTTAAATTCGAATGGAAAATTATTTGGTATTATGGGAATTCTGGGAATAAAGACGGTTTCTCCCGCACCGCAACCTGTTAAAATTTGAGCCTCGATTATATTTTGTTACAACTGGGTGAAAGTATTGGCTTTTAGCGCTATACTCGTAGCACTTCTTTAGTGCTATGTTGGAGCACTAATTTAGAGAATATATTTAAGGTAGCGGAGATTTACTTTAGACAGCACTTTGAAGAATAAGTTAGGGAGAGCAATGACAAGGCGTGAAGTCGCAGTAATGAATGTGGAATGAATGTTCTTTATTAAAATAGAATTGTGTATATATAATAGTAGTGTTTACATAAGTTAAACAGTGGTCACTGTGTGAGAGAACGCGGACCTCCGCCCGCGTCTCATATAACTGTTGATATTATATTTAATTTATAGCACTTAGAATAATATTCCTTTGTGCATTGTATGAGCGATTGGTTATCAAAGTGAAGGATGTGTGACGTATGCTACAGGACTCCCCTTCAAGCGAAGCGTACCGGCAGTTTGATGATACGTCCTGAACGTGTCTGCTTGTTTTCAGCGGGATGTGACGTCAGGCTTGCTCTCGGTACTTCTGTTTTCTTGGTATCGCTGTCTGTAACTGGTGTGGTAGATGGTAAAGTTTCTTCCGAGATAACATATGCAGGTTTCAATCTATCGATCGATATGTTTGCTTTCCGATCGGGCAACTGTACTGTGTAAACTTTTTCCGTGCGTCTTATCACTCGGTAGGGTCCTTCGTATGGTGTTTGAAGTGGTTTCTTGACTGCGTCGGTTCTGATAAACACGTGGGTGCACTTCAAAAGGTCTTGATGAATGAATACGGATTTTTTGTTGCTGTGGTGATTGGTAACGGCTTGCGGCTTGTTTACTTGAATTATATCACGTAGTTTCTCAACGTAGGTATAATCCATAGTAGGTGTGCAGGTATTTTCTGTGAAAAATTCGCCAGGTAATCGTAAGTTGTATCCGTAGGTAAGTTCAGCTGCGCTTACTCCGGTGTCAGTGTTTAAAGAGGCTCGTAGACCCATTAAAATTGTTGGGAGCTCATCTATCCAGGAACTTGCGTTTGTCAGTTTCGCACGTAATGCGGTCTTGAGGGTGCGATGCCATCTCTCGATTATGCCGTTGCTCTGTGGGTGATAAGCTGTTGTGCGAGTTTTCTTTATTCCCAATAGCTTCATTAAGTTTTGAAATAGTTGACTTTCGAATTGGCGGCCTTGGTCGCTTGTTAGTGTAGTCGGACAACCAAATCTTGTGATCCAATGTTGGTAAACGATTTGGGCTATGCAATCAGCTGATATTTCGTCGGTAGGAATTGCTTCGGGCCACTTAGTTAATCGGTCGATCATTGTAACTAAGTATCGATGTCCTTGAGATGTTGTAGGTAGAGGTCCTACGATGTCAACGTGTAAATGTTGAAAACGTTCGGTTGGCGGGAAAGATGCGATGTTTGAGTGTGTATGTCGTTGAACTTTGCTTTTTTGACAAGGTATGCACGTTCGAGTCCAACAGCTGATGTCTGCGTTCATAGATGGCCAGAAATATTTTTGAGTGATAAGCTTGCGAGTCGTGCGCGTACCAGGATGACTGATATTGTGCACGCTGTTAAATACTTGTCTTCTATATTGTTTTGGTATGTACGGTCGTACATAAGCAGTAGATGTTTCGCAGTATAACTCGATGTTGCTGTTGGGTATAAATATTTTCTTGAGACTGATGTTGTCTTGTGATAATAATTGTTCGATGTTGGTATCCTTTTCTTGCGCTCTGGCTATGTCGGTATAATTCATTGTAGGTGGGCATGAGATTGTTTCTATGCGGCTAAGTGTGTCGGCGACGACGTTTTGTTTACCGCTTATGTGTCGAATGTCAGTCGTAAATTCGCTGATAAACAAAAGTTGCCTTGTTCGCCTGTTGGTTTCTGAGTTTGAAGGAGTCTTTGACATTACGTATGTCAGCGGTTTGTGATCCGTAAATATTATGAGATTTCGTCCTTCAAATATCTTGCGGAAGTGTTTGACTGCCATGTAGATTGCAAGTAGTTCACGATCGAATGTAGAGTATTTCTTTTGCGCGTCGGTGAATTTCTTCGAAAAATATCCGAGTGGTTGCCATGTTTCGTGTATGTATTGTTGAAGTACGGCTCCAGCTGATGTGTCGGATGCGTCGCAGAATAAAGCGATTGTTGCGTGGTGAGATGGATGAGCGAGTAAAGCTGCTTTTATTATGCTGGCTTTACACTGCTCGAAAGCTTGCGTTGCTTCATCGGTCCACGTGATTTGTGTTTTATCCTTCTTCTTGACGTTATGTAGGTATGCGTTCAATAGTGCTTGTTGAGATGCGGCGTTTGGTATATGATCGCGATTAGGGTTACCAGATGACAGGAATTTTCCTGACATGTCCGGAATTTCAGCTGTCTGTCAGGGAAACAGGGAAAGTTGGAAATTTTCAGGAATTAAAAAAAAAGAGAAAATGTAAGAAATTAAATTTTAATCAAAGAATGAAATCTTATAATTAACAACCAATTAATTATTAAGTATTCATCTGATCCTCATATTTTTTATTGCTGGATATAGATTCCAGCAACTGCTGATCTTTCATAACAATTTTATGAAAGTCTTCACATGATGTGTTCTTCAAACTGAACTGAGTCAAAAGTAGAGCCTTAACAGAAGCTATGGACAGTCTATTTCTCTCCTTTGTCCACTGCGCACCCATTAATGAAAACACTCTTTCGATGTTAGCATTTTGTGCTTGCTATTGCAAACACAAAGCAGCAATTCTCCTGCCAAAACGTCAGGAAAATTATTGCTGAAACAGGGGTTTTTTCAGGAAAACTTATTTTTCAGATCTGGTAACCCTAATCGCGATAGAAATTGATCATACCGAGAAATCTTCTCAGCTCTTCAATGGTAGTCGGCTTGGGATAGTCAGTGATAGCTTCGACTTTATGTTTTGGAGGTTTGATACCTTGTGCTGATACTGTGTAACCAAGGAACTGAACTTCTGATTGGCCTAGGTTGCATTTGGCAGGGTTGATCGTGATACCGTTTTGTTCGAGTCTCTTGAGTACGATATGCAGGTGTTCTCGGTGTTGGGTTTCATTTTCCGACGCTAGAAGTAGATCGTCGATGAATGGGAAAACAAAATCTAATCCTCGTAGGACTTCATGAATATATCGTTGAAATGTTTGTCCCGCGTTCTTTAAACCAGGGCACATACGTGGGAATTCAAATAATCCCATCGGTGTGATGATTGCTGTTTTTTCTATGTCTTCTTCTCGGACATTCAGTTGTTGGTAAGCACGGTTGAGATCTATCGTAGAGAAGATAGTCTTACCAGATAGATGATGCGTAAAATCTTTGATGCGTGGCACGGGATATCTGTCTGGTACGGTGATAGAGTTGAGTCGGCGATAGTCACCACAAACTCTGATATCGCCATTCTTTTTAGGCACGATATGAAGAGGTGATGCCCATGGACTCTTGCTAGGTCTGCATAATCCTTGTTCTATCATGTTTTCGAATTCTTTCTTGACTATCTCGAAGCGATGCGGTGGAATAGGACGGGCGCGGCAGTGTACCGGTGGTCCGCGAGTTTCAATACAATGTTGCACATTGATGTTGCAGTTCAATTGCATTGATGTTAGTCGCGTTATTTCGGGATACTGAGCTAGGATGTCGTGGTATGACTGCGACATGTCAATACTGCGTACGGTAGGAACATCTGATACACGTACCGGGACATTGACCTTTAAGCTCGTGACGCCGTCGATAAGTCTGCGGTTTTTCAAGTCGACGATAAGTTGATGGTACTTGAGAAAATCGGCTCCGAGTATTGGTTTTGAAACATCTGCTATTATGAACTTCCATTTGTACGGGCGTCGTAGGTTGAAGTTGAGAGTTAATGTTTTTTCGCCATACGTAGCTATTTTTGTGTTGTTTGCAGCGTAAAGTTGAAATGGTAGCGGCGTTGCGACTTGACCCTTTCTTCTCGGTAGCACGGATATGTTTGCCCCCGTATCGACCAAGAAAGATAATTTAGAGTTTTTGTCGGTAATGTATAGGCGGTGTGAATTTTCTTGAACGCCGGTGTCCGCCTCTGCCAACGTTCGGTCTAGTTTTCCGAGTTTTGTTTGTTAAAAGAGCAGGGCGACGTGCAGTGTCTAGCTTGTTCCTTGAAACGTCGGTGATAATAGCAGTGTGGTGATTGTGATGTTTCTCGGCTTCGTGATCGTGATGCGCTACGGTGGTGAGATGGGTAGCGGCGGCGGCGATAGTTGTGATCATTGTGATCATAAGGCGGTCTTGCTTTTAGATCGGCTATTTCTAGCGAGAGTTTTCTTATCTCGTTGACGAGGTACTGCGTATCGGACTGCGGTGCTGATGTAGGTGCTGCGAATGAGTGTACGGGTGCGACTTCTGTTGATGTGGTCTGCTCCATCATTTTGTCGGCGAGTAGAGCGAGTTCTTCGAGTGTAGTCTTGGTGCTGAATGTTTCGCTGACTGCAAGGACTGACCGGACGTGTGACGGGAGGTGATTTGTCCACATGAGTCGTAGCGTGGAGTCGGGAACTTTATCTCTGGCGAGGTTTCGCATGCGGCGGAGTAGTTGGGTGGGTTTCTGATCTCCGAGTTCCATCTCTGACAGTAGTTTCTGGAACTGGCGGCTTTCAGATTCTTCGTAGGTGGATATGAGCCTTTCTTTGATCGCCTTGTACTGATCTGTCTCCGGTGGGTTGTAGAGTAGGTCCGTTATCTGCTCGATGTCTTGTTTTTCCAGCTGTGCTATGACCATCTGGGCGAGCTGTGCTTGGCCTTTCTTGAGGTCGTTGGTCGCGGCCTCGAAACTGATGAACCATAGTCGTGGTCGATCGCGCCAGAATGGTGGGATGCGCATGGTGAGCGATATGCCAGCAGCTTCAGCCTTCGATACGGTGTGCGATGATGCTTGCTCTTCTGACTGGCAAGGATTTGACATTTTAATGTTATTTCACGCACCTCAGGTATATCTGGTTCGAGGATGTCTCCGCTTCAGGTGTGTCTGGCTCGGGTTTGCTCCGCTTCGTGTGTTTCTTGTTCGGGGTCACCACTTTAGCGCTATACTCGTAGCACTTCTTTAGTGCTATGTTGGAGCACTAATTTAGAGAATATATTTAAGGTAGCGGAGATTTACTTTAGACAGCACTTTGAAGAATAAGTTAGGGAGAGCAATGACAAGGCGTGAAGTCGCAGTAATGAATGTGGAATGAATGTTCTTTATTAAAATAGAATTGTGTATATATAATAGTAGTGTTTACATAAGTTAAACAGTGGTCACTGTGTGAGAGAACGCGGACCTCCGCCCGCATCTCATATAACTGTTGATATTATATTTAATTTATAGCACTTAGAATAATATTCCTTTGTGCATTGTATGAGCGATTGGTTATCAAAGTGAAGGATGTGTGACGTATGCTACAGGCTAATTTACGTTCACTTTTATATATTAGTTATATAAAAAAGTGAACGTAAATTAGCCAATACTTACCTATCGGTATACTAAAATAACTAATACCTATTTTATAAAATAACAACAAAAGGTATCTAAAAATAAATTATCAACGACTAAAAGTCGCGCTGATAAGCACGGTTTGTTAATATCAATTAAGTATTGTCTGTCAATAAGGTCGAACGCTCTGAACCTCTATTCGGATCAACAGGCAAAAATTGTATGAAGCCCGCACTTTTTTTTTAGGTAGGGCCTCTCGTAGTTCAGCACACTAAGGCTGGTCACTATCACTACTCAACCGCGAACCTCGCGCTCGGACGCCCCGCCTTTTTAGGGTTCCGTAGCCAAATGGCAAAACACGGAACCCTTAAAGTTTCGATATGTCTGTCCGTCTGTCTGTCTGTCTGTCTGTCTGTCCGTCCGTCCGTATGTCACAGCCATTTTGTTCCGAAACTACTAAGACTATACATGTGAAACTTAGTAGGTAGATGTATTCTATGAACCGCTTTCCGATTTTAAGAAAAAAAATAAAAAGTATTTAAAATAAAGAGGGATCCCCATACATGGAACTAAAACTGAAAATATTTTTTTTCATGAAACCTATGCGTGTGTGGTACTTATAGACAGGTCTTTAAAAATGATATAAGGGTTTCTAAAACCACTTTTTCATAAAGTCAATCGTTTAAAAGATATAAGCTTCCAAAGTGGTAAAGTGTCCCCCCCTCCCTCTAACTTCTATAATAATGGAGTGAAAAATCTAAAAAAAATATATGTCTGTAGATCTTAATGTAAACTTTCAATCAAAATTGGTTTGAACGAAATCGGGTAAGCAGTTTTGAGATACAGCATATTTTATAAAACCGCAAATATAACTTTGTTATTCATACAAACACTATGAAAAACAAAGTTATCAGGCGTAGTTGTAAAAATGTAAATAAGCTGGTTTCTAGAAATTTTTAAGGTTTTTAGGAACCCTTCATGGGCGAGTCTGGCTCGCACTTGGCCAATCGAGATGCGTCGAGTGCGGTGACCGATTCTCAAAAATAATCCTTATAGCATGATTCAGTATTCACGCGCCATGGCTTATTATTAGCGTATTTGATGTATAACTTTGGTGTTTCTATACCGATTTATATGATTCTTTTTTATGGAATAGTTAATAATGTTAACTTTTTCAATTAGGGGTGACTGAGAGTGTTATAAACGTAAGAGTAGACAAATATTATAATCAGAAAGCTTCGAACTGCTAAGCTATCGGGAGTTACACGTGTTATTGTGAGTCAACCATAAAAGATAGACATATGCTGTCGTGGGATATTTTTTATATAATTTTAAGGAGAACATTTCCGTCATGAAATGATTTCTGTGTAGCTTTAACCATTAAGGTTGCACACGCGACGGAAGCTTAAAAAATGGAGTAACTTCTCCCGTTTTCCCAACATTTCCCTTCACTGCTCTGCTCCTATTGACTTTAGCGTAATGAAAAGTATACTATAACCTGCTCAGGAGTATGAGAAATAATTGTACCAAGTTTCGTTAAAATCCGTCGAGTAGTTTTTGTTTCTATAACGGTTATACAGACAGACAGACAGACAGACAGACAGACAGACAGACAGACAAAAATTTTACTGATTGCATTTTTGGCATCAGTATCGATCCCTAATCACGCCCTGATAGTTATTTTGGAAATATATTTCATGTACAGAATTGACCTCTCTACAGATTTATTATAAGTACTAGCTTTTGCCCGCGACTTCGTCCGCGTTTCCGTCGTTTTTCGTAAAAAAAAAGTAGCCTATGTCCTTCCTCACGGTTCAGTGATTTTGATATTACTGTTGAAAAATATCGCAATGCGGAACCGCACAATATTATTGTTAATAGCTGTGCCCGCGACTCCGTCAGCGTGTAACTCCTTGTGTGGTATTAAGTTAATGTATTGATAATATTGTTTAGGTCACGTTCACATGAGGCTTAAGTACCTATAGAACGAAAATACTTCAACGCAAAGCTTCCGGGTAAACTATGTTGAAAGTTGACCCGTCCGGCACGTGAACATAAAGATTTCTAGAACTGCTAACCCGGGAAAGAGCGACGTACAACTGACCATGCGAGAAACAACTGACACTGAGATCTACTCCAGCAACACGAAAAGTCTGCCCTTGAACCTTATTAATTGTCATTGCATAACACACCGATACTGGGAATTGCGTTCTTTTAAATTCGAATGGAAAATTATTTGGTATTATGGGAATTCTGGGAATAAAGACGGTTTCTCCTGCACCGCAACCTGTTAAAATTTGAGCCTCGATTATATTTTGTTACAACTGGGTGAAAGTATTGGCTAATTTACGTTCACTTTTATATATTAGTTATATAAAAAAAGTGAACGTAAATTAGCCAATACTTACCTATCGGTATACTAAAATAACTAATACCTATTTTATAAAATAACAACAAAAGGTATCTAAAAATAAATTATCAACGACTAAAAGTCGCGCTGATAAGCACGGTTTGTTAATATCAATTAAGTATTGTCTGTCAATAAGGTCGAACGCTCTGAACCTCTATTCGGATCAACAGGCAAAAATTGTATGAAGCCCGCACTTTTTTTTTAGGTAGGGCCTCTCGTAGTTCAGCACACTAAGGCTGGTCACTACTCAACCGCGAACCTCGCGCTCGGACGCCCCGCCTTTTTAGGGTTCCGTAGCCAAATGGCAAAACACGGAACCCTTAAAGTTTCGATATGTCTGTCCGTCTGTCTGTCTGTCTGTCCGTCCGTCCGTATGTCACAGCCATTTTGTTCCGAAACTACTAAGACTATACATGTGAAACTTAGTAGGTAGATGTATTCTATGAACCGCTGTCCGATTTTAAGAAAAAAATTAAAAAGTATTTAAAATAAAGAGGGATCCCCATACATGGAACTAAAACTGAAAATATTTTTTTTCATGAAACCTATGCGTGTGTGGTACTTATAGACAGGTCTTTAAAAATGATATAAGGGTTTCTAAAACCACTTTTTCATAAAGTCAATCGTTTAAAAGATATAAGCTTCCAAAGTGGTAAAATGTCCCCCCCTCCCTCTAACTTCTATAATAATGGAGTGAAAAACCTAAAAAAAATATATGTCTGTAGATCTTAATGTAAACTTTCAACCAAAATTGGTTTGAACGAAATCGGGTAAGCAGTTTTGAGATACAGCATATTTTATAAAACCGCAAATATAACTTTGTTATTCATACAAACACTATGAAAAACAAAGTTATCAGGCGTAGTTGTAAAAATGTAAATAAGCTGGTTTCTAGAAATTTTTAAGGTTTTTAGGAACCCTTCATGGGCGAGTCTGGCTCGCACTTGGCCAATCGAGACGCGTCGAGTGCGGTGACCGATTCTCAAAAATAATCCTTATAGCATGATTCAGTATTCACGCGCCATGGCTTATTATTAGCGTATTTCGTGGGTTAAGAACTAGAGTAGCGTAAGGGCAAAAATACAAAAAAAATTTTTTTTCACCATTCGCTTTTTTAATCCCCATATTTTGATGTGCCAAAAATCTGGAGTGCTATAGTGTGTAAATTGCTTAATACAACAATAACGTATTAAAAAAAAATATTATTTGTTTACTGCCAAAATGAAATGTTTCTACCAAGGGTTTCTACTTACAATAATCTTGACATTATTTTGTCAAAAAAGTTACGAGCACAACGATCGTAACTCGATTTACAGAGCGAATAGGACACCGAATATGCCTTCAATGTAATCACTCAAATAACGTATCTTGTCATACGTTTTTAACGCAGAAAGTTTGATTATGTAGCCTTAGTTTGTTTCGTGCCAAATAAACGTAAAGTAACGTTACTGCTTATGGGACCTTTTTTCGTGCGCTTCCGTCATTTTTCTCCCTGCCAAAAAAACGTAAGGGTGTGATATGTTACTATGGCACTAAATAATTAAAGTAATGCAATCAGTTTTTATGCCAATACTAGTGTAAACGCTAGATACGTTCTTTTAGCACGTAATATATCTCTGTTGTTCTAATTCACTTTCGCGTCTAATACTACTTTACGTTAATTTGACACCAAAAAGTTTAGGTCGGCCAGATCCAAATCCAGAAAACCGTAGGAAGCTTACCAATAAGTATTTTCCCAAAAAGCCAAGTGAATCTGAGCTAATTAAAGTGTGTCAAAAGTTTTTCCGATCGAATTTCAATATTTCTGAAATGTTCATGAGAAGCTGCTTCAAAAAACTGTCGGAGACAAGATTTCGTCGAATCTGATGCCAGGGGAGTACTTGGTTCGCACAATAAAACTCCTGAAAATGCTAGACAGTACGTTAAAGACCACATTAAATCTTTTCCGTGCATGCCAACTCACTGTGTTAGAAAAGATACCAAAAAAGAGTGCTTTGACCAAGACCTTAATATCACGAACTACAAACGACTATATGTTGATAAGTGCAAGGAAAATGAGGTGGAACCTGTCAAAACAAACATGTACTTCGATATTTTAAATTTTAATATTGGCTTCCATAAGCCACGGAAAGATATGTGCGATGAAGGTTTTGTATATGATAATATGAATGATGAAAAAAAAGAAGCCAGAAAAGGTGAAAGTGAAGCTCATTTACAGAGAAAAGTTCAAGCGAGAAGACATAGAGATGAAGCTAGGAAACTTGCTCTGGATGATGAAATTTATTTCGCGGAATATGACATGGAAGCTATTTGTTATATTCCTACCTCATCTTCCAAAAAATCTTTTATAAACGAAGGCTGCCTGTGTATAAATGTACTTAACTGGACTTAGACAAAGAAAAGAGGGAAGTAACATGTTATTTCTGGAATGAAGGTGTTGTTATTAAAGAAAAAATTAAAGGCTAACGAGGTTGGATCATCTTTGTTGAAAATCAATGCCAGAAAAGGCAGATGGCAAACCGATCACTTTTATATCCGATACTGAGCGCAAGTCAATGCCGAAATATGTATATTTCTGCCTTGATGTTGTATTGTGAGGCTTTTTTGGATACACCGCAAATCTATTGAACCTGGTCACAGTCAGATGAAAGTTGACAACACTCACGCTACTATAGAGCTGGCCAGTGTACCAATTTTTGATCCGTCCTGTTACTACACTATAATTAGAACTGCGTCAAGAAGAAATCCTTACAAAGTACAAGAAATGGGACAGGAAGATATTTTAATTTGAAGAAACTGAAAACTGTTATGATTAAGAACTGTAATATAGATACTAATGAGAAGACTGTGAATTAGTTAAAAATCAAATGGCTTCAATATCGCAAGGATGACCCAGAACATATCTATTTTAAATATGACTTGGACAGCGAAAACTTAAAAAAAAATAAGGAAGTCAGAAGGGGCGAAAGAGCAACCTCGTCGACAGTAATTTTGCAAAAAGCTTACAGTCGTCCAATAGATAAGCAGATAAGCACAACGATTTGCAAGAGCTGTGTCGATCTGGAGTTATTCCTTCAACATATCATGATATTTACAGCCATTTGCAGGTCGACCACGAATAATTATTTTTAATTACTTTTTTTAAGTAGCCACGAGGGATTATTAATTTTAGAAGATTTTTGTTATTATTTTTAAAGCCATTTTAACGGAAGTTCCGTTGTTTTCCATATATTATTAAATTTATGTAACAGCCAAAATGACGTATATCAACCATTTTTTGAAAAATAAATGTTATTAATATGAAAACGTTTTTTGATTGACCAAAAAGTTACACTATTCTGTAGCCGATAAATAAAGCTTTATTATTAGTAAAAATCAGATATCTAACTACTACAGATTTTGCCATAAAAGAGCTATAAGATAACGGTAGGTAAATTTGAGTTGTTTTTCGGCTCTCCCGTGAAGTTATCATTTTGCCCTTACGCTACTCTAGTTCTTAACCCACGATTTCATGTATAACTTTGGTGTTTCTATACCGATTTATATGATTCTTTTTTATGGAATAGTTAATAATGTTAACTTTTTCAATTAGGGGTGACTGAGAGTGTTATAAACGTAAGAGTAGACAAATATTATAATCAAAAAGCTTCGAACTGCTAAGCTATCGGGAGTTACACGTGTTATTGTGAGTCAACCATAAAAGATAGACATATGCTGTCGTGGGATATTTTTTATATAATTTTAAGGAGAACATTTCCGTCATGAAATGATTTCTGTGTAGCTTTAACCATTAAGGTTGCACACGCGACGGAAGCTTAAAAAATGGAGTAACTTCTCCCGTTTTCCCAACATTTCCCTTCACTGCTCTGCTCCTATTGACTTTAGCGTAATGAAAAGTATACTATAACCTGCTCAGGAGTATGAGAAATAATTGTACCAAGTTTCGTTAAAATCCGTCGAGTAGTTTTTGTTTCTATAACGGTTATACAGACAGACAGACAGACAGACAGACAGACAGACAGACAGACAAAAATTTTACTGATTGCATTTTTGGCATCAGTATCGATCCCTAATCACGCCCTGATAGTTATTTTGGAAATATATTTCATGTACAAAATTGACCTCTCTACAGATTTATTATAAGTATAGATATAGATTACTAACATTCTTATTTTCTATTACTTAGTTCTATTTTACATGTACTACAATAAGTGCTTTTTATTTATACATTATTATGCATTCAGCAGGGTTGAATTATGTGTTTGTTTTTTCATCTTTTCTCTTTGTTTTTTATACTGTTTTTTGTTTAGGCAATAATATATATATACTAACTTATATATATTTATTGTCTGTTTCTTAAGCTAAGTATTTATTTGTTGTTCGTGTAGTGTTTTAGTGCTGATATTTTAATCGTATACTAAGTATACCTTAATATATCTGTGTATTTGTTTGTGCGTGTCTTGTTTGTGTTACTGTGTGTTTTGTTTTGTGGTTCCCTGCGTGTTTTATGCATATGCCGTATTTGCCCGAGCTTGATAATCCCATTTTTTCCGCACCGGGCAGTCTGCGCTGAATGCGTTGTGGTCGGTCTTTTGCAACCCAGAGTGTGAGCAGTTGCAGCATTGTGGTTCATTCCCTGCGATGTTGTCTGCGCATTTCTCGCGCAGATGCGGCCCTCCACAGTGACTACATCTGTCCACACTCTCGGTGCAAAATGTTCGACCATGCCCGAATGCGAGGCACTTTGTACATTGGATGAGCGGAGACTGGTCCTCAACTCTGATCCTTTGAAGGTCCAGGTAGAGGGCTCCAGCCTCCGTCATCCTCTGCCATATCATGGGCCTAACTTGGAGGATTATGTGCATAGTGTTGGGGTTTCGTGTACGTTTTTTATATTTTATTGTGATCTCCCTGTCCTCCTCGGGTAGTCCCTCAAACATTTCTCGGTTTTGGGCGTGTAGCGCCTTAATGACATCCTCGTCCTCGCTGTCCGTGAAGACGTCCTTAATGACAACGAGTGGGTTTTTATTGGTCATAGGCGCTACTTTTAGACCGGTCCCGCTGTTCTCAATCCTTTCCCTTACTCTCTCACTCTCCTGTTTCGTGTCACACCCCAGTATGACTGTTTGATTTTTGGCCTTCCGGACCTTACTAACTTTCAGGCCCGTACTTCTGGCGTCGACCCTCCTCACCCTGGCGAGCACCTCGTCAGCGGTCTCCTGACCGCCTTCGAGGGTGACCGCCATCGAGTGAAGTGCAGGGCGGTGGACGGGCTTGGCTGCCGCGGCGACGCTGGCGTACGTCCTGGAGGGTGGAGCTAGGCCCGCCCCGGAAGTCAGCCTCTTGGCGGCCTCTACGAGTTCCTCCTTGGCCGCAACAACATCTCCGGCAACACCATCGACAAGGTCTTTGAGGAGGGCGTAGGTTCGACCGCCGACCTCCTCGGTCGTTAGGTCTGCGGTAGCCCTGGCCTCGTCGATCCTGCCGATGATGGTGTCGGTGATGTTGGCGCCTCGGTCATCGTTTCGGCCGTCAAGTTCAGCGAAGTCCGTCTTCAGGCTTCGCTCCACCTCGTTCAGCCGCTCGGGCAGCGCCGCCTCCACCTCTTCCAGCCTCCTGAGGACGTCGTCTTGCCCCTCGGACGACAGGGCCTTTGCAGGCGTCTTTGCTTCTGGGACCTCTGTTTCGAGACTTTTAATACGCCTGCTGAGCTCGAAGATTGCCCTTAAGCCTTTGTCGGACTGCACCTCCAGGAACGTTTTAATGTCCCTCCTCATTTGAGGGTAATCATGGACTTTCGAGGGTATGTCCTCGAAAGTCTTCATCAGCCCCTGGAGGAGCTGGTCGCTGGGCAATTCGGCGTAATTTTGCGATTGTTTTTTCCAGAGGTCCATATTATCTAAAGATCTCCTTTTTGTTTGCGGTCTTTTAATAAATGTCGCAGCAGCGTCCTGCACTGCTGCGGCCGAGGTGGTGGGGCTGGGAGTGGTGGGGGGCCTCTTGGCGGCGCCAGTGGTCAAGGGTGTGCGGTGCATTTTGTGTCGGGGAAAGTTGTCAATTGTATAAGTGTAAAATGTATGACCCTGTAAATGTGTAAATTGTAAATAAAATCCAGAACACTGTCATCTAACCTAAACTAAATCTAACTGTGTTGTTCACTTGACTGTCACTCAACCTAAACTAATTCTGTGTTGTTCCAAACACAAAACACTGTCATTTAACATATACTAAATATAGCTGTGTTGTTCAAAAGAACAAGTCAGGCAATATATCGTCAACACTTATTTACAATTAATTTTTAAAATAAAAGTAACAACAGAAATAAAAAATATTTTTTTTAATATAATGTTAAAATACGGTTTGGTCTTGACCGTTTCCCGAAACCTCTCCGGGCAACTCTCTACTGTAATCCGCCGAAAAATGAAAGATCCACAGTCAGAATCTTGTTTTGCCTCGTATTTTCCGAGATATCGGTGTTTGGTATGTGAGGGGGGGGTCCAAAAGGGGGGCGAGGATACCTCTTATACGACTTTAGTCGACACCACAAAGGCTGATTTCGAAGTCGGATCGGCTCTATCTCCTCTCGTTTCCGAGATATGGCCCGCTAAGAGGTAGGGAAGGGAAAAGTTGAGGAAAAAGGAAAATGGGGGGGGATCGATATCTCGGTGGCGGTTTTCACCGTAGTGTCTTCGACACTACAGTGTGTCTTTGACACTACAAAGGCCGAATTTGGGGTCTAAAACCTCCTATCTCCTCCAGTTCCTGAGATACACAATTTTTTAGTCCCGGGTTCGGTTCCCGGTTGGTGAAATTTCCTAAATATGAGGCAAAAAACATTTTTCAACTTTATATATAAGTTTAGCCTTAACAGGTTGTCAATTGCTGGATATTGGTGTAAATTTTTTTTTCTAGAAATTTCCTTATTTTAGGAAAAGAAGTTGGGGTTAGCGTATTATACAAAGTTTTGTTTGCGGTTTTTTCGAGACGCCACCTCCACTTCGGGGGTCAATATCTCGAGTTTCAATCAAGACGCGTGGGTCCCTGAGGTGTCCGCAGAAGCGGGGAGAGTTCCCCTTTCTCCCGACCCGCGTCGCGGATTCGTCGAAGATAAGCAGTCTCTACATGTAAAAATGTGTTTTTTTTTTCGAGGTGGATATGTGTGGATGTCCTCCGCCCTGGGGCGGGCGAAGGGGTCTGTCAGGCTCTTACTGACTAAAACCACCCCGTGTTCCCTCGTACACATGCGCCGGGGGCTGCGGGAACACATAAGTATTTTTCAACGCAGCCCCCGACTAGTGCCGGCCCGCCTTTGCGGGCCCCATCTTTTTAAGCGGGGGAGTGACGTGTTTGGCTCCCCCTGCGACATCTGAGAAGGGCGCGCGTGGAACAAAACGCGCCGCCATCTCGGGTCTCGTCTTATAGGAGACGGCGGGCTTCCTCAAGTCCGCTTTCCCTGGACCCATTTAGGGGGGGCGCCAGAGGGCATTGTCTGCCCTCTGTCGACGCCCTGTGCGCCTTCTGCGGGCCGGGAGAGCGCTCGAGATCTCCCTCTCCCTTTCCGCAGCCTCTTGCGACATGACAACTTCGCAGAAGTAAATCACTACGACGCTGCGCCACAGGACATGGAACGAATCACAGCCGGTAGCGACAGGTCGTTTCCCACTTCTGAAACGAGGGCACGGCGCGGCTCCTCCCAAGCTGCATAGACTGGAAACCTGCTCCGACGTAGTTGCGAAAAGACTTAGCGATTTGATGTCTTCAACTGCATCAGAATGCTTATTTCTGTGAAGCATACATAAAACCTTAATCTAGACAATATTATACAAAAATCTGATTACGTTGCACTTAGCAATAACTTCAATATATTTTTTTTGTTTTATTTAATTTCTTTAATTTAAACAGTGCCTAATTTGATATAGCTCCGTCCGCATATTTTTTGTTAAAAGAGGTAGGCATATACTTTTTCTTTTACGTAGGTATTAATAAATATTGCGGGTCTGTTGGAATACTTTTCGATTTGTGACAATCAAATTCAGGAACATTTCGGAGAACAAAAAAAATCCATCCATATTTAAAATTAGCAGTTTTTTGGTTAAGTTTGGTTGTTTTTATGCAAACGTAACTCAATCATTGGAATCTCAAAATCTTCGAAAATTAAAATATATTTTCAAAACACTATCTGGACACTTTTTATGTTTTTTAACCTTTGGTAACATTAGGTACTTACCTAATGAAAACAAAAAAGATAATTCCGTATGCCATTCAATTTTTAAATATCTATAACTAGGAACATTTTTATCGGTATGTATTATTCATAATAATTATTTTATGAACCATTTACCTACCTAATAATCGCGATAAGCAATTGTTTATAAGGGCTGATTATTAGAAATCAAGTTTCTCTCGCGACTTTGCGTGGCAGCCGAAAACTGCACAAAAAATAAAGCTGTCTCTAATTCCCGTCAGTTCTTTATTTACCCCAGGTTAGATTACGTTTACGTAAGTTTTACTAAGACTTACGCCGGGTGCAGCAAACACTGCGTTACCGTCTCAGACTAAGGAAAAAAGAATAGACATGAAATACCTACGAAAAAAGCGTGCATACCTATTGTGAGCCTGGCACAAAGATGGCGGCTTGCCGTAGAGCTGCGCGCATTATAATATCGATAGTTGAATTGCACGGTGCTTACAGAATTCAAAATTGTCGAAAATGAGTTTAACGTTTGAGAAATTCATGGCCCTTTGCTTTAAGTTTTTACTATTTTTAACTAATTTCCCTATAAGTCTTATTTCGTTTCGCAAGGATTAAAAAAATAGGCCCCCAATCCAGATGCACACGTTTTTTTTAACTTTCTTCAGTTTTATTTACGTGGTAATGTGAGCTATAAAAACGCACACGCTCGAAGAGTGTCACTTTACATGGCAGGCAGGGCACGTGGATACTGAATAGATGCTACTGCAATTAAATTAACTATCTGTATTCTGTACTTGTACAGGTATGTTCATAATAAAACAAATTTTACTATGGTGTGGTATGTCTATCCCATTTATTCCCAGTTGCCACCGCGGCGATCACGAATAAAAAACTGTAGCCTTGTGATCGCTGTGTTCATTGCTCGCTTTTTCCTGTGAGCGTAGTATGCGACTGAAATTGCGGCCAGAACAACTGTGGCGACCACGCTCAACATAGTGGGTGCGAGTAAAAAACCTCCTACACCCAGTTCCGCCGGCTGGGGAGGAAGCCGCGCGCGGCTCAGGGTTACTTAGCGCTTGGAATTAAGATTGAGTTTCGTGCGGACTTCTAGTTTCTGCGACTTGTGCCGGGGCATATGTGTAGGAGCCTTATTAGAGTATCACTATTACTGATTAGCATACCACGACTGCAGTACCTGTACCTAAGGTCTATAATTACCAATGAAAAGAATAAATAAATACAAAATACGGTTTGTTTTCATCGTTTGTCAGACTATACTTATTTTTATTAACTAATAATATAACTTAACATTTTTTTTTTATTCAAGTACTACTACATGGCTCGATCATTCATAATAAAACAAAAATTATCATTTTACATAGATTTATTGAAAACTATAAAAGCCGTTTATCCCAGTCATACTTAAGTTCTAAAATACAAATATGTATACACAATAATCAAATAAGAGCACGTTGCGCAAATTTTATACAAATATACACATTAATAAAACATGAGCATGTTGAACAAACAAAAAACAAAAAAAAAATACAAACCACACAATCCTTACTTATTAATATTATTATAAGTGCGAAAGTTTGTTTGTATGGATGGATGTTTGTTACTCAATCACGGCTGAACGGATTTTTATGAAATTTGGCACAGATGTAGATTATAGTCTGGATTTTCTTACTCTGTCTTCTCACTTTTTCATTTAATGTTTTAATTTTTTTCTTCCGATATTCACATTTTGATTTTAATTTTTGAATAATTTCAAGCGCTTTATCCTGAAACAAAAAAAACGCATTAACTTCTAGTTTTCTGCAACTTCGTTAAGTTTTTGCCGTAAATTAATTTGAAATTACCAGTTACGCTGCCCACAGTACATACAGTAACATATTATAGAATAGAACACTTACATCTGCATAGCTAGAAGTGCTGCAGACAGGCTCCTCTTCCAGTGCTTTGTGAGAAAAAAAAAATGTTGTGCCTCACATTCATTAAATTGGGCTGGTAACTGTAAAGAAATAACAACATTTTTTTATATTGAGTGAGTTTGTATTTAAAAGTCAAGATTGCATGGTAATTACCATAAGGAACATAATTATTATGAAATATTACACTTACATCTGCATTGTTAGAAGTGCTGCAAACAGGTTTCTCTTCCAACACCCTGCGAGGAACAGATCGTTGTTCCTCACACTCGTCAAATTGTGCTGGTAACTATACAAAGAATAACCATAAATGTTTAATAATATTTACATTGCGAATTTAATCACTAACTCACGCTCACATTTGTTTAGCTTGCATTTTAACATAGACACAACATTTTATAACCTGATATATGTATGTATCATTTTCAAAAAATAATCATTATCCATCTCCTTTTGCTATGACTATATCAGGAGTAAAAATAGTGCAGGTATATGTGTCTTAATCTGTGTGAGGAGGTGGATAATTAAAATCATATAACTTATATTAGGTTTTGATTCAGTCTGTACGAGAATTTTAAGGATGTTTTATAATTTTCAGGAAAAAAGTTATCTATTTATTCTGACTTATATATTTTTTATATATATTTTTATCAACTGGTTTGGATTGGTTACTTGTCAGTAAGTAGGTAAACACAATAAACTTGTCTATTTTCAAAACTTACCAATAATTCACTTGAAGGCAAAGCATCATCGCGCAGTCTTGTTATATTTAAAGTTCGGTTAAAACATTTATCTTCAAAATGCAGGGAACAAATAAAAATATGCTTGGTTGTAGTATTCAAATTTTCAATCCCAAGTATATACAGCCACTGTTCTTTTCTTTCTTTACATGTTGGCAATCTAAAATCATAAAAAGAAATCGAGTTAAATAATATTCACCTGTCGATATGTTTTATCGATAAATTGAAAATTCCGAACCGTAACTCTAACTCTCTGTTTACTAACAAATGATTTGCTTAAAAATCACACAATATCAACAGTAAAACAGTAAATAATTACATAAAAGCAAGTGTATCTTTATAAACTTTTCCAAAAATAGCAAAATCTTTCAAAATAATAGAAAAAAACAAGATATTTTGAATGAATTCTGTTACTTACCTGTGCAACGTTTTATTGGGATGTTTTTGTTGATTTTCATGCGGCAGCCTAACACACTGCACCTACCCATGATAAATGCAGTATTATGCAAGTTCTTACACTATAAACAAGCACAATTTTCGCCTATTATCACCAAATTTTCTTAAAAACACTGAAACAAGCAAGTCGCGATGACACCTGATGTACTTGTTGTTGGCTGTGACAAAACATGGCGGCCGGCCGCAGTTAGGTATTTTGTGACATCACCAAAGTTATGTTGCCATTTTTGGCAATGATAAAACTAATGTTGTCCTTTTTTACATATGATTACTCTCACAAGTTAAAAAGAGATGCCGATATATCAGTAACTATGCCGTCGAAATGCATCATATTCCTATAACTACTGTTCGTATAGAATGTTTATGCCATGTCCTCTTTTTTTCCTTAGTCAGAGGTTACCGTGCCTTTCTGTATCACTGACACTCAAAGTGACAGTGATAGATGTCAGTGTCAAGTGACAGTCTAGGAATGTATAGACAATGTAGCTTGCCCACTTGAGCTTGCCATAATAGTACATAATGTATAGAATCTCATCGAACGCTTACAAGTAATGGAGCAAGGTCACAGGGCAGCCAGATGTTACTTATTTCGTGAAAATGATTAAGGGCACAGACTATATAAGGTGTATCTATTCGTACCAAGGAACTTGTACCTAAACTGGAATGCGGACGCGAAGCTCAAATCCGTTCCGAAGAGTATACCCTCGAAGGACCTAGCTATCTCTTTCTAGTAGTGTGGATATCAATTCGCGATAAACGTAAGGACAATTTTATTTGATGCAATATTTGCAGGTTTTTTTAAGACACTTATTATTAACCTTACAAATGATGTATTTCTGTTACCGCTATAACAAAAAATACTAAAAATTAATTAAAATAAATATTTAAGGGAGACTCCCATACAACAGTTGTGATATTTTTGGCGCTTTTTATAGGTAATGGTTCCGTACCATTCATTACCTATAAAAATACCCATCATGCGCGAGTCCGACTCGTACTTGGCCGGTTTTTTTCTTAATAACGTATTACATAGAAAGAAAGAAATAAATTCAATTATAAATAAAAAAAATTGCTCGGTAGCGCGATATAACAGAATTCCATGTGGGTGAAAAGCTAGTTCTCAATATATATCTGAGGAACTTATATTGAGCGCGCTAATTTCTATAATAAACCCTTCCTTATACGGGCTAAACGCAAAATTGGTTTTGTTAAGCAGACTTTATTGCGTGGAATTATAAACTTTCAAAGTGGTTAAGACCCGTGATACAAATACAATTATTGCAGATACAGAATTAATAACAGAATCACCAGCTGGCAATTCTTCGAAGGCTTGGCCTTGATAGGCAGTGGTATAGACGTCCAAACAAACGTGCATTAATTGGTAATCTACGTTTATTCGACACTTGTACGGTCAGAACCAGTAGACTAAAAATAAAATGATGCAATGTTTATATATAATTAAAACTACTAAAACCCTTCATGAAAAACGATGATTATAAATAGAAAGAATAACAGAAGAGATATAATTTATTTATGTATATATTTATTTAGGTTAGTTAACCTACAATTGTTTACACTATACATTTGTATGAAACAGTCATATTACATTTATAAGTGTAACAATTAATTACAGGCTAACACCACATGTGCTATTTAAGGTTAGAAATCAATATTATTAACATACATAATTCTAAACATGAAGGAGGCAGATCGAATGACAATTATAAGGTTATTATTATTAGGTTGGTTCTATATTTTCTAGTTCCTCATATGTTGCAGCTGCAGGTTTGTTACAAGATTGGCTTGACACACAACCCTAAAAAATGTGTTACACTATTATTAGTTAAAAGTATGGAAATAATCTTTAAATTATGAATTATTATTATTATTTGTCGACATTAACTAACTGCAGTGGATAAAAGTTAAGTAATTAAGTTATAAGTAATTATTAATATAATAAACTACACTTGTAAGCAAGTTTGCGTAGCTGAGTTTTTGGCCAAAATGATATAAAATATTTTTGCCATCAATTTGCTAAGCAAAAGTAAATAAATCAACAAAAATGTCGACTTTTATGCTTATTAATTTGACTCCTTTCATAACTTTCACTTACTGATCTTTGAATGTGCCCAGTACAAGTTGTATATTCTTTTTTTAGTGGGTTTCAATATTATAGTACTTAAAACATTTATTTGTTTCGCTTTAACAGGAATCTAAAATAATAATAGATTGATGAGAACAAAATTTTAGTATTTATGGTTAAGATAGATTCAAAATGAAAATTCATCTTGCTATGCTCATATTCTATTTCAAACCGTTATCTTCATGTCATTTGTAAAGACTGATAACTTACTTTAGGGAAAATGGATGGAATTGCATCATATGATCTTGTTTCGAAATGCAATATTTCTTCGGGCTTGAAATGGTGGCTACAAATTTTAGAACCGTTTCTGACCCTTTTCTGTGTAGAACACTGAGCCACCGGTCTCGAAGATCATCATTTTTAGGAAAGCTTAAAATAACAAAAAATAATATATAATAAGAAGAAAGAAAAATAATAAATAAGAATAAAGAGAAGAACATCCACTTTTACATTGAAAACATAGTCACCCTAAATGCAATTTGTAAACAAAGTCACAAAACTTACTTAAAAAAGGAAATTCCAGACCCGGGGTACACTTTTCACTCTTGCAATTAACCACAAAACACGTTCTTACCATGGTTACAATAACTTGCACTTTAATATTACGAAAACTCACAAAATTAAATATAATTCAAATTTACAAACATACAGATGTCAAGTAAACGTCAGACGGCAATGTAGTAATTGCCAGGTATAGCATAATATATCACTACTAATTCTTACAAATTCCATTTTTTTTTTGGTTTAAACTTCTTGTGTTTGCATGGTAAAATAACTTTAATTTTCATTAATATGCATACAGTAATAATGGTAATTCATTTTAAAGATAGAATTCCAAAGAAGTTTAAAACTAGGTGTTATTACTACAACAGACAGGACGAAAAAATTACCATTGAAATAAATATTTTTAATCTGCCACACAGAAGAAAGGGACACAGTCCACACACGGCACTGTCTCGCTCGGAACGAAAAGTTCCTTCAGTTTTATGCGTGCAAGTTTATACTCTATTATTTAACAGTTAAGAAAGACTTTCTGTATTCTTTGAATCATTCGTAAGCAATCCAGTTAGTAGGTAGAAGATCCTTGATTCGTACACGAAATATTTTAAGGGATATACCTATAGCTGGTAAACAACCATAGCAACAAAAAAAAATCTAGGTTATTTAAAATGAAAAATTAAATAATTTAATATTACTTGACAAACAATAAATACTGGTTCCTTCTTATTTTATACAATACGCCACATTACGCGGGCGGCATGGCAGCGGTATTTGAGACGGTTTTTATGATGATCAAAGAGAGTTTTTCTCTTTGATCATATGAAATTTATAATAATTACGTAAAATAAAAAACATTGAGATTAATTTTTTTTTCGTGTTTATGTTTCTTTACCAACACCTTAATACATATAGTAACACATAATATAATCAGTCTATAACGTCCCCTCTGCTGCGGAACATGCTTTCTATGAAAGAGATGGGCTGTTATCGACCACGCGGGTTCAGTGCGGGTTGGCTTGTTCAGAGCCGGATTAACCCTGTCAGAGGCCCTAAGGCAATGACATTCTCAGGGCCCCTTTTCTTACTTTGACTGATCAAATCGTGTTTGAACTGAGAAAACGCACCTTAAGAAGGGCTGTGGTTTTTAATATATTTGTTTACTTATTCCCAGATTTGTTCTAAAATTGTTTTAATTCTACTATTAAATTTAACGATTTGTATTTTGTAAGATAACAGTGAGGTCCCTAAGTTCACACGCACATCAAATTCTTGTTCGAAGAAACATGTTTTCTTTGTGCGTGCACTGGGCCTGGGCCCCTAGTTGATGCGGGGCCCCTAGGCAGTTGCCTACTCCGCCTAATGGCTAATCCGGCTCTGGGCCTGTTGCTTAACACGCCTTTAAAATGTCATAGCATCCTAAGGAATCATCATCATATTCTTAGCCTTAGCCGCCCCAACTATATTGGGGTTCACTTCCAGTCTAATTGGATATAGCTGAGTATTACTGATTTACATGAGCGACCGCCTAACTTTTTTTTATTGATAATAGGCTCGCGTTAGACCACCATCTCACCTGATGGTAAGTGACGATGTGGTCGAAGATGGAACACGCTTGCCTAGAAGTAACCTATTCACTCTTTACTAGACTCCCAGGTTATAGCAATCAGGAAACACAGACCCCGGCGGGGAATTCCACTCCTTAGCCGTACGCACAATGAAAGTATTCTCAAAACGTTTTGTGGGTATGTGTGGGATGTACACCATGTAACGATGGCGCATTGCCGTTTGTCTTGTAGTCCGATGATGGAACGGGCTTGCCGGAATTAGATTGTGTAATTCCATCGCACACTATTTGACTTCCACAATCCATTAGCTGGGTAACGCGATACCCCTTGGCTAGACCAGTGTCAGATTTACTGGCTTCTGACTACCCGTAACGACTGTCAAACATGTCTAAATGACAGCCGAACCAATGGATAACGTGCACGCACGCCACTTGCGCTTGCGACCACTCGTGATTCGACCAACGAGGCAGTCCCAAGTGATGTATGTTACGGTCCTAGCCCGTGTCGGTGTCCCCACGATATTTTACTTCACCATTTTAAGTGCACTGGCGGTGATGAAAATTATACAAAGTAATGTGCCTTCTTGGGTTTGAACCCACAACCTACAACTCGTAAGCCGTGTCTGTAACTACTGGGTCTCACATTAAATCGTATTTCGCGAAAGTAATATTTTTGATCTAGGAATACAATATTTTTATTAGATACTAGTACTCACGCGGGGCTTCGCTCCCGTGGATTCTATCACGGTAAAAACATAACTCTCCTTTTTTGCAGTCGCATAAAAAGTAGCCTATAACCTTCCTCAAGCTTCAAGCTACTTCCATATCAAATTGCATCCAAATCCACCCAGTACTCTCGAAGATTAGCGCGTTCAAGCAAACAAACAAACAAACTTTTCCGCTTTATAATATTAGTGTAGATGTACATAGTTACCTGTACTCGTATATTATTTACCTTATCTGCGGTAATAATTGGTAATATATAATTTGCCATGACATTTTTCATTTATTACGCTCCATAACTAATTAACTAATTATGAATAGTTGGTGATAGAACAGTACGGTTTTATCCGCGGCGTAGTTTAGTACATTATTTTATAATGTGGTTTCTTTCGATAGCGCTTTCAATCCTTGCCGTCCAAGATACTCAATCAGCGCGAATACTCGGCCTATTCCCTCACCCTGGAAAAAGTCATCAAATGGTCTTCGATCCATTAATGAGAACGCTTGCAGAAAGAGGTCATGAAGTTACTGTAGTATCGTTCTTCCCCATCAAAGACCCACCAGCAAACTACACCATCGTGAGTCTCGAAGGTGTTGCTCCTTTAGCGGTGGAAATTCTTGACTTATCAGAATACGAAAACCCCAGCAGAATTCTTCAATTTCTTGGCATTGATAGAATTATCAAGCACCTGCTGGAGTTTCCACCGCTAATAGATCTAGGCGTAAACATATGCTCCAAGATGGTTGAATTCGCTCCTTTAGTAGATGCCCTGAAAAAAAGTTATGATGTTTTTTTGGTTGAAACGTTCAATAGTGACTGCATGCTCGGACTAGCTCATGTCTACGGGTTGAAAGTGCCATTTGTGTCGTTGTCTGCCGTCACAGTCATGGAATGGGGACCCGATCGCATGGGGGCCACTGATAACCCGTCTTACGTGCCAATTTTGAGCTGTGGGTTCACATCAAACATGAACTTTGTCCAAAGATTTGAGAATGCTGTGATGAGCGTTTTGTACAAGATCTGGTACCGATACGGCGTCCAGATGAGAGAGCAGGAGATTATAGAGAAGCGGTTTGGGAGGAAAATACCTGATCTGCAAGACTTGGCCAATAACGTGAGCTTGAGTTTTTTGAACGCGTTCCACAGTTTGAATGGCGTCCGCCCTCTATTGCCGGGTGTCGTTGAAGTCGGAGGGATGTTTTTGAACCGGAGCAGGACTTTTATTCCACATGTAAGTATAATGGTATAATGCCCATTTCTAGTCATGATTATTAACGTATGTACCATTGAGTTGGTCTTTTTAGCTTTTTAGTGTAGTAAATAAAAACATGTTTTTAGTTTTTTAAACTATTAATGTATTTGTTTATTAACTAAACGAGGCCAATCAATTTTATCAGTTAACAAATGATGGCTATTTACAATGTGTTTAATAAAATTCTAATTAAGGTAATTAAAAAATATTCCTATATTTACAATCATTTATTACGCATCAGTATATTGAATATCAGATTTCATAAACAGAACTTAATATTTTACGTGCTGATTAACCTGACACATGCCTGAAACCTTCTAAAGTCCAAGGTTTGAGATTTGAAAATAAATTACTTAGCAGAATTTATTTATTGCGAAATATAGTTTTTTTTCTCATTTAAATACGTAATAGAACATACACACATCAAAAGTGTCTAGGGATCAAGCATTTTTATGCGGATTTCTTGAGATTGAGATGTGGCTTTGTAATAAATTTATGATTTTATAAATTTACTAGTACTCTCGCGGGGCTTCGCTCCCGTGGATTCTATCACGGTAAAAACATAACTCTCCTTTTTTGCAGTCGGGTAAAAAGTAGCCTATAACCTTCCTCAAGCTTCAAGCTACTTCCATACCAAATTTCATCCAAATCCACCCAGTACTTTCGAAGATTAGCGCGTTCAAGCAAACAAACAAACAAACAAACAAACAAACAAACAAACTAACAAACTTTTCCGCTTTATAATATTAGTATAGATATGGATCCTTTTTGGTGCATTTCATAATTTGAAACAGGAACTGTTAATCAAATTCGAGTAAAAGATGAAAATCAGCTGTCAATATTTTCCCTATAAAAACATACAACGCATTGAAGACATTATTAGTGCTACTCATAGATGATACATATATTTACTGAGTTTCCCTACTACTGATTAAAACCAACGTTATTATGGAGCGGCGACGTCATTTAAGCAGGGAAGAAATGCTCAGAGCCGTGGGAATGATAGAAGCTGGTTCCCGGCAACGTACTGTGGCTTTAGCTCTGAATACAAGTCAGAGTGTTATCAGTCGACTTTGGACACGTTACCGAAGCACTGGTACCGTGGCTGAGCGCCATGGAGGACGGTATCGCTGCACCACACGGAGACAAGACCGATACATTCTGTTCAGTACTACAATAAGGCCAGTGCAACGGTAACTGGACGGTCTGAACTGTCCACGGTACGTGGAGCTTAACGTTGCTTTCAATGAACAATAAACTTACAATAGCCTCTGAGGCTTTATCAATACCTAATATTACCACTAACCTTCTGAGCTGATGACGACAAGCGAGGATCCTTTCGATCGCGTCCGTGTGTGGTATGTATGTAATATGAGGTGAGTAAGTGAAAAGTGTGATGTAAGTCACGTGTTCTAGAACGTTCACAAGGCGCCAGTCTCCAGATGACGCGGTCCAGATCAGCATCACACCCAACTCACACCCGATTGAAGCTATTTATCACTACTTTTTCCAACAAATGCGCTTGCCACGCGATGGCATCAACCCAGCGATAAATCCAAAAATATCCCGGGGTTTTCGTCAAATGGGGATTACAACTTCAAACAATAGTTAACTCAACAGGGTCCCATGACCGACATTTTCAACAAGCAAGCAAAGTCTATCTACGAAGTGAAAAAGTTATGTCAAGACCACAGATAATTGATGTTGCCAACCAAAAGGTGCGTTCTGTTTCACGTCGGACCGAACATCTACCCCCCCCCGGACGGGCCTACCCGTCCGCTAATCAATTGGAAGTCTTGACAAGGTTGCAAATTTAACACAGCTTCAATGCGGCCAAATACCGTAGCTAGTTACTCAAAGGTGAGAACGGTGTCTCCCAACAATCTCCGCCAGCGTCCCTTTGCCGCTTTCACCGCGGCCTCAAAAATACCCCCCCAATGGGGGGTAGGCTGGCGGGTCAAACAACCAAGTGACCCCTCGGCGGGCCAAACTATTACCAATGTCAACCTGGCTCTCATTAAGGAAGGCGTATACCTCCTTCAAATAGTTACTTTTACCATTGTAATTCGTACCGCAATCAGACCTAATCAAAGAAGGTAACCCACGGCGAGACACAAATCTTTCCAAAGTCGCCTCAAAGGCCTCTGTCGAGAGGGAGGTAACCAGCTCCAAATGTACTGCCTTGGTTGACAGGCAGACAAACACACAAATAAGCCTTAACAATCTAACTATTACGAAGGGTGGACGTCTTCAACAAAAGGGGACCAACAAATCCGTTACGACGCCAGCAAAGGGCCTCGCCTCATTGACGCGAACAGCCGACAAAATCCAAATTTCTCGCTGCAGAATGGCCAATAGCGCATTGCAACCGGCATGCGAGTTCTTAGTGTGACGATCAGTCCCCAACAATTGAACCAAGTGGCCCTCCTTGGGCAACAAAAGGGGGTGACGGGCCCCATAAGGAAGGCTAGAGTGCCTCAACCGTCCTCCAACAGGGTTTCCCGAAGTGGCTCGTCCCAACCAAGTTCAGTTATAACAAGGGCAGGAGCACCAATTTTAGGGTACGGACAACTCACAAGGGTGATTTCAAACCAGGTCCTTCCCTCAACAGTGGTGTCAGCCGGTTCGCCAATTCCCCAAATCTTGCCTGAAAGGTCATTCACCTTCAGGCCAACCTGTCCCGCTAACCAAGACGACAAAAGGCAACCCTGGACTCCCGTGTCCAAAATGGCACAGACCACAATCGAGTCACTCAAGGGTCCCCAGACCTTGACCGAGGCCGTTGGCAACCAACCGTCTTGATCGGGGGGGTCCTTTAGCGGGGCAGGCGTCAATCTCTTAGTGATGCCTGGGCTGCGACCGATCGCCGCATCCAGGCTGCCTTCGTTCACGACGAGGCCAACAAACAAAATATTCGTCCGCGCGGTGTCCCGAGCCGCTCGCCATCACTGGAGGGGCATATCCCATCGGATGCCCGAATGGCGGAGGGCGCGACTCCAGCCGGGGACGTTCCGCCAACGGAGGGGAAAGGTAGCGGCGCCGACCCGGCCACTGCTGCCTAGCAGCCAATGCGCGCTCTCCCTGACGAGGGGAGACCAAATGGCACTCGCGGGGCTCCCGTTCAACTTGTGCGGGGGGTGGAGTGCGGCGTACAGAATTGCGGGTCTCAGCCCGGTGCTCGTCTCCGGGGTACCACCCCCTGCGCGAACCCCCCTCAGAAGCTGGTCTGCTGGAGCGGTTCGCGTTGGCGCACAAAATCTCAAGGTGGGACCCTTCACAAATTCTACACGGGCGGGGGTCGGGGCAGTCCCGATGAAAGTGGGCCCCCAAGCACGAGAAGCACAAATGGCGTGCGTTGACAATGCGGCGGCGGGCACTTACGTGCAAATTCAAAAAGTCCGGGCAACGCGCCATGACATGCCCCGTTGCCTTACAAAAGTCACAATGATGAGGACTCCGGGCACCAGCAAAACGGGGGGCGGGGCGAACATCAACAGGCCCCCTAGCCCGAGGACTCCGGGCGCCAGCAAAACGGAGGGCGGGGCGAACATCAACAGGCCCCCTAGCCCGAGGACTCCGGGCGCCAGCAAAACGGGGGGCGGGGTGAACATCAACAGGCCCCCGAGCCCTAGTCCGTCCCTGGTCTCTAGGCCGAGAAGGTAGTGGGGGTGACCCCGTGGCGCCACGAGTGTTATCCGAAAACCGACACTCGTCTTCCAAAAATTTGAGGAGGTCGTCAAAGGGGGGAAGATGGGTGGCACTATCCCCACCATACTTCTGCTCAAAACGTGACCTCAGCTCCGCGGGGAGCAACTGCAGCACTATGTGCACCAACAAGTACGACCAATGTTCCACCGGTAACTCCAGGCGTCTCAAAGCGTTGGTCGCTGAGACCAACGGGTTCAGCAAGTCAGTGCGCAACGTCGACGTGCTGGCAATGGCCGGTAGTCCCAAAATCTGGTCGATGTGCACATCAGCCAGGCAGCGCTTGTTCTGATACCGTCGGGAGAGAAGCTCCAGAGCGGTCGGGTAAGAGGAATCCGTCACCGGCAAGTGCTGCACCAAGGCTCTGGCTTCGCCCTCCAGGACAGACAATAAATAGGCCAGCTTCTGGGCAGGTCCGAGGTCCGAGCGTGCATCGACAAGACTCTCAAAGAGATTTAGGAAGCCCAGCCAGTGGTCCAAGCGACCGTCAAAATGTGGCAGCTCCGGGGTGGGCAGCCTACTCAATAGTCCAGGGCCTGCAGCAACGGGGGTCTGCGGATTGGCCGCATCAGGCACCCGACTCTTCAAAATTTCCCGCGCTCGTAGACATATGACATCCCCCAGGTGGACAATCTGGTCATAGTCACCCAAAATCATATCGCGGGCTGTCTGATCCATCACCCCCAAATCCACGTCCATGATGTACTCGTTGAAGCGTGTGAGCGCAGCATCAGCTGACTTGATCCTCTCAATCACTTGCCCGTACCGAGCAAGGGTGAGCTCTTCCAAATCTACACGCTCAACCGTTGCAGCTGCCGATGTGAACCATCTCAACTGTGAGGTCAATCCGGCAGCAGCCTCCCTGACTGCCCTTAATGAGGCCATTTCAACAATCAAATATTAATACAACAGGCTAAAATTAACTAAACAAACAACAATGACTTATTAGCCGACCAAATAATTTCACCAAAATAAAAACTCAAATTCAATTATTTCAAGTCCAAATCCGACCCTGTACCCATTCCAAGTATGAATCTAGCTTGGTACAGATGGCTAGTTACAAAATAAATAACAATTCAATGTATATACCATGCTGGATCAATACCAACAAACATCATTCTCTATCAACTCTCTATCAACACAGTCCAATAAGTACCACAAATGCAATAACCAATACACACAATTCAAGTCCTATTATGTTAGACTATGTGTAATTATTATTTAGATAACCTTTAAATTCAGATCAGTGACATTCAATTATTAATCGCAACAAATATACCAAATTATGTCAAAATACAACCAATAATTCCTAATTTCACAAACAATCTTACTTGTCTGTACAATACCAAGGGGCTAGCACTACAAATTACAGTACAAACTACAAGTACTATTTGAGCCCGGCTGACAAAGCAATATATTCAAACTTATTAAGTTATAAGTTGTGTTAAGTAATTAAACTAAAGTTATTTTCAAAACTTCCAATTAAACCAGTGGATCTTATATTATAAGAGCCACGCCTGCTACCAGAATGTTCAGTACTACAATAAGGCCAGTGCAACGGTAACTGGACGGTCTGAACTGTCCACGGTACGTGGAGCTTAACGTTGCTTTCAATGAACAATAAACTTACAATAGCCTCTGAGGCTTTATCAATACCTAATATTACCACTAACCTTCTGAGCTGATGACGACAAGCGAGGATCCTTTCGATCGCGTCCGTGTGTGGTATGTATGTAATATGAGGTGAGTAAGTGAAAAGTGTGATGTAAGTCACGTGTTCTAGAACGTTCACAAGGCGCCAGTCTCCAGATGACGCGGTCCAGATCAGCATCACACCCAACTCACACCCGATTGAAGCTATTTATCACTACTTTTTCCAACAAATGCGCTTGCCACGCGATGGCATCAACCCGGCGATAAATCCAAAAATATCCCGGGGTTTTCGTCAAATGGGGATTACAACTTCAAACAATAGTTAACTCAACAGGGTCCCATGACCGACATTTTCAACAAGCAAGCAAAGTCTAACTGTCAAGTGAAAAAGTTATGTCAAGACCACAGATAATTGATGTTGCCAACCAAAAGGTGCGTTCTGTTTCACGTCGGACCGAACACATTCAAATCTTAACTCGAAGAGCTCCAACAATAACCGCCATGATGTTAGCCGTGAGGCTTCATCACTCTTCAGGGAACTTAATTAGCGACCAAACAGTCAGAAACCGCTTGCATGAAGTGAACATTCATTCCCGAAGACCGCTACGGGTACCACCTATAGCAATGCACAATCGTAGGATTCGATATCAATGGGCTCTTGAACACAGAAATTGGGCAGAAGAACAATGGCGTTTCGTGTGCTTTTCTGATGAGTCTCGTTTTGGTATGAGACCAGATACAAGACGTATACGACACTGGAGAACCCCTGGACGCCAACAGCGATTAAAATCCTGCCAGGAAGTCCATCCTTATAGTGGTGGAACCATCATGGTATGGGCGGGTATTTGGATCGGCGGAAGAACTGAGTTGATTTGGATCAGAGGCAACCTCAACGCTCAAATTTATGCTGAGACGATTGTATCTGACGTCATCGTTCCTCTACAAGTGCAAATCGGTCCCTTATTTTAGTTAATGCATGATAATGCACGACCGCACACCGCAAGAGTTGTAAGACAGACTCTCGCCGCAGCTAACATCAATGTCCTGCTCTGGCCTGCTCAGTCGCCAGACTTGAACCCGATTGAGCATGCATGGGATATGCTACAGAGAAGAGCTTTGCCGAATATGGAGGGTATCCAGTAGCAAGAAGACCTTTTTTTGTTGTTGCAACGAACATGGGGGGCCATTCCACAGCGTGATTTGGATGAACTTATTTTGAGTATGCCAAACCGATGTTCTTGTGTTGTTAGTGTTCGCGGTAGAAACACGGATTATTAATTGTTTAAGTTACCCAATAAAATTTTAAAGAAAACTGTTATTTCAGTCTTTTTTTCGAACTTTAATGTTAGTGGTTCAAATGTCAAAAATCCCTTTATTAGGAAAATGGCAAATTTCTTTATTAATGCAAAGGTGACTTGGTTTATCGTTACTGTGACAAACGAAAACACTTTATTTGATGAATCCTTAAAGAAAATTTTAATTAATATCAATCAGGAGAAAAGTTATTGCAAAAATATATGTTGATCCCTAGACACTTTTGATGTGTGTAGTTCAAATACGTAATGTTACAGTAAGTAAGTGTAAAATATCAGCTAGGCGTTATTAATGAATTGTTTTAAAATACTTTAAAGTCTAGGATCTATAAAAAAACCGGCCAAGTGCGAGTCGGACTCGCGCACGAAGGGTTACGTACCATTATCTATAAAAACGGCAAGAAAATCACGTTTGTTGTATAAGAGCCCCCTAAAATATTTTTTTAAATCTGTTTTTAGTGTTTGTTGTTATAGCGGCAACATAAATACTTCATCTGTGAAAATTGCAACTGTCTAGCTATCACAGTTCATGAGATAAAGCCTGGTGACAGACAGCGGAGCCTTAGTAATAGGGTCTCGTTTTTACCCGTTGGATAAGGAACCCTAAAAACAATGACGATAAACAGTATACTAGAAAACGCCTGCGGCAATAAAACGGCAATCGAATCGTCAATTGTTTCATTGCCTGTTAAATATGCCTAGGCGATATGTGTTCTAAGCGATTGAAATAAGAACAGGAACACCAGTGGCCTCTATCAGTCAAAGTACACTTGAAAAGTACGGTTTGCAAAGAAGTTTTATTTGCATATAGTTAAATAACGATTTATTTTACGTTGTTTAACGGAGTTTAACATTTAAAAAAATATTTGATGTCATAATTTATTTATTTATTTATTTATGTACACACATGACACTTATAAAGGAAAAATTAAATACAGACAAAAGAGCACAAAGGTGTTGCTTATTTCCTAAGAAATTAATAATTAGATATTTTTAAACCATACTTTTCTCTCGCTCTTATTTTCAGTGTTGACACACATTAACCTGAAAGTAAAGGGGACGCATGGCGCAAAGGCCCATACGTGAAGCCAAAATTATTAAATATTTTCATATTTTTTACTGACAAATTGGCTCGCGTTCTACCACCAAAATAAGGAAAGACGACTAGTTTTTTTCGCTTAATCTGCTTAATGTTTTGCTCACTTTACCTAACTGGTTTGAATTGACAACTATGACGTAACAATATGGCGCAAAGTCGATCCTCTTCTTAGGTAAATCGCATTCTAATGACGATAGTATGCGAACGGACGACGCTGGCGCCGCGCCGTATGGAGTCTTAAGAGTGAAAGATGATGTGCTGGAAAGGGAAGCCAAAGAGGTAGATTGATTTGTATACAACATGTAACATAATTAATGCACATCCTGAAATTAGTTTGTTCAGAATCGTTTACTGAATCGATTTTTATAGCTTTAATTTAAAAAAAAACATCGAAATTTTTATTCCAAAGCAATTAAATCTACGTAAATTAGAAATTACACTTTCGCTGTATAGTGAAAACAAACTAACTATGAACCGTAAATTAAAGTAGAAACTTTTTAAATGCAGATTTATGTAAATTCCGTCATTCAATATACATTATGACATTACAGAAAAATTGAACACATTTAAAGGAAGTTAAAGTTTAAAAAAACTGTTTAAACAAGTAAAATAAAAAATTCAGAGTATGTATTATGATAATAACATAATTTTATAATTGGGGTGTTTGAGGGTTTATATGTATGGTGGTTTAGCTACAAATATCACACTCACAAGTTATTTGGTTCGTAAATTTAAACTAGATGAGGATGATGTCTCATACCTTACTACCCTGAGAAGAATCACTGAAACAGAGGTAAAAGTCTCTTTTGAAGTCCATGTAGTCCAAAAGTCTAAATCAAAAAGTTTTGTGAATACACATTTGTCAGTTATAAAGTAGCTTCATTTAAAGAAAGAAAGAAAGAAAAACGTTTATTGACAAAAGCCACAAGTACACACAGTAAAAAAAAATAAACAACATCTTATTATTATTAAAAGAAATTATACATTAAAAAATAATAGAATTCAATTCATCTAGGACTGTTAATAATACTGTGTGACTCACGGCTGCGCCAAATAGGCCCAGTTCAGCAAAATGCCGGACAACTAGTGCCCGACGCTGGTTTTCAACTGGTCCTAATGGTGAGTGTACGGATGTCAATCATTTCTATGATATATAATATAATAATGATAATCATAAAATACAAACAGAATAGAAATAATAATAAAGTATTTAATAATCTAATAGATAAATATATATACAATACATATATGTGTATTCCCTGCAGTTGCACGCGCACTGCCCGCACACCACAAACCCAACACATTCCACTCAAACACAAGCACACATTTACACATTACACTTTTGCTGTGAGCTTACTCCAGACTCAACCATGATTGTTGACGTTGCGTGACTAAGTTGGAGGGGTAAAAAAAATACCAAAGTACCTAGGTAACGACATTTGGGTAGTCCGCATTGAAAATATTAAAATAGTCAAACAGAAACTCCAACCCAAATATAATAAGAATTAGGGTTGCTATCCGTCCGGGTTTTCCCGGAATGTCCTAGTTTGGAGAGGGTCCGGGGGGATTTTCCCTATAAGCATCCAGGTTAAACCCGGACCCACATTGGTCTTACGTGTACCAAAAAGCACAATCACTATTATTATTTTCCTATGGTATTTCATCTCATGGTTTATGTTACGTTGATTAAATGAAAAGGAAGAAACTGTTATTAAAAAAGTTCTAAAGCTCTGCAATGTTGTAACTTTATCAGTAAATAAAAACCATAATTAAAAATCGGTGATTTTAGTTTCAAGTTCAAAAATGTATTTTTCATGGTGTCCGGGGAAAAACTGTGATTTTACCCAAATGTCCGGGGTTTATAAGTCTTTGTCTGGGGCCGGCAAATTTGGTGATGGCAATCCTAATAAGAATAACCAGGTGATGTCTAGACTTTAATAAACGCTGTAACTTAAAACTTCATAACAAATAAGAAAAACAACAACATCAATAAGCCACGTGTAGGATTTAAACGTAACATTATCGGATGTATTTACAATAAATTGTAGCTCACCGGTCTACATCAGAATTTATAAACTTACTAGCTTCGCCCATGTATTTTTTATTTCACCTAGCGTTATTAATAAATATTTATTTTATATTTTATTTTCAGACAAAAAATAAACACAAAAAATCATAAAAGCGGTTTCGGAGGTGTTCGACTAACACTGTGACACGAGATTTTTATTTCATCTGACCCGACCATAGTTGGAAAAAGGCCTTAGTCTTTTTTCAACCATGGTGGGGTCGGCTTTCAGTCTAATATCGAATGCAGCTGAGTAATAGTGTTTTACACAGAGCGACTGCCTATCTGACCGTGACCAGACCAGTGTCAGAGTTTCTGAAGTCTGACTACCCTTAAAGACTGTCAAGGATGTTCAAATGAAAGCCGGAACCAACAGCGTAACGCGTTTTCCGAGGCACAGGGGTAACACACCGCCAACTTCCAAATTCCGGGCTATAACTAAGAAATGTCTTATAGAAAAACCCAACAACACTTTTTGCCCGACCGGGGAATCGAACCTAAGAGCTCATGCTCACCAGACGCGCTTGCGCCACTAGTCCAATGAGGTCAAATTAAAGAGATCCTTATAAGATTGAAAACAAAGTACTTACAAATCAATTTAATACTTAAATCTATACTTATAATAAATCTGTAGAGAGGTCAATTCTGTACATGAAATATATTTCCAAAATAATTATCAGGGGGTGATTAGGGATCGATACTGATGCCAAAAATGCAATCAGTAAAATTTTTGTCTGTCTGTCTGTATAACCGTTATAGAAACAAAAACTACTCGATGGATTTTAACGAAACTTGGTACAATTATTTTTCATACTCCTGAGCTGGTTATAGTATACTTTTCATCACGCTACAATCAATAGGAGCAGAGCAGTGAAGGGAAATGTTGGGAAAACGGGAGAAGTTACTCCATTTTTTAAGCTTCCGTCGCGTGTGCAACCTTAATGGTTAAAGCTACACAGAAATCATTTCATGACGAAAATGTTCTCCTTAAAATTATATAAAAAACTAGTATTTGCGTGTTGCGCGAGGTGCAAGCACCTCGCGTGCTTGTGAAAAAAACTAAAGCATTGCCCCTCTAAATCAAGTATTTGCGTGTTGCGCGAGGTGCAAGCACCTCGCGTGCTTGTGAAAAAAAAAGTATTTGGGTGTTGCGCGAGGTGCAAGCACCTCGCGTGCTTGTGAAAAAAAAAAAAAAAAAAAAGGGGGGGGGTGATGGGGGGGTTTAGTATTTGCGTGTTGCGCGAGGTGCAAGCACCTAGCGTGCTTGTGAAAAAAAAAAAAAAAAAGGGGGGGGGGGGGAAATGGGGGGGGGGGTTGCACAATTATTTCGACTAAAGCATTGCTCCTCTAAATGAATCTGAAAAAAAAAATGGTCCAAGTCTCTTAGATTCCGAGATCCGCCTAAAGGGGGGGAGAAGGGGGGCGGGGGGGGGACTTTGAAAAATGGTTTTTACTTTACCGAGCCTCCTCTATACGAATCCGTAAAAAAAAAAAATACGGGTCTCGTAGTTTCCGAGATACGATAGGGGGGGGGGAGAAGGGGGGGGAAAAGGGGGGGTTTGGCACTTTTCCCGTAGGTTTGAGAGTTACTTGTTTACGAATCTGTCAAAATATACCCACCTCCCCATCCACCATCTGGGAGAACAATTATGTCAGTGAGTCAGTGAGTGGTAATTTAGCTTTATATAATATAACTAGTATTTGCGTGTTGCGCGAGGTGCAAGCACCTCGCGTGCTTGTGAAAAATAAAAAAATGGGGGGGGGTGATGGGAGGAGATGGGGGGGTTTAGTATTTGCGTGTTGCGCGAGGTGCAAGCACCTCGCGTGCTTGTGAAAAAAGAAATTGGTATTTGCGTGTTGCGCGAGGTGCAAGCACCTCGCGAGCTTGTGAAAAAAAAAAAAAAAAAGAGGGGGGGGTGATGGGGGGGGGGGGTTGCACAAGTATTTCGACTAAAGCATTGCCCCTCTAAATGAATCTGAAAAAAAAAATGTTCCAAGTCTCTTAGATTCCGAGATCCGCCTAAAGGGAGGGGAGAAGGGGGGCGGGGGGGGACTTTGAAAAATGGTTTTTACTTTACCGAGCCTCCTCTATACGAATCCGTAAAAAAAAAAAATACGGGTCTCGTAGTTTCCGAGATACGATAGGGAGGGGGGAGAAGGGGGGGGAAAAGGGGAGGTTTGGCACTTTTCCCGTAGGTTTCAGAGTTACTTGTTTACGAATCTGTCAAAATATACCCACCTCCCCATCCACCATCTGGGAGAACAATTATGTCAGTGAGTCAGTGAGTGGTAATTTAGCTTTATATAGTATAATATCCCACGACAGCATATGTCTATCTTTTATGGTTGACTCACAATAACACGTGTAACTCCCGATAGCTTAGCAGTTCGAAGCTTTCTGATTATAATATTTGTCTACTCTTACGTTTATAACACTCTGTCACCCCTAATTGAAAAAGTTAACATTATTAACTATTCCATAAAAAAGAATCATATAAATCACAACTAAATCACAACAATATAGAAACACCAAAGTTATACATTAAATACGCTAATAATAAGCCATCGCGCGTGAATGCTGAATCATGCTATAAGGATTATTTTTGAGAATCGGTCGCCTCGCTCGACGCGTCTCGCGGCCGAAAGTATAAAATTTCGTTCTATAGGTACTATGAACGTGATCTAAACAATACATTAACTTACGCTGACGGAGTCGCGGACACAATTAACAATAATATTGTGCGGTTCCGTATTGCGATATTTTTCAACAGTATTATAGATTGACATATTCTAAATTACGAAAGTTAATCTGTTTGTTACATCAAAATCACTGAACCGTGCGGAAGGACATAGGCTACTTTTTTTTACGAAAAACGACGGAAACGCGGACGAAGTCGCGGGCAACAGCTATCTATACTAATAATATAAGGCTGAAGAGTTTGTTTGTTTGTTTGAACGCGATAATCTCAGGAACTACTGGTTCGAATTGAAAAATTATTTTTTAATTAAATAGTCTATTTATATAGAAAGGCTATAGGCTATCATTACGCTAAGGCCAATAGGAGCGGAGCGCCAATGAAGAATGCTTCAAAATCGGGGTTAAATTTAACGTTAGCCCAAAGTAACTATTCCACGCGGACGAAGTCGCGGGCGAAAGCTAGTAACAAATATATTAATGACTAGCTTGTGCTAGCGGCTTCGCCCTCGTGGGAAGTTTTTCCCGTGTAAATCCCGATCCCGTGGGAATTTAGCAAAATCCTTTCTTAGCGGATGACATGTCATAACATCTACCTGCATGCCAAATTTCAGCCCGATCCGTCCAGTGGTTTGGGCTGTGCGTTGGTAGATCACTATGTCAGTCAGTCAGTCACCTTTGAGTTATATATATTTAGATAGATAAAGATAATAGGTACGATGACTCATAATGCATAAAGTTGCTCTGTTTACGAGATTCTAAAGTTCAATAATCTTACGAAAAGCTTTTTTGCTCTAATTTTAATGTAACTGTAAATGTTTTTCTAACATATAAGCGAAAGTTGAATTAATAACTGTGTTTTCGCGAGTGCTTTTAGTTATTTACACGATAATAAAACTCAAACTATTTAAAAAAAATTGTCTGTCTGTCTTTCTGTGTGTCCGGGCTAATATCTGGAACAGCTGAATCGATTTTTATGGGACTTTTTTGTTTATGCCGGAAACCTGCGGAATCGATATCTAAGTTTGAATCGCGGTCGCGTCGGAAGTCGCGGGCACAGATAGCAATTGTTATATCTAACTCGCCTGTGAATTCGTTAGTAACCTAGGTACAATATTGCCCTGAGGACGATGAGCAGGGGTAGCTTGCCGTCCGGTAAGGACCAGGCCCCGGTCGACGACGGCGCGACGTGTTCCACGCTCGCCTCAGAGCAGTCATTAGCATTGATGGGGCTGATAGGGCCATTAGAAGAGAACAGAATGTTTATTTATTTTATTATTATTATTTATTTATCGCATTATAACCATAACAATGTAGTTACAGAAAAAAATTAATATGTACTCCAGCTAAAAAAATTGGCCAAGCGCGAGTCAGACTCGGCCATGAAGGGTTCCGTAGTAACTATAATAATATAATATAATATGTATATTTATTTGACGAATAAAAAAAAACCTTAAAAATTTCTTAAAAACTAACTTATTTACATTTTTACAACTACGCTAAATAACTTTGTTTTTCATAGTGTTTGTATGAATTACAAAGTTATATTTGCGGTTTTAGAAAATATGCTGTATCTCAAAAACTGCTGACCCGATTTCATTCAAACTAATTTTGGTTGAAAGTTTACATTAAGATCTACAGACATATATTTTTTTTAGATTTTTCACTCCATTCTTATAGAAGTTAGAGGGGGGACACACACATTTTACCACTTTGGAAGCTTATATCTTTTAAACATTTGACTTTATGAAAAAGTGGTTTTAGAAACCCTCATATCATTTTTAAAGACCTGTCTATAGATACCACACACGCATAGGTGTCATGAAAAAAAATATTTTCAGTTCCAGTTCCATGTATGGGGACCCCCCTTTAGTTTAAATTTTTTTATTTCTTTTTCTTAAAATCGGAAAGCGGTTCACAGAATACATCTACATACTAAGTTTCACATGTATAGTCTTAATAGTTTCGGAATAAAATGGCTGTGACATACGGATGGACGGACAGACAGACAGACGGACAGACATATCGAAACTATAAGGGTTCCGTTTTTTGCCATTCGGCTACGGAACCCTAAAAATGGGCGAGGAATCGGACCCGCCATACGCAAGATGAAGATCAATCGCTAAGCCTCTGCCCCAACTTAATTTTTTCACATTCACTTAACTGTTGATGACTTGCGTAGTATCAGTTACTCCTTCTAATAAAGAGCACCTACTGGGATTAGGTTTATTGACATAGTATAAACAAACGGAAAATTATGTCTCAATCATACATTAAAATTTTGATATTTTGTTATGCTATGGTATAACTCGAATAAAACTTGAAATACCGAACTTTGAGAGGATAATCCGAAAAATAAATGAGTAACGTGATCTCACATTTGATAAAAAACTAGAACGTTTGAAAATCAAATCATCGTGTTATTGCAAACCTCCGGTATCCAACCATAAAGGATAAAGATAATTTAGGTAGCTTTAAATACAAAAAACAAAAATGAATTACCGAAACTCCAAAAATACACCGTTTTATTATTATTAAAGTGACTGACTCAAAAACGGATATTAGAACGGTTTCATCCCATGCGAGATGGCACAACACCGGCACATATAAGCACAGTCCAGTCTTCCCGCTATCATGTTTAGGATGCTGTTAGACCTGTGCCGCACTCTGTGCATCAGAGAAGCACACCTCTTTCTCATTGTTGCGTAGAAGCAATCTACATGGGCGTCTGCAAACATTCCAGATGCTTTACAGAAACGAAGCAGTCCCACCACTGCATTGTTTACCGGGGTTGCGGTAATGATCTAACGAGATACCGCAGCCCCGGAACGAAAGGGCAATTGAATGAACGGGTTGGGTTTTTAGTCAGTAGAAGTCTGACAGTCCCTTCCGCTCCACCGAGAGCAAAAGGTGTCATTAAATGATTTTTCCATCGAAAAAAGAGGTACTTATATGTTGCCCTATAACTTCCTCTATCTTCCAGTGAAACTACCATTAAAATCGCTTATCGCTAGCTTTTTAGTTCCAATTTTAACTTTCCTACTGACTTTAAACCTTTTTTCTATTATAAAAGCGAAAGCGAACACTGATATAGCAATAAAACTTCAATCTCATTTTGTTGCAGCAAACGGAGCGGTCATTGACTCAAAATGACATCAATAAACTCGACGCGACGTATAAATTTAAAATAGCGACCGAGCGTAAAGTAGTGCAGCAATAATAATGAGACATTTTTCGAAACGTGGTCTGACCTTTGACCTTTGGACATTTATTAATTTACTAAACTTAACTTTATCACGATAAAATCATAACCCTCCTTCCTTTTCAGTCGAGTAAAAAGTAGCCTGTAACCTTTCTCAAGCTTCAAGCAACATCTAGGTATATAAAATTTCATAAAAATCCACCCAGTACTTTCGAAGACAAACAAACTTTCCCACTTTATAGTATTAGTATAGATTAGCTGCTGCCCGTGACTTCGTTCGCGTGGAAAGGTTGTCACACGTAAATCCTGATCTCGTGGTACCTAGTTCGAGAATCAAAAGTAGCCTCTTTGTTTATAACAGGACTTCAATTATCCATATAGCATATTTCATTTAGTAGATTTTGCGTGAAAGAGTAACATACATCCATCCATCCACCTTCACAAACTTTTGCATTTGATATTAGTAAGAAATAAGACAAGGATAAGAAGTAAGTTTTAATATTTATTGGGGGGAAAATTGTCAGAGGACTGAAACTCAAGCTTTTTGTTGGCTGGGTAAGTAAATAGTGAAAAAGACTTGTCGAAAAAGACATAAGCAAAACTATCTCACGGTGAAAAGTGACTGTCGTCGAAACTCACAAATGCGAACCATTCTGTATACGAAACGTGTATAGGTGAAACGTTTTGTCGACGAATCTCTCAAAAACGAAACTGTTGGTGATCAGTACAAAGAAGAAACGACTATCGGAGAACGCTTATAGAATAGACGTGGTCATTACCGGACGGTGAGCTACTCGTTTGGCCATTAGCCTTCTATGAAAGTCGAAAACGACGATCTTGGCACGACGAGAATGGCTTCGTCAAACCATCCCTTATACATGGACGGTTGGAGGTGACAATAACCACCGCATAGGGCTGCGTATTATTCCTTTTTTGCAAACCAATAATCTCACACATACGGCCAGAACTAAAACTATGATCCAATCGCCACGAAAATACCTTTTCCGTGCGGAATTGAACCCGCGACACGTAACGCAGCAGCCAATTGCTGAACCACTACGCTCACCATGTCGTGTTGTTGTCGGCATCAAACGACTTTAATTCTTGAATTAAAATCGTTCAATGCCGAATTGGTTGATTTCGGCTACGAGCTGCCCCATAAATCTAATTAATAACATTTAAAGCTATTAATATACTGTCGATAATTTTACGTTTCCGTCACAGTATAAAAATTCTGTGTTTCCGTTTTCATGGTTACCGAATCGATAAATGGGAAATAATTACTAGTTCCCTTTAAAAAATATGTTCCTCCAAGAGAATCTGTACTGTATACGTAAATAAAATTTAAGTTATTTACACAATATCAAGATGAAAACAAACATATTAGTGTTTTTGGTTGTCCGGACAAATCTCTGGAATTGCTGGACCGATTTTAATTAATTATCTTTTTATTTTGATGATAGGTTTGACAGGCCCGTTGGTATAGTGGTCAGTGGCCCTGACTGCTATGCGCAAGGTCGTGGGTTCGATTCCCACCTAGGACAAATGTTTGTGTGATGAGCACGGTCATTTGTTCTTTGTCTGGGTGTAATTTATCTATAATTTATGTATGTATCTATACTAATATTATAAAGCTGAAGAGTTTGTTTGTTTGTTTGTTTGTTTGCTTGAACGCGCTAATCTCAGGAACTACGGTTCTGATTTTAAAAATTCTTTCAGTGTTAGATAGCCCATTTATCGAGGAAGGCTATAGGCTATATATCATCACGCTAAGACCAATAGGAGCGGAGCACTAATGAAGAATGTTTCAAAATCGGGGGATTTTTTTCCACGCGGACGAAGTCGCGGGCGGAAGCTAGTTTAGAAATATGTATGTATGTTTATCAGTTGTCTAGTACCCATACCACAAGCTCTGCTTAGTTTGGGACTAGATGGCGTTGTGTGAAAAAAAAAAAAAAAAAAAGTTGTGGAATACCTATACCTATAGAGGAGGTTTCATTTTCTTCCTTCTCCTTATATTTCCACAGGATTGAGATTTACGCGAGAAATACCTCCCACGCGATCGAAGTCCCAGGCATAGCTTACCGCGACTCCGGAACAAAAAGGCAGTTGAAGTATCAGGAAGGTTTTTAGTCAGTAGAAGTCTGACACTCCCTTCCGCTTCACCAACGGCGGGAGGAGTCATTTGATGATTTTCCCAGCCATAAAAACAGGCACAGCTAATTTGAAATATACCTAGTCGTGAATCTTTGGAACGACGACTTAGCTTTCACGCTGGGCAGTTAGACAACAACGGGTGACTGCCGATGTCCGGTACAACTGAAAATACAACCGACTTCCGAATAAAAATACAGTTTTTATTACGGAAGTCAGTGTTTCTGATTCTTCGTATTTTGACACTGACTTCCGAAATATAGTATTATGTTTCTGTACTTCTAAACATCCACATCCTATTTTGAAAGTCGATTTAAAAGCTGTTTAATATAATGAAACACTGTTTGTTTGTTCTTTGACGGAAAGTCTGTGGTCTTTTTTTTTTTTTTTTTTTTTTTCTCTTTTTTTTTTTTCTGGGTGGGAAAATCATCGAATAACTTCTCCCGCTCTGGGTTAAGCGGGAGGGAGTGTCAGACTTCTACTGACTAAAAACCCACCCTGTCCCTTCAGCTGCCCGTAAGTTCCGGAGCCGCGGTATCTTTTTACTATATTTCCGCGACCCCGGCAGGCTATGGCTTTATGAGGCCCCGTCACCAATGCTGACGGCTCCTTGAGGCGCACGTGGAACACGACGCGCCGCCGACCCGGGCCTGGTCTTTGCCGGACGGTGAGCTACCCCTGCTTGCCGTCCGCAGGCCCGCGCCTACGGTGGCCGGAAATCGGCTCGCGATCCCCGACGCCCGGGGCGTCTACCACGACGGCTGGGGCGCGAGGAAGAGAGTTGCCTCTCCCTCGCGCGTTCGGCCTCCTCCTTCGCTAGCATGACTGCTTCGCAGAAGGAGGCGACCGCATCCCATTCCCTCTCGCTCCGCACCATGGTCTGAACCAGAGCAGGGCGCGAGAGGTCGCCGCCGCCGACCGCCTCTACGAGGACACGGCGGTGCTCCGCCCAAGCAGGGCATACCTCGACCGTATGCTCCACCGTGTCCTCCAGGTGGTCCTCACAATGACGACACCCGGGCGTGTCCTCCCGCTGAATCCGAAACAGGTACCTACCAAAACAACCATGTCCGGTCAGCACCTGCGTCAGGCGGAAGGTGAGGACGCCGTGGCCTCTCTCCAGCCACTCCTCAAAGAGGGGACTTATCGCCGCGATTGCGGCGTGCCCAGCCTTCGGTTGCGACAGCCGCTCTTTCCATACTGCCGTGAGATCGCGCCGTAGTTCTATCCGCTGAGCCGCGACTTGCCGCGGTAGCGGAGTTTCACCCCGGCTTAGCACCTCCGCGCGCCAATTGTGCACGCGCGCGAGGACTACCGCCTCCAGATCCCACGGCAGCAATCCGGCAAGGAGGTTCGCAGCCTCCCCAGAGATCGTGCGGTATCCCCGGATCATCCGGATAGTCATGACCCTCTGAGACGCGACCAGCTGGCGAGCTGGTCGCCGCTGTAGATTCAGCGCCCACACAGGGGCCCCATAGAGGGCCATGGACCGCACAATCTCCGCGTATAGCCTCCGGCAGGAGGCGTTTGGCCCCCCTAGATTTGGTAGGAGCCGCTTGAGTGCAGCCCCCGCCCGGTCCAGTCTTGGAGCCAAACGTCGGAAATGTTCGACGAAGTTCCACCGGCTGTCGAGGACAAGTCCCAGGTACTTCATCGTCGTCTCGACGCCGATGTGAACCCCTCCCACCGTTACTTGGGAACCCGAAGGTGGCGCGTTCCGACGGCCATGAAAACACATGGCCTCGGACTTGTGCAAAGCCACCTCGAGTCCCAGTTGCCGGATCCTTTCTACGACTGTCGCAACCCCTCGCATCGCCAGTTCGGCCGCCGCCTGGTGCGACCTCCCATGCGCCAAGACCAGCGTGTCGTCAGCGTAGCAGACTACGCTGACGCCTGTAGGGAGGTCGGCGCGCAACACCCAGTCGTAACCGATGTTCCACAGGGGTGGTCCCAGAACTGATCCCTGTGGGACACCGCACGACATCTCTCGCCGATTCCACTCTCCCTGGTGACCAGGGTAAATGACGGCTCTGTCCGTCAGGTAGGCCTCAACCACACGACAGAGGTAGGTCGGCATCCGGTGATACCGGAGTGCTTCCCTTATGCAACTCCAGGGCAGGGTATTAAAGGCATTAGCGATGTCGAGAGACACCGCCAAGACGACCCCACCCTGGGACAACGCAGCCTCCGTCGAGAGAGCTCTTACACGCATGATGGCATCCACCGTCGAGCGCCCCTTGCGGAAACCAAATTGGCTATCCGCAAGATCCGGCCCTACCCTCTCCAGGTGTCCGACGAGGTGGTTTGCAATAAGTCTTTCAAAGATTTTGCCCACCTCGTCGAGCAGCACAATAGGCCGGTATGCGGACGGAGTGTCCGCAGGGCGCCCCGGTTTCTTGATAAGGACCAGTTTTCCTGTCTTCCAGCGAAGCGGAAACTGGCCCCTCTCCAAACATGCGTTAAAGAGCCCTATAAGTCGAGGCCCGAGAGCCTCCGAGGCCAGGACCCAGGCTTTGCCAGGTAAGCCGTCGGGTCCCGGGGCGGTATTTCTGGCATTCAGCCTGAGTACCGCCACTCTCAGTTCTACCTCGGTCACCTCTGGAATATTGTCGTCGTCGTCGCTGTGGCCCGCGTCGGGCACCGCAGGTGGCGGAGCCATGGGCGGGGGAGTATGCTCCCCTCGCGAGGGGAACAGAGCGCTCACCACGTCCTCAACTAGCTGGGGCCGGAGACTCTGTGTCAGCGGGGGAGCCCAGGGGCGAAGTTTGTCTCGCACCATTTTGTATGGGCGTCCCCACGGATCCCGATTGAGAGTCTCCAGCATCTCCTTGCGGACCAGATCTTTAGCCCGCCGGATTTCCACTTTGAGGACGGTCTTCGCTGCTCTGTACTCCTCGTATAGCTCCGCCTCTCTGGCCTCCGCATTTAAAGTCTGTGGTCTATCAACACGATACTATCACTTGTATGCTGATGATTTGCAAATTTACACGCAAGCACCCCTGGTAGACTTATCTGATGCAATTGGGACAATTAATGTAGACCTTGCTCGAATTAGTGATTGGAGCACTGAGTTCGGACTAAAAATCAATCCTGCCAAAACCCAAGTAATTGTTGTTGGTAGTTCCCGGACTATCTCTAAGATCGATTGGTCGACACTTCCCCAAGTTTCCTTTAATAACACCGTCATTCCGTTCAGTCACACCGTGAAGAACTTGGGTATATACATCGACAAAACTCTGTCTTGGACGAAGCAACTGCAGGAAGTCAGTCGTAAACTGTTTGCTTCTGCAGGCTCCCTGAGACGCCTTCGTAATTTTCTTCCCATCTCCACTAAAATTGCAATTGCACAATCTCTTCTTCTTCCTATATTGGACTATGCTGATGCCAGCTATCTTGATTTGACCCAAGATCAATTCGACAAGCTAGAGCGACTTGAAAATCGTCTGTATTAGGTTTATATTTGGCTTGCGGAAATATGACCATGTTTCTGAATTTCGTACTAAGCTCAAATGGCTTCCTATTAGGTTTCGCCGGAATGTTCATTTGCTTTCTCTGCTTTATAATGTGCTATTTAATCCTTTCACTCCTTTTTATCTTAAAAACCGCTTTTGGTTTCTCTGTAACACACATTCAAGGTCCTTGAGATCATCGGAAAATTTAGAGTTAAGTATCCGTATGCATTCCACTTCTTTCTTTGATAAATCTTTCACTATCCAAGCAGCCCGTTTATGGAATGCATTGCCCATAGATGTGAGGCGTGCTCAAACATTACCTACTTTCAAAAAAATGGTGAAAGAGCATTACCTCTCAGTATAATTTAATTTTACCCCTCTTTTCTCTATTATGATTTTGATATATATTAGTATATATTATATTTATATATGGTATGTATTTTATATTATTATGTTTGATTAGTATGATGTTGTACACTGAATCTGTCTCCTTTCATTTCTGTCCATCTAAAAGTTGTCTGTAAGAGATTGCCCTGTGCGATAAGACCGCCCATTGTACACTAATTAATTATTTGTATCCTTAAGTGTATTGTGAGGTGTACAATAAAGTATATAATAAATAAATAAATAATAAGACTTTAATTTTTCAAAACACATGCAATATTAAAGCATTTCTATGTTGTTTAATATAAATATGATTTAATATTATACATATACTTACAATCAATATAAATTTATTATTTTTGTAAAACATTTTTGTGCCTGACAGTACATTTGATCAAAGATTGCTTTGAAATAAATTAATCGAATCGGGGGCGTCGGCCACAGGTGCCTCGACCACTGGGGTCATCCAGGCCTGCCCTAACGTTCGACCCCGGCCGGCTCTTACCTTTGTTAGAATACATAATAAATATGTCATCCCATCTTTTTGTTGGAAGTCTTTTAACCTTGGCCCATCCCTAGGGATCCATCCTACGATTTTTAATGGTCCATTTATCATTTGGCATTTAAAGCATGTAAGTGACCCGCCCAGTTATGATAAATGATCCTTATTTTGTAAATTGGTTATTAAATAACACTTTTACATATAAATTTAAACTAGATGATTATTTCCTAACTGATGACCCTAAGAAGAAACAGACTCAGGGGTCCGTCTCTTTTGAAGTCCATTGTGGTTACCGTCTGAGGCGATCTTTTGAGGAATGATGCTCACGATTGGAGTGGGCCTGTCCATACAGTGCAAGCATTTGGGTGCTCCAAATCGAGAAATGGCTAAGTCCACTTTTTCAGTTTTTGGTAATAAATAAAATAAACACATTTAATTTTTTTTAAACTAACCACAGGTCATGTTGAAATTAAAATACCATTCAGTTATAGTACACAATATACTCTTTATTTTAGTATATAAAACAAAACAGCGTTTATAATAACTTTAGTTAATAAAATAATAATTTGGACTTATCATAAACAGGATTAATAGAATACTGTTAAAGAAGCTAATTTTGATTTGTTAAATTCCTTAGTCCTTAAAAAGAGGGAAAGATGTCTAAGTATCTTTCCCTCTTTTTAAGGACTAAGAAATTTAACAAATCAAAATTAGCTTCTTTAACAGTATTCTATTAATCAAAAATGAGTAATACGTATTAGCCTTTAAAAATAACTAGGCTAGTTACTCTATTTCGTCATCCAATTCCTCAACAATTTGACTTTCATTTAATTTTGCCTGTTCCATAATCAAATTTTCGTAGAATTTTCTTTTTTTTGTAGTACAAATCGAATAAGTTTTTTAATGTCATTAATTTTAGCTTCTTTAATTTTAATAGCATCTTGATAACAATCAGCAGGAACATCTCGATGATACCTAGATATACCTACTCTATAAAAAAAACAAAATCTTTAAAGTTATCGCCAGTCATTGAATCAGAAAAGGCTGGCTTTGCATGTCTTTTAAATAAAACTCGACGACAACCAGAAATGCCCGGTATTGTTTGTTTAATATTATCATTATAGTAAGGTTTATAATCTTTAACTTTTAATACTCTTTCGTTACCTCGTTGTTCTTCTCGCTCTCCTCCTCTCCTATCTATTTGTCCTCGTTCAATCAGGTTCTTTTCTAAGAATACAACTTCAAAATCTTGGCATTTCTACTGTTTACTACAAAATTGACATACCTTTCAGGTTCGTATATTTTTTCATGTTTTAATTTTTGTCTTTCTATGAGAGCAAAATCTCTATCAATGCGCATCATTGAATGCCCAGGAATTAGATAATGCACAGAAATTGTTTGAAACAAGCCTTTCGCACACAACTGATCGAAATACGTAAAAATAAATCTGTTTTTATTTTGACTGAAACGATTATCACAAAAATTTTCTAAATGGGTCTGGTCTGGGATTTTATGGTGTAAAAAATAATTATCCAAAGCAGTTATTACTTCGTTTGGCCCTTTATGGGCATAATTTTCCGTAAACAAATACATAGTTGCTGAGTTTTCTTTTAAGTTATGTATACCTATATAGGTATACCTATAGATTTTGAAATTTTAATTTTGATTAAATTTAGTCCTTTTTCAGCAAAAACTTACGTACTAAGGGATTTATAGGACTTGGGGATTTTCGGAACTGAAAGTATCGTCAATTTTAATTTTTATAGTTTTCAAAAACCCACTTAGAAATATCATAACAAAAAAGTTGGTGGACGTATCGATAGAGAAAAACGGCCGATCAACATGTGCTACTAGTGTAAAAAATCCCTAACTGGGACGTGGGGATTTTTCGAATTGGGGCACCCATTTGTCAGATGACGTATAGCTCAACTTAGAACAAGGAGCTTAACGTTCCATTTGAAAACTCATTCTTTTGACAATATGCGTTATCGGGGTCTGGCTACTTATTCTATGAGATAAATCTTTCCAGATATTATGCTGCTATGCATTTTCCGTCGACATTTTGCTTGTTTGTTTTCCTCGCTTTTCCTTAACGACCAACTTTAACAACTAAGGACTAACACAGTAATTTTCCTATGTTAGAGTCTTCCGCTTGACATTGTTTTAATTGATTTCTTTTATATAATACTTATAAAATTACTTACTAAGTTGCCAAGTAGCCATGATTATTCATGAGCGATTTGCTTTTAAATATAATTTTGTGGATTAGGGGGAACCGCATTACGTTATACTGACTGGGAACGATCTATCACCATTGATTGGATTATAGGTACCTACTTTATGTTATATTTTTAAACGTTTCAATGTTTCGTATGTTCATTCCCAGAAATACTTTAAAATGTTACCTACTAATTATGTATTGTATAGTTAAGTGAATACACAAAATCAATATCTATACTATCATAAAAAATGCGAGATTTTCAGATATTTGTAACCAATCACACCAACATGGCTGTACCAATCTGGATAAATTTGGCACAAAGATACCTAGATTCGAGATCTCTGGATTCCAGGATTATAGGCCCGCAAAATGTAAGATTCCCGTGCACAAAATTAGCCCGGCGACCGAAATCGCAGATATCAGCTATATGATGTAAAAACGTATTATTAAAGTGTAATATCGAGAAAGTACGACTAGTGCGCCCGCATCAATCTGCCTTACTATTGGTCCAACGAACTGAATGGCCCTACAGTCCAACATTGACCGTGCTTTTAGCCATGACATTGAACTAGCTCATAAATAAATTATCTATACAGAGGTCAACAAAGGTTATCATTATATCCGAGAGCCATTAACAATTATTTACTCTGCCCGCGACTTCGCTCGCATGGTATTCGATATTACTTACGCATACGTAACTCCCGATCCCGTGGGAATTCAGGGATGAAATATGTCCTATAACCTCCTCTGTCCTCCAGTGAAAGTCTAATTAAAATAGGTCAGCCGTTCCAGAGATTAGCCCGGACAAAGTGAAAGACAAAGTTGAAAAAATATGTTTATTTGTTTTAGTATTGTGTAAATAACTTTATATAAACACTTGAGAAAACTGTTATTTTGACATCACTGACAGGCACTTCAATTCAAATGATATGTATGTATTATAATTTATAACGTACGTATAGAATATAAATTATATAAAATGGCATAAGATATAAAGGTTTATTGAGAGGAATGACAAGTCATGTTCTACGTAGAGTTGAAAGTGCCATTGTTATCAGTTTGACGTGCATAAAATTGTCACCCATCTTTCATTACACTTCACGATAAGTAACGCTAATTATAACTATTATCTAAAGTAGCCTGTTTATTCTTTGAAGAGTGTCTTCCGCCATGATTGATTCCAATAATTACCTATATCATTTAAAGTTCAGGGGCAATGATTAAATTGGAACATCAGCGACGAATTTTATGGTGACCTACATATTTTGTGAAAACATTTGGAGCGCACGAACTAAATTCATGATCGGAAACATGAATGACTAACGTTTCGTACCCAGTCAACAAAATAAAATAAAAAACAGAGAAGCTTGCAACTTTCGTCAATCCACATTACCTATCGATTTAACTCTAAGCCGCAGTAGCATTATGTAACCTTGCCCTTTACAAATGCACCGCTGTCTCTAATGTATTGTACACTACTAATAACATCGACATCGTACCACACTAGGGAAAAGATACTCTGAAAATAACACGCGCCGGCCGCCTTTCGTGTCAATAGTACAGACAGTACCCTCCGTGCCGCGGTGCAGTGAACATCGCTCGCCATGCGGACTATCTCCGTCGTACTTCTCGCGATCTTCGCCGTCCATAATGTACAATCGGCGCGAATTCTCGGACTCTTCCCCCACACTGGGAAAAGCCACCAAATGGTATTCGATCCTCTTTTGAAAACACTCGCAGAAAGAGGACACGATGTGACCGTTGTTACTTTCTTCCCCATCAAAGACCCACCAGCTAACTACACCATCGTCAGCCTAGAAGGCATCGCTGCACTAGGGTTAGAAACCATTGACTTGTCATACTTTGATAGTCCAAGCAGCGCTCTCAAAGTTTTGGGCATTGAGAAAATCATCAAGCAGATTATGGAGTTCCAACCTTTAGCTGATCTAGCTCTTGGCGTTTGCTCCAAAATTGTGGATTTTAAACCTTTAGCGGAAGTTATGAAGAAAAGTTATGATGTTCTTTTAGTGGAAAATTTTAACAGTGATTGCATACTTGGTCTTGCTCATGTGTATGGGTTGAAAGCGCCTTACGTAGCGTTATCATCGAGCTCCTTAATGCATTGGAGCCCTGACCGGATCGGAGTGACGGATAACCCTTCATATGTCCCAATTGTGAGCTCTGAGTTCACATCAAAGATGAACTTCCTTCAAAGGTTGGAGAATACTGTGTTGAACGTGTACTATAAGATGTGGTATCGGTACGCGATCCAGTTGAAAGAGAAAGCGATTATTGAGAAGCGTTTTGGGCGGAGGATACCGGATTTGCAAGAATTTGCTAAGAATATGAGCTTGAGTTTGGTGAATACGTTCCACAGTATGAATGGTGTTCGTCCTCTTCTTCCGGGTTTAGTTGAAGTGGGTGGAATGCACCTGGACCATAGCAGAAAACCAATACCTCATGTGAGTACATGGAATTGTCTATATCGCTTGACTGACTACACACATGTTTCCGATGCATCTCGTGTAATGGTTGCACAGATATGAAATGTTATTGACGACCGTAAAAACTTCATGAAGGGTATTTCTTACAAAGACTCGTTTATATTGTCTAATAAATGGAGCATTGTTCTTCAGTAGGTACGTTTAAATATTCATTAACAATGGGTTGGTACATAAAATTTTAGGTCACACTTTTAATATATAAATTGAAGTAGGTAGGAATATTCGCGAACTCAAAAAGCGCACAATTACAAGTCGTAATACTCAGCGATAAATAACAAATCTCAAAAACTTATTCTAAACTAGATGCTGCACGCGACTTCGTTCCCATGTTACTCTCGCACATTTATCTGGGATAAAAAATAGCGTATGTTTTGCTTTTGGGTGTTCTAGGTTTTAAATTATGTATATGTACCAAGTTTCGTCCAAATCTCGCCATTTTTGCGTCCGTACAAATTCCTAGTACGGGGTAGCGTGTTTTTAGCGGTCTATCTTTCACATTTATAATATTACTAGGATTGTGCACACAAAAAAAACTAAATTTAGGGAAAGAAGGAAACTCATTGTTTCATGCAACTTAAAAAGTACGAGAATGTTCCCTCAGATATAATAAATAGACTATTATAAGCGTGATATATTATGTATTTTAATATGTATAGCTTGCACAATCGCTGTTTACTCAAATTGTTATGGTTTCTCTCAAGCCGATGTCGCAGAATGTATTCTGTGCCAGTGTGTTGTTCCGTACCGGTACTTTATAATTGATTACACTAGCTGTCACGCAGGGCCATGCTCCCGTGGACTTATCACGATAAAAACATAACCTTCCTTCTTTTTCAGTCGGATAAAAAGTAGCATACAACCTTCCTCAAGCTTCAAACTACTTCCATACCTAATTTCATCCAAATCCAACCAGTACTTTCGGAGATTAGCGCGTTTAAACAAACAAACAAAAAACAAACTTTTCCACTTTATAATATTAGTAAAAGATTACTATGTTTGACTAGCAGGGCCTGCGACTTCCTTTGCGTGAGAGGATAATCTATCTTAAAATACGACCCCGTAGGCATTTTGGCACAAAAAGCCTATAACTTCCTTTATTTTTCAGTGAAAATCCCATTAAAATTGGTTTAGTCCTTCAAGAGAATTAGCCTGGGCCAATAGAAATACAAACAGATAATAGTTATAAAAATGTTGTCTGTGTTTAAGCACTTGAGAAAACACAGTTATATTGAAATTACAAACGGGCACTTACCGTTTTATAATATACTAGTACTCACGCGGGGCTTCGCTCCCGTGGATTCTATCACGCTAAAAACATAACTCTCCTTTTTTGCAGTTGCGTAAAAAGTAAAAGCCTATAACCTTCCTCAAGCTTCAAGCTACGTCCATACCAAATTGCATCCAAATCCACCCAGTACTTTCGAAGATTAGCGCGTTCAAGCAAACAAACAAACAAACAAACTTTTCCGCTTTATAATATTAGTATAGATGACGGAATTAGGCCAATGAATCTGCGAAAATATATGTTCATTTATCAACAATCAAGTTTCATTATAATAAAAATAAGTATGACATTGAAAAAGAAAGTGCTTTTGTAGCAACTAGTAGTGAACAGGTTGTTTTTAGGGTTCCGTAGCTGGATGGCAAAAACGGAACCCTTATAGTTTCGTCATGTCTGTCCGTCTGTCTGTCTGTCTGTCTGTCTGTCTGTCTGTATGTCTGTCTGTCTATCTGTCTGTCCATCCGTCCGTCCGTCCGTCCGTCCGTCCGTCCGTCCGTATGTCACAGCCATTTTATTCTGAAACTATTAGGACTATACATGTGAAACTTGGTAGGTAGATGTATTGTGTGAACCACTTTCCGATTTTAAGAAAAAAAAAATTTAACATAAAGAGGGGCTCCCCATGCATGGAACTAAAACTGATAATTATTTTTTTTTCATGAAACTTATGCATGTGTGGTATCTGTAGACAGGTCTTTAAAAATGACATAGGGGTTTCTAAAACCACTTTTTCATAAAGTCAATCATTTAAAAGATGTAAAAGGTGTGCCCTCCCACACCTATAACTTCTATAATAATGGACTGAAAAATCTAAAAAAATATATGTCTGTAGATCTTAATGTAAACATTCAACCAAAATTAGTTTTAACGAGATCAGGTCAGCAGTTTTTGAGATGCAGCATATTTTGTAAAACCGCAAATATAACTTTGTAATTCATACAAACACTATGAAAAACAAAGTTATCTGGCGTAGTTGTAAGAAATGTAAATAAGCTAGTATTAAGAATTTTGTGAGGATTTTTTTCGTCAAATAAATATACATATTATATTATATTATTTTTAACACGCTTTTATTAGGTCGACCTGTATGTAACTATGTAATGAAATCTAAGGTAACTAATTTAATCATCTTCCAAGGGTCGTAGCGTAATGAAAATTGGCAGCTGTATGTAGTTCTGATGACAATACAATAATATGGTATTGTCGAACTGATCTGATGATGGAGCCGGAAGATATGAACTGGAACTTCATGATGGAAAATCGTATCATAGCTGTTTTGGATTTCTTAGAAAAGTCTTATAATGAACTTTGACCACGATTAGTATTCAAGGTCTGATGATGAAGCCAGAAGATAGGCACTGGCATTCCATAATAGAATATCGTATCATAGTCGTGTTTGCACTTGTGAGAAAGGCCACGTAATGGACTTTAACCACGATTAGGTTTCAAGGTCTGATGATGAAGCCGGAAGATAGGCACTGGCATTCCATGATGGAATATCGTATCATAGTCGTGTTTGCACTTATGAGAAAGGCCACGTAATGGACTTTGAACACGATCAGGTTTCAAGGTTATAACAAATCTGAAAAAAATCTGTTATCGGTTTTCTTAACATTTTTTTTTGTGTATACGTGCGTAAAGCGTGTTTTTCTAGTGTGTTTTAAACTATTAATTTATTGTTACTACGGAACCCTTCATGAGCGAGTCTGACTTGCACTTGGCCAATTTTTTGAAACTGTTTTTTTACATCTTTGGAGTTGAATGATATGATTCTAGGGTTAACTCCAAAGTAAAAAATAGAACCCTTATAGAGTTGCGTAGTCCGTCTGTCTATCAAGACTATTTTTCTCAGAAACGCGTAAAGACATCAAACTATAATTAATTGATATTATTAGCTCCGGTCTATGGTTTCTTGTACCTGTGAAAATATTAAACTTGTGAGTCAGACCGGTAAAAATTCAAAGTAAATGACCATTTACTTCACACATTTTCGAGTTTTTTTTTTGCAATATCACACAGGAATCATAATCTTTATGCCAATTTTCATGATTCTAGCTTCCATTGCCCTCATAATCATGAAATTTGGCAAGAGGCAATGTCCTACGGCACACGTGAAGAAAAATAAAATTAAATATGTAGGTCGTTCGCTACTATCCAACTGTAGGTATAATCTAAGATAACTTTATACGGAACCCTTGGTGTGCGGGTGCGACTCGTACTTGACCGGTTTTTTGTTTATACTTTCTGGTTGATTGATTTTGCTGAAGAAAGTAATAGATAGAATGACGCAGATTTCTTGTAGGAAATTAGGTTTTTTCTATAACAATATTGCAGGCATCAATAAATAGTTCGAATTTGTTTAGAAAGACTCTTAATTATAGTTGACACCCGCCATTCAGAATAAGGCAGCAAAACATTTACTTATTTATTTAAACTTCATGTACAATGGTGTTACATGGGCGGACTTAATGCAGCAATTCTCTACCAGTCAACATTGTAACTTGGAAAAGTATCGTGTCATAGTAAGAATCAAATGTTATACACTCGTTTTGCTGGCGACTTCACATGACATCACGAAGGTTTTTCTCCCGGTTTAGGGTTAAAAAGGAGCCTATATAACCTCCTCTATCTTCCAGTGAAAGACCCATTAAAATTAGTTCTGCCGTTCCAGCAATTAGACCGAACAAACAGAAAGACAGACACACTTTATAAATGTGTGTGTTTCAGTAGCGCATAAATAACTATAAACACTTATTTTGTAATCACGGACAGACACTTATTTTAAAGATTTCATAATAGTTAATGCGTTTCATTTGGTGCTGATAAACGCCAAAGTTCTTTCATCATAGGTACAGGGTATCTAATCAGTAGGATTTTCGGACGGTGTTCAATACTGCCGTCAATAGCATAGTTGCATTATTTTTACTTCAAGTATGTATGCGACATGGATTTACATTTAAAATCCTGAAGAAATGGTAGCCTGCAGCTGCACAAGTGAGCGATAAATAATATAAAGGATAAATAAATACATAAACACAAATAAATATTGAAATTACAGACAGACAGTTAAGTTTGTATTTACATTAGTGATGAAACGGATAGTGGTTTGGCCGGATACCGGATACCGGATATTCGGCAAGCTATGAGGCCGGAGCACCGGATATTTATATATTAGTAAAAAAAGATGAAACTGGATCCAACTTCACACGGGAAGCTCATGACACTTTATGGGACTTTTTCAATGAAGTGGCAAAGGATAATAGTAGTAAATGTCGCGATCAAGTAAAACAAAATCCAATCGCTAACGAGATTAACTTTTTCTTAAAGACACCTCGAAGCGATCTAATTTAAATCAGTACCCACAGTTTTCAAGGTTTGCTAGAATTTATCTTTCAGCACTTGGCAGTAGCGTTTACAGCGAAAGGCTATTTTCAGAAGCTGGTCTGGTATACGAAGCCAAACGGAGTCGCCTCTTACCAACAAATGCAGAAAATTTGCTATTCATTGACCATAATTGAACCACCAATTGGAAGAAGGGAATAAACGCCACTTTTTGACAAATTCAGTTTTCTACATTTTTACATTGTTTAGACGTAGCGCTAAATTGTGAGTTCGAAGACAGGAACAAAAACCACTCGCTTCGTATAGATTCATGAGGTCATAAAAATGGTTAGTTGGAAGAAGGAAACAAATACTTCCTTTATTCCCTTCTTCCAACTATCAACTGTACGAGTATAGAAATAGTGTTTCATTTTCCATTTTTTTTTTCGATACACAAAACTGCGTTTCCATTGGTGGGGGACGCAATACTAGCGATCTAATAGCCGCCATTTTAGTTGTGTTTGAAACTGCATTCGTTTAGCGAAGAAGAAGAGGAAAAGGAAAACTTAGCTTCTTCTTATATAGAAGCTTTGAATATAGTTCAAGTCATAAAGGTTACTCGACATGTTCCGAATTTATCGATGGCTTTATGAAAACTACATTTTTGCTCCAAAAACCTTCTACAAACCTGAAAACACCAGAAACTGAATGTGTGTGAAAATTTTACTAAAATACCCATAAATGAACGACATACACAATACAAATAATCGACTTTTCTTACGTTTTTTCCTTTGACTATTGTTTTTTATAATAATTAAAAAGTTCTTCATTATTGGCCTGTTGGTATAGTGGTCAGTGGCCCTGACTGCTATGCTCAAGGTCGTGGGTTCGATTCCCACCCAGGACAAATGTTTGTGTGATGAGCACGATTCTTTGTCTGGATTCTTTGTCTTATAGATAAATTACACTATCTATAACATGTATATATTTAAAAATATATATGTATGTTTATCAGTTGTCTAGTACTCATACCACAAGCTCTGCTTAGTTTGGGACTAGATGGCGTTGTGTGAAAGTTGTGGAATATTATTATTATTTATTTATTATTATTATATCGTGTATTATTCCAAATAATTTTGTATATATATAAATCCAACACATTTACATGTACATATATAAATAAGTATTTTATATTTTATATTGTATTTTCTTCATTATCATTGATATCACATGAGCCATGAGCCTATAAGTTAAAAGTAAAAAATTAGAAGGTTTTTTTTTAATTATCTCCATTCTTATTTTTTGGAATTATTCCCTTCTTCCAATTGGTGGTTCAATTTTCCACTTGTTAATTTTGAGTATTAATTAAGCTAATTAATAAAACAAACATTTTTGTCGAGTGATAATTAAAATAAACCGTGTCCATAACGTAGTGTGGTATCATTTTCCTCGTGTAAAATAATGAGAATTTTTTGATATTACTATCCGGTATCCAGCCGGATACTGAGTTACTATCCGGTATCCGGCCGGATAGTGAAAACAAGACCCGATAGGCCGGATACCGGATAGTTACCGGATATCCCTTTCATCTCTAATTTACATATACCTATGTAGAGCACTAGACTATTGCATACGCAAAGGCAGATTAGAAGCCCCGAGAATGCTTGTTGTATTGAAAACACTATTTTTTATCATTCGTATCTTTCCTTCGAAATTCGAGGATTTCGTTATTCTATTAAATGTTTAGGGCTCTTTAGTAAGACAAGGAACACTACTAAGAGAGTAACGGTGCTGCAAAGCTATTATTGGCGGAATATTGATACATTTTGCGGTTTGTGCCTTTCGGTTTTGACAAATTTCGAAAATTTTACTAACAAAATTTATTTGGATTCAATCAATCGAAAGAAGCAATACGAAGCAATCGTAACGTACTAAATTCGTATTAAACCTATAGAAAATGATTTCATACTTTGAAAGTTATGTTGAAGGTAGTAGAATTTTCTACTTGTTTTCTCTTTAGCGGGACAGATAACTACGGAACCTTGATAACTTGCGTGGTCCGACACACACTTAACTGGCTTTATAGATATTGATTTTTTGAACTTGAGAAATCAACGGTACCTACTTTTTCTTTTTATAATTCTATGATATACATATCTGATAGACAAATTATATCCACTAATCGGGATTTAACACGTTTTTGATGCTAAACTATTCTGTCATTTTGCCAAAATTTTAGCGAATAAAAAGAACAAGAACACACTACTCAGAATAGCGAAGTATCGTATTTAGCTACACTTCATAGTTCATACAACTTTATATAAATAATCTTGCTTTACGACCAGGGAATATTTGAAAGGAAATGGGAGGCTGGACTTGGACTCATTTTATTGACCGACTTCAAAAAAGGAGGTTCTGTATTCGACCAGTATGTATGTTTGTATGTCCGAGATTCTCTCAAAAACTACTTATCTGATTACGATCGCGTTTTCATTGTTTGAGTTTCTACTCAAATGGCTGAAGTAGGTGCCAGATAAATGACTAGGTTTGATCACATAGGGGATGCCCCAGAATGTGATGTCCTTAGCCTACCAAAACTATTCATTGGCTAGGCACCGACTTCAGCCATGACTATTGACTCTTCAAGATAATTTCAATATTATGCCCAAGGCGGCTCCGTCGTCGGGGCAATGCTCTACACGTTGTCTTTGTCGATTGATGCCGAACTTTGTCGATTGCGGCAACGTTCTTAGACCTCTCATATCTTATTAACCTGTATTATGGATAAATTGTAAAAAATATGTTTCAAAACTGCGGACTTTCTTGCCGGTTCCTCTCCATAGAAAACGACAAATTTCGAGCCGTACACTAACTTCTGACGTTTAGTAAGTGCCCTAGGCCTATGTGAAATAAAATATTTTGTGTTTTGACTAAACGATTGCAATAATTTGGCTATTCACCGTAGTAATTTTTAATTTGGTTTCAGACTAGTTAATGAGTCATTTTGGTTTTAAAGATAGACATTTTCATGATTAATTATTCTATTATACTATGTAGTTTTATTTGCCTTACTTTACAATTAGGTAGTACGCATACAACAGCTTGCAATGTTAAATAGGTGTGTTTAAATTTTGGTGTACAATAAAGTTGGTATATTCTATCTATCTATCTAACAGCTGTTACTTCCTTTCCATAACCTAAGAGCCGGGGCACACGATGCGTTGCGGCGGCGGTGCGGCGCCGGAGCGGTGTCGCTGCGTCGTCTTACATAGAAATATCTGTGGCATGCACACGATGCGCTCCGGCGCCGCACCGGACTTGCAACCACCAAGACGAGGCGGGGAGGGGTGAATGCGTTGCGACGTCGGAGCGGCACCGCTCAGTCGTTTTGCGTCACAAGGAAGGACACACGCTCGCTCGTTTCGATTGTCTGTCAACAGACTGTCCAACGCTGCTACGGCGCCACTGCGACATAACAACGTTACGGCGCCGCACCGCTCGTGTGCCCACTGACACGGTGAAATCTTTGCGGTGCGGCGCCGCAACGCATCGTGTGCCCCCGCCCTATCTCCGTGATAAGCAATTCCGTTTCTTTCCATAATAAGTTGAAAATTCCCCACAAAAATGTAGAACTCGGAAATTTATACCATTATCAAGCAGGTCACTGGTCACTTTATTATATCGAAGTAAATAATTGATGTGGGACGCGGGTCAAAGGCGCTTGCATTTTTTTATCTTATCTTTGGCAGTAGTAATATTAAACTGCATATGCCAACATAACGAATTCTATAGTTGTTTAATTCAGTACAGGTTTTTTGTTTAATTTTTATTTACTCATGAATTGACACTAATCCACATATATATATAATCAATGTGTGTATGTTTGTCTCGTATACCATCGACCAGATTTTTTTTAGTGTTACTAGCAATGTGGGTAGATTCACATTAACAGCAATCTTGTTAACCCCTCCACTCCAAGTAAGCTAAAAATATGCTTGGTTCTTTTTTTTAACCGACTTCTGAAAAAAGGAGGAGGTTCTCAATTCGGATGTTTGTTTGTTTTTTTTTTTTATTTATGTTTGTTCGGGCATAGCTCCGTCGCTCGCCAACCGATTTGAAAAATTCTTTTTTTGTTGGAAAGGGTATACTTCCCAAATGGTCCCATGAAAATTTTATCGACATAGAACAAGCCGTTTCTGAAAAATCAACAAAAGTCTAAAAAAATATTTACATTGATGATCTTTTCGTTTACTCTATATTGTGTTTTTTGTTCGCGTGTTTTTAGTTTTTTGTAGTTGACATTTTGGCTTTTATAACTAGATTCATTACAAATTGACCCACTAAAAAGCGCGAAAATAAAAACTTTTTTGCAAAAAAATAAAACCGACTTTCATATCAAAACACTACAAAGCCAAAAATAATTTTAATTACGTGGAATTCAAATGTAAACTTTCAGCTACGATATGGCTGTATCATTATAGTTCCCGGGTTACTATTTTTAGAAATATAAGAAATTAAAAAAAAATTGTTTCAACCGTCCTAATGCCAGGGGCGGTTGAAACAGTGATTGGAGTCAGTTGAAACACATACAAATAATACAATAAATACTAATAAAACATGTTTTATTTATGATTTATACTAATTATACGAATAAGTATGGCACCGCATGACAACATTCATCAGTAAAATCAAAATTATCCCTTTCTTAGAGGTTACTGAACTAACTTGATGAGTACCACATCTAGCTATATCTCTGTCAGGCTTTTGTACGGTGTATATGCCGGTTTCATCAGTGCTATTATATCTTAGTGCTCAAAGTTATAACGGTCCATGACAATGGACAAATTATCACCTTGACAAGCTTGTAGTTTGTGCAGCGCGTACAGACAGTTCAGGGTTTCTTTTCATAAATATCTGAAACCATTCAATATTATGATAATCCTGGCTCCTGATCTTCATTAAAAACACGATTGTGTGCTTCATACTACGGGGTATCCTCCTTTATCTTCTTTGCTAGAGGCTCGCTTTCGAATGTATATTTACAGAGAACACTGGTTTATATCAAGTTTATCCGCTGCTTTTCGCAGTGAAGCTCCAGCGTTTACCTCCTCATATGCATTACTATAGCTCCACAAGTCAATTTTCTCTCTGAGAGACTTCCTTACCCGGATTCTGGGCATCTACAAAAAATAAACATTAATATATTTTAGTTAGTTATAGTTTTGAGCATACCCTCAAAAATGTTTTAACCGTCCCCAACCACACTTTTGGTAAAATATACATTTTCTTCTCACAAAATTTCTAACATTCCGACAATATTAACTTCCATTCATCCGCAAACAAATCCAGATCCGAGTTTGAGTCCAGGAGAGTGTTAATAGCCGAATGGTTTATGACTATAATGTTATGACTTTACGTGGCATTGCAACTGCCCAACAACTAGGGGATTGCTACAAGAAAAATGCGTTCTATGATCAGCATTGGGCGTTCTTTTAATAATCTTCTCTTAAACTCTCCTTCTCATACTTCTCATTTTTAAAAATCATTCTCTAAAAATCTTTCGTCTATACAACGTGTAATTGAAAGGGTGTATACATACCAAGTGCACGGCTTCTTTGGATGATAACAAATGATATGACAAGGGTTTTGTAAACCTATGTCTACATGTGTGGAACTTATTAGAAATTTCAATACATGGATACCAGAGGCCGAAATTTCCAAATTAAGAAGAACGCAGATAATTATCGTGTTATTGGCAAGTGACGTGGAAAGTTATTGACCCTCGTAGTGCTGTGACACGTTTGTTATGATTGGTATTCAAGAAACATGAAACCGATAATTTGGTATCAATTCTTTGAGTCTTTTTTTTTGAGCTGGCTGAAACTGTGCATAGAGACTCCATACCAGATGTTGTCCCAGCCCTTTTGGGTAGATATCGGGTTTCCGTTACACGTTGTAAAAGGTCTATTCTTGTCATTCCTCTCGATATCATGACGGCCACCCCACCAGTCACACACCGATGGTTGCAGAATATTTATTTTCTGAACAAGAGAGCATCAGAGTCGTCTCTTAAACCCCTATACCTATATTTTTTAAATATATTATGTTTCTTTTATATATTGTGATAAATATGTTCGTAAGATATTTATCTGAAATATAACACATATACCTATTCTAGTTAGCGTATTTTGGACGCACCTGCCATGTTGCGTCTTCACTTACATTTCACATTAAGTGCACCTTATTTGTGTTGCATTAACTTTAATAAATAAATTGGACGAAGTCGGGCTATGTATGATTAGTTTACAAACCTAAATCCCTAGCAAATAACATCGCATCATTAAATCCAAAGTACCAGGGGAGCATAAACACAAGAAGTAACTATGTCATCTAGCGTGTTCAGAAAAACAATTGAATGACAGTAATGTTGAAGCATTATGTGTCATTAAAGACTAAATATATAGAATAGATACCGTGAAACGACCATAAATGTTCGCTGCATATTTAGCCATATTATTATTATAATCAAATGTATAAGTAAAACATTTATACATGACTTTTACTAAAAATGAACCAGAATCTTGAAATAAATTAAAAGAAAGGACACGAAAAAACTTTTGGGTAACGAAATGATCAATGTTTTAGCGATAACTGTCCATGTTTTGCTACCATTAGAGAGGAAATTTTATCAACTAAAGAACGATATTAAAATATTTTAACACTAGCTTTTGCCTACGACTTCGTCCGCGTGGAATAGTTACTTTGGGCTAACGTTAAATTTAAGCCCGATTTTGAAGCATTCTTCATTGGCGCTCCGCTCCTATTGGCCTTAGCGTAATGATATATAGCCTGCCTTTCTCTATAAATTGACTATTTAATAAAAAAAATAATTTTTCAATTCGAACCAGTAGTTCCTGAGATTATCGCGTTCAAACAAACAAACAAACTCTTCAGCCTTATATTATTAGTATAGATAGCTGTTGTCTGCGACTTCGTCCGCGATTCCGTCGTTTTTTGTAAAAAAGTAGCCTATGTGCTTCCTCACGGTTCAGTGATTTTGATGTAACAGACAGATTAACTTTCGTAATTTAGTAGGGAAATATAATATGTCAATCTATTATACTGTTGAAAAATATCGCAATACGGATTCGCACAATATTATTGTTAATAGCTGTGCCCGCGACTCCGTCAGCGTAAGTTAATGTATTGATAATATTGTTTAGATCACGTTCACATGAGGCTTAAGTACCCTATAGAACGAAATTTTATACCTTCGGCCGCGAGACGCGTCGAGAGCGGCGACCGATTCTCAAAAATAATCCTTATAGCATGATTCAGTATTCACGCGCGATGGCTTATTATTAGCGTAGGTATTTCATGTATAACTTTGGTGTTTCTATACCGATTTATATGATTCCTTTTTATGGAATAGTTAATAATGTTAACTTTTTCAATTAGGGGTGACTGACAGTGTTATAAACGTAAGAGTAGACAAATATTATAATCAGAAAGCTTCGAACTGCTAAACTATCGGGAGTTACACGTGTTATTGTGAGTCAACCATAAAAGATAGACATATGCTGTCGTGGGATATTTTTTATATAATTTTAAGGAGAACATTTCCGTCATGAAACGATTTCTGTGTAGCTTTAACCATTAAGGTTGCACACGCGACGGAAGCTTAAAAAATGGAGTAACTTCTCCCGTTTTCCCAACATTTCCCTTCACTGCTCTGCTCCTATTGATTGTAGCGTGATGAAAAGTATACTATAACCAGCTCAGGAGTATGAAAAATAATTGTACCAAGTTTCGTTAAAATCCGTCGAGTAGTTTTTGTTTCTATAACGGTTATACAGACAGACAGACAGACAGACAGACAAAAATTTTACTGATTGCATTTTTGGCATCAGTATCGGTCCCTAATCACCCCCTGATAGTTATTTTGGAAATATATTTCATGTACAGAATTGACCTCTCTACAGATTTATTATAAGTATAGATAACAGTGAATTTTATCGAAATATCTTTCATATTCCAATATTATGATTAGGTCATTACACTTTACTTTATGAGCAGTGCCTATGTGAGGATGTGATAGTTATAACTAAGCATTGCAACTGCAGTGAATTGTAGGGTTTGTAAATACGAGTAAAATGATACATGTCATATTATGCAGTGTGTCAACATTGGCCGTCAGGAATGCAGACTTTCAGTCGTCGCGTTCAATTACTTTTACCAGTTCGATTTACGACTAGCGAAGCAGCCCGGTTTCGCACGGGTGAAAGTTATGTACGGTGTAGGTTACTACCACATCGTAACTAAATAGAAACAATTTTTATACATAAACTTTCCTCTAAAAATATCCTGTCCAACAGTGAAAGCCGCATCGAGATCCTATGCGTGGTTTAAGAGGGGTTGAATTACAGACATAGCGCATGACAGAGGCGGAGAGCGATCTTAATTTATATTTTGTACGAACTGTGCGTGTGACTTCATACGCAGCTTTTCAGTTCAGACCAGTTCAAACTGCGTTTAGTTTAATTCAGAGTTCAGATTAGCGTTGAAAAACAGGACGACAGACTGACAGACAAAAATTTAAAAAGCTTTGTTAGTGTCGTGTAAATAATTATATTTTAAAGCTGAGAGAGATCAATTTTATTTATTTGTAGGTATATAGTGTTTATAGATAAACTAGCAGTTGCTCGCGACTTCGTTCGCGTGGGAAGTTTTTCTCATGTAAATCCCGATCCCGTGGGAATTTCGCAAAATCCTTTCTTAGCGGATGCCTACGTCATAACATCTACCTGCATGCCAAATTTCAGCCCGATCCGTCCAGTGGTTTGGGCTGTGCGTTGATAGATCACTATGTCAGTCAGTCAGTCACCTTTGAGTTATATATATTTAGAAGATGCCCACTTTAATGACGCAAACCTATTCCCTTAAAAAAGTCGTTTATTCTATTCCAGGTGTAATCTAGCCGTGACAAACAGACAGAGTTCTCTTTGCATTTATAATATTATTACTTAGGATTACATAAATATAAATGGATTCTATTATATCCTTGCCTTTTCCCTGATTTAAGTATAGGCATTATCTAATTCACATTATTTCGTGTGATGTCTTCGTTCACGCGTGTCTATCGTTTCTTTGTCCTTCTACTTTATTTATTTACTATTCAAACGTATATTTTATTTCCTAGTTGTAGGTATACAAGGACAATCTTTGTTTTAAAACAAAACGAATAATAAGTACTCATTGCTTAAGTATTCGTTTTTTTTTCATGTCTACGTCATGAGTTCATGACACATTTTTTTTCTTTCTCATATCTTCAGTTGATTTCAAGACCATCGTCAGACACTTGTTGAATTGGTATAATTCCGAATTGGAATGTGTTACTTTAATATAGAAAAATAACATAAAAAAAGACATATTTAGAAAATTCTTAAATGATATATCAATATAATTTTGTCCTGTCAATTATAACTGTACACTGTACAACCTGATGGAAACCGACAGTGCCCAGTCTTGTTGCCCAGTTCTGGACAAACTCAATTCAGCAATTTGCCATCGACACGCTAAGAAGAAAAATAATGTAATTTTAATTTTACAAGTCAATCATTTTCGTTACTTTAAACTAATAGGTTGGGCAAAAAGTTTCTTCGCATTTTTTAAGAAAATTCAAAACATTTTTTAATACAGTTTATTTACATTTGACTATAGTATGTAGGTACCATTTTGTTCGATAACTTTTTGCCATCTTGTAGGTAGGGACATGATCCCATTGCTATAGAAATATTTGGACTTCTGATCAAAATACCGCGACAAGTGGTTTTGGCAGTTCTCTCGTGATGTTATCCTGACACTGCCTAAAGAATTCTGAAGAGACCGAAACAGGTGAAAATCTGAAGGTGCAAGGTCAGGACTATACGGCGGATGCATTAACACCTCCCAGCCAAACTCTCTTAATTTTTACTGAGTGTTGAACCAAATTTGTGCTACTCTCACAGACACTGCACTAGGTCCATAAACATCGCAATTTTTTTTCGCGGCTTGCGTTGCATTTTTACTTTTTTGTAGTAAAATTTTAAACTGTATCGAATTTCTTCATTAGATTCATTCATCTTGACAGTACGAAAAACAAATGAAAATCACACATTTTCCTAATTTGAATTTGGAATTATGTTCTTTAAAATTTAAACTTTCAATGATACCAAAACCAGCCAGATACAAATAGTATAGCCAAAGAGATTTTATTACAAGTTCATACATACTTTAATGCGAAAATACTTTTTCCCCAACCTTATAGATAAGGCCAGTGTTACCACCTTGTTGCCTGCCAGAAGAAACACCAAAACAAACTCATAATAATTATGTCAAAATCGCTTATAAAGTCCATACAATGCAGACTGGTCAAATCATTTGTGAACAATGGTTCAACCTAAATGTAGGTTAATGCCCAAATTGTGCTTTTGAGGATTGAGGCTGATCCATGGCATATAAGTTTTTATCAAATAGGTACCTATTATTTTCTTGGTTTTCTAATCTAAACACAGATAGCAGATGCACATAGATGCATTACATACATTACATACATTTCTTACCTTCATAATCATAACACATCCATATAATTAAAAATTAGTAGATGTTTGTATGTTTCTTAAACTGTCGAGCCGATTGTGATGAAACTGTGGCAGGGTATTCTAAAGAGCAAGAGGGTTACTGGACCAAAAAATAACTATATAATACATACTAACATCAGAAGCGAACTCTTCAAATTGTGAGAGCCGTCACCACAAGAAAATTTTGTAAATTGAATATTAATTAGTCGAAGTGCTGACGCTAAAAACTAGAAGACCATGAAATTAGCTTTTAAATTGACAACGTAAATATCATGTAACTAAATCTGATTCTATTATTTTGCAATTTAGTTTCACTTTCTGTGCAGCGTCTGGGCGAACAAAAAACAAGACTAAGTTAATGCAAACGTGTTCCAGAAACTTTCTGATTTCAAGATTTCTTTTACAATATCTGAGAACATAGCAAGATGATGGCTTTAATTTAATACTGATTATAGCTCGCTTTTGACCTCGATCTCGCCTGATGGTAAGTGGTAACGAGGTCTGCGATGGAACGAGCGGGACTAGGAGATGCCTGTTCACTCTGGTTTTTTCTGGGTTCTAGTGTAAAGTGAAGAGATAAACTATGAAAAGATCTGATGTAATATTTGATTAGTGTCAGTTTCGCTAGCTAATTTACCGTATTAAACAAAGATGACAATTACTGTGGGTTGGTTGAAACTAAACTGTAACAAACAATTGATTAATCGATAGATAAATTTCTAGAGAGCTTCACCATAAAATAAATAGTTATGTTTAAATCTCCGCATGCTATATGCAATCCCCGGATGCTATATGCAAATGCAGAAGGTACCGTAATTCAACATGCAACTCAAACCTTTATAGAACACGTGCCCGCCACCGCCGTCGCAAAGTAACGACTCATTCCATTCTGAAAACTGTAGGTACCCTAAGTTCCGAAAGTGTATGTCGGTTATTTTTTGGGAGACTCCTCGCCACGTCAATTTCATTACAATTTGATCGATGGTTTAAGAACGCATAGAGGACAAACATTATTTTTTATCTAAATATGTAGCTTCTATATGAGTATTATAGCGTTTTAAATCTATAATATACTTTCTTTTCTTTTCTGGGTGGAAGAATAATCAAATGACTCCTCCAAGTGTGGGGAGCGAGTGGTGGAAGAGAGTGTCAGACTTCTACTGACTAAATACCCACCCTGCTCCTTCAGTCGCCCGTGCTTTCCGGGACCGCGGTATCTCTTTAGAAATTTCCCGCAACCCCGGAAATGTATACTATATTTAAGAGATAATTGTCATCACCTCACTATCACTGACAGTGTATTCACTCAAAATGCACTACATAAACCTATAACGCTACCGGACCTATATCGAACTTTTCAAAATCAAAAATATTTTATTTCACATATACGACATTGGTACTACAAAAGTATATAAAACGATTACAAAAAAATACCAATTTTTCCGTAATACAGTTTTTATAGGTAGATCAATTAACACAATACAATGAAATTACTAATCAGAAACGAATCTCATTCATTGATAAAGAATTAGTGCACATTCACAACTCATGTAAATCTTTACATAGTATAAAAGTCTAAACTACGCAACGAATTTTATGCAGTTTTCAGTTATAGATAGAGTGATTCAAGAGGAAGGTTTATATGCATAATACGCTGAGGTTGAGTAAAAATTTTCTTTTAAGCGTAAAATTAAAAATCACTTAAAAATTAAAAAACACTAAAATTAAAAACTATTATTATGAGCTCTCTTAATCAGAAAGAATATTATAAAGCACCGTATTTATTAGTTTGTCATTTTAGCATATATATGTATATGTATTTTCAATCGACAACAAAAAGAGGAGGTTATCAATTCGACGCGTATATATATTTTTGTATGATCATCGATTACTCGCAGACGGCTGAACCGATTTGGAAAATTCTTTTTTTGATCGAAAGGGTATAAAATTGGTCCCATTTTTATAAACGTTGTGCTGATGTTAAGCACTTTATGCTCGTCACAATGCATATGGTGATGTAGAGCTGATGGTGAAGTGCCAGGAAAACTCCTCAACCATTGACGGCCCAGCATTGGGAAAAGCAATATTTTGTAAAAGGTTATAAGTAGTTGATATTTAGGCTCTTGTAACTAGGAAAATTAAAAATAGACCAACTAAAAAGAGTGAAATAAAAACTTTTTATCAAAAAATTAAACCGACTCCCAAAAAACACTGCAAAGTGAAAAATAACTTTAATTTCGGAAGTCGGTGCCAAAAACGAAAATACAAAACTAAAGATACCGACTACCGAAATTAAAGTTATTTTTCACTTTGCAGTGTTTTTTGGAAGTCGGTTTAATTTTTTGATAAAAAGTTTTTATATTATATATTAGTATCATATTTATTAGAATTAAATATATTATTTCATTCCATTTTCTCGTACACCTACCACAATGTGTTTTTTTTCTTACCGAAAGTTTGACTGTTAGGGAATGCCTTGCTGCACATATATAACGTGACCAGACGTCCCGTTTTGAACGGGACTGTCCCTTTTTATTGTTACAAGTCCCGGTGTCCCCGAAATGAACTCTGGGACGCAATATTGTCCCGTTTTCTGAAACCGTGCGAATTTTTAGTAGTCGAGCCGGCCGAACGAATATATGTATATAATATATTCCGGTCAAATTAGACTAAAAAATAGGAGTGAAGTTACAAAAATTTTCACCCAGCTGAAAATTGGTAGAATTGTTCAAAACACCATTATAAAAAGGTATGGGAGGTGAAAGTGGGGATGAATAATTGGATGTTATCAAATATACTCAAGTGGAGTATCAAATGAAAGAACACGATGTGTATATTACAAACAGACATGTTTTATCAAAATAGGTTCAGCTACCTACTTACTAGATATGCTGACTGACTTTTCTGAATAAATAACTTTTTAAGTCTTTTTTTTTTTCACTGACTAGTTGTCCGTCCCGTTTTGAGTCAAAGAATTAATGGTCACGTTACACATATAACACTATTGTACAGTACGGCCGTTCTAACTTGGCGAGCGTGATGTTAGGCTCTGCGAACTTTAGCGCTTGTGCACTCGTACAAAAATAAAGGTTTTAAAAAAATAAATGCCAATAATAGTTGTTAACAGGAATAACAACTGCTAATTGCATTTATTTTTTTAAAACCTTTACATTTGTACGAGTGCACGAGCGTTAAATTTCGCAGAGCCTAACTTCACGTTCGCCAAGTTAGAACGGCCGCATTGTACATAAAGTTTAAATAAATAAATATCCTTGTGTCAGGAGTGGGTTCACGGCAATAGTGTAATGTGTTAGGTTCGAACCCGCGACCTCTAGATCACAAGTCCGACATCTTAGCCATTAGGTAATTGACGCTTCAAATATATAGATGTAGTGTCCCGAGTTCCCGACGAAATCATACCGCTAACAAGATTTACTCAGTGATAGCTACACGTAACACAGGCACCTCGCCCCCGCACTGTTCCAGTTCCGTCATACTGTCATTATGTTGGTACCGCTACCGCGTATTTTTATCCCGTTACAATTGCCACCCATGGCCTACTTATTAGCACAAATATAAATCGGCCTTCGACCGTTGTTAGTGGAATGATAACATGTTTTTTTTTATCTTGACTTGACTTCTCAGAAAAAGTACACTATGCTTTTGTAAATTCATTAATTTGTGCGAGCTAGTTTCTGCCCATGGCTTACAGAATATTATAATATCATACATAAATAATTAGCCTATAACGGTCCCAGTGTTGGGACACAAGTAGGGTTGCCAGATCAATAAATCGAAAATCTGGAGTGAATTCCGGACATTTGATGAAAATTCCTGACTTTCTTTAATTTTAAATAAAACATTATATTTTTTTATGTTTCACTCTTTTATTCAATTATAGAAATTCCGGACGGTTTAGGATTCCCTATATTACCGGACATGTCCGGAAAATTCCGGTCGTATGGCAACCCTAGACACAAGCCTCCCAATGAGAGGGAACGGGCCGTGGCTTAACATGCATTAAGAAAGTCATGTTACCACGAGGATATAACGTATCCTTATCCTATCGAAAGTTACGAATTATCCCTGTACCAAATTTCAGCAAAACCCGTTCAGTCGTGAACTCGTGACAATGAAAAACATATAGAAAATCATATATAAATAATACTAGCGTCTAGCGTCAAAATTTCGTATATTTCCCGGAATAAAAGTTCCTAAGCCTGTGCTAATCCAGAGTACAATCTATCTCCAAGCCAAATTACATTCAGATCAATTCAGCCATTTTTACGTGATAAGTGACAAACATTCTACATTACTACAGTACCATGTACTCGTACATTTGAAGCAGAACGAAACTTGCTCATAATAGCTAAAGTTGAGACATCTTAGTAACATTTTACTAAACCGTCATTCATTTACAAGATGATCATTAACATTAATCTATACCTAAGATATGATGAATAGATCTTCTAAATTGCTTCTTAACGACCCATGAACCAAATTGTCATCGCCAGTTAATTATACCTATTATGAGTATGTCCCTTCGTATGCATTAACGAAACAGTAAATGAGGCCAAACATACCTAAACAACAAAGATGCCCTACATTAACTTAAAATTACGCTAATGTGGGAATATACCAATTTTAAACTACGTATAAGGTACAACATTAGCAAAATGACAGACACCATTCACAAAAGTTCCGAAAAACATGACCCGTCTATTAATTATTGACCTAAGATCCGTTCTCTGAAGTATGTTCCTTCTTATTCTTAGCGTGTCAAAGGCAAAATCCTACGCGAACCGAAGTCCATGAAGATCTGTAGAGATTATCTTTGCTACGGCCGACTTGGGTTTGCAGTCTGTTAATTAAGACATTTCCAAGCCGGCTACGATAACACGTGCCCAGGTGGAACGTTCTCAGACGGTATGAAGCCTAAAAATGTCTTTGGACTTCATAAACCTTATCAGAATATCGTTTGAACGCTACATTACAAAAGATCTGATGTAATATTTGATTAGTGTCAGTTTCGCTAGCTAATTTACCGTATTAAACAAAGATGACAATTACTGTGGGTTGGTTGAAACTAAACTGTAACAAACAATTGATTAATCGATAGATAAATTTCTAGATAGCTTCACCATAAAATAAATAGTTATGTTTAAATCACCGCATGCTATATGCAATCCCCGGATGCTATATGCAAATGCAGAAGGTACCGTAATTCAACATGCAACTCAAACCTTTATAGAACACGTGCCCGCCACCGCCGCGCGCCGTCGCAAAGTAACGACTCATTCCATTCTGAAAACTGTAGGTACCCTAAGTTCCGAAAGTGTATGTCGGTTATTTTTTGGGAGACTCCTCGCCACGTCAATTTCATTACAATTTGATCGATGGTTTAAGAACGCATAGAGGACAAACATTATTTTTTATCTAAATATGTAGCTTCTATATGAGTACCTATTATAGCGTTTTAAATCTATAATATACTTTCTTTTCTTTTCTGGGTGGAAGAATAATCAAATGACTCCTAAAGTATGAAGTATGAAGCCTAAAAATGTCTTTGGACTTCATAAACCTTATCAGAATATCGTTTGAACGCTACATTACAAAAGCACTCACATGATGTCAAGTGAATTGACCATTCGTTAACAATCAATTGAACTCAATTTTGAGCAATCAAATTGTTTGTCTATAAGTACATAGGTAGGAACCCAAACGTTTGAATAAAAATTAAGAAACCGAAGTAATTACAATAAACGATAACGTGGATTAAAAGGTATTTACATTTAAATATACAATTCGCCTAGAAATTCTAGTCAAATTAAAATTTAATTTAATTCTTCTAACAGATTCTAAATTTAAATTATTCATACAAATCTACTATATAAAAATAAGTCGGGTTTTCCTTCCTGACGCTATAACTCCAGAACGTACGAACCGATTTCCACGGTTTTGCATTCGTTGGAAAGGTCTCGGGCTCCGTGAGGTTTGTAGCAATGAAAATTCAGGAAAAATTTCTACAGAATAGGGGGAAGTCTTTTTTCACATACAGCGCCATCTCTGATACATAGCATGTACTACAAACCAATATTTTAAGTAGATGGCGCCGGTGCGTGATACATTGTTTGACAGCTACTCATTGTTTCCTATACAAACGGTTTTTAAATAAAATGGAGAGTAGGGTAGGGGTAGGGTTGGTGTAGGGTAGGGGTAGGGTAGGGGTAGGGTAGGGGTAGGGTAGGGGTAGGGTAGGGGTAGGGTAGGGGTAGGGTAGGGGTAGGGTAGGGGTAGGGTAGGGGTAGGGTAGGGGTAGGGTAGGGGTAGGGTAGGGGTAGGGTAGGGGTAGGGTAGGGTAGGGTAGGGGTAGGGTAGGGGTAGGGTAGGGGTAGGGTAGGGGTAGGGTAGGGGTAGGGTAGGGGTAGGGTAGGGGTAGGGTAGGGGTAGGGTAGGGGTAGGGTAGGGGTAGGGTAGGGGTAGGGTAGGGGTAGGGTAGGGGTAGGGTAGGGGTAGGGTAGGGGTAGGGTAGGGGTAGGGTAGGGGTAGGTTAGGGGTAGGGTAGGGGTAGGGTAGGGGTAGAGTAGGGGTAGGGTAGGGGTAGGGTAGGGGTAGGGTAGGGATAGGGTAGGGGTAGGGTAGGGGTAGGGTAGGGTAGGGGTAGGGTAGGGGTAGGGTAGGGTAGGGGTAGGGTAGGGTAGGAGTAGGGTAGGGGTAGTGGTAGGGTAGGGGTAGGGTAGGGGCAGGGTAGGGGTAGCGTAGGGGTAGGGTAGGGTATGGATGGGTTAGGGTAGAGGTAGGGTAGGGCAGGGGTAGGGTAGGTGTAGGGTAGGAGTAGGGTAGGGTAGAGTAGGGATAGGGTAGGGGTAGGATACCACGCGAACGAAGTCGGGGCGGGTCAACTAGTTTTGAATATAAATTCGGCTTGTCTTCTGGTGCGTTAATATAGTGTCAGCATTATTGATTTCTTTTGTACAATTTCCACAGACAATGTTTATTATCAGCGTCCTCCTGAAAATGTCATTCTACGCTACAAGGGCTGAGTATACGTCTGACTGCCCAGAACGCCACAGAACTATAAATATGCCACCTTTTCATACAAACGCCGCCCTGGCTGGGGGCCTTTAAGCCCTGGCTGGGGGCCTTTAATGCCCTGGCTGGGGGCCTTTAATGCCCTGGCTGGGGGCCTTTAATTTATTAGAGGTCACCACAGGACAGACCGGTTAAGTAGACGCACAGCCTTAGTGAGCTGATCTACGAGTGGCCCTACATAAAAAAAAAAAAAATATAAACGCCCTTCAATATTTAACTAACGACACAAATCTTTATTTGTTACAGTTCATGGAGCGATTCCTGAACGAGTCAGAACATGGGGTCGTCCTATTCAGTTGGGGATCGCTGATCAAAACCGCATCCATTCCCAAGTACAAAGAGGACATAATTGTGAATGCCCTTTCGAAGATAAAACAGAGGGTCATTTGGAAATATGAGGACAGTGATGAGGAGGGCACTTTGACCGGCAATATCCTGAAAGTGAAGTGGATCCCGCAGTATGAGTTGCTTCGTGAGTATTTCTTATTCATAAACCTATTGTTTTTATGAAGTCATTGCAACGATTGCCGTGTTCTATCCCTGGATAGGTGACGAGATGTGTCCGTGCCTCGTAAAGCATGGTAAGACGTTGGTCCTGGCTGACATTTGTACATATTTGTTGGGCAATACAGGTAGTCCGAAGCCAGACAATCTGACACTAATCTTGTCAAATGGTATGGTGTTACCCAGCTAGTGGATTGAGGAGGTCAGAAAGCTCCATGTAAAACATTAGTACGCGGCTGCATCAAATTAGAGTGGAGGTTGACTTCCGAATGGTTTGGAACTGGCTAAGTAGATGTTTTTTTTATTGATAATAAGCTCGCGTTTGACCACCATTTCACCTGATGGTAAGCGATGATGTGGTCGAAGATGGAGCACGCTTGCCTGAAGTAACCTATCATGACTTTCAAGTTAAGAGTATAGACCAGGTTTTTGGTACATTTTACGGACTTAATTCCCGCATACCAACTTAGATATTCCGGGTTCCATTTTAATATTTGTACCAACTGTTGACTACATGCAACACTATTGTATATTCGCCTTTTTTTCGGGGAGAAAATCGTCTAATGACCCGCTCCGGGTGGAGCGGAACAGAGTGTCAGACTTCTACTGACTAAAAACCCACCCTGTCCCTTCAGTTGCCATTCCCTCAACCCCGGTAGGTCCTACCAAGTCCCGTCAATGCTGTTGGCTGTTCTCTGAGGCGCGCGTGGTACACGATGCGCCGTCGACCCGGGCCAGGGTCTTTACCGGACGGTATTATATTGTTCATTTGTATTGAGACAGTAACAATGTATCTATATACATACAATAGTTGAACCAATCACGTGACTCGCATTATCGTGTTGTGTCGTTATTAGTGTAATGAATAGGTATCGTCTTCCATTATAATTATGTAGTATCAACATAATATGTACGTACAGTAACCTACTTTACTTCCTACTAGGTGGTAGTAGATAGTGAGGTTGCATTGGAATATATGCATTGTCACGCGCTGTGCTCATAAGGAAATGATCCAGAAACAATGAAAAGAATATTTTTTAGTATTAGTTGCATGTTTTATACATAGGTAAGGTATGTATAATTATTATGATCACTTGCTTCTGCCCGCGACTTCGTTCCCGTGGAAAGGTTTTTTCGCGTAAATCCCAATCCCGTAGGAATCCCGAGATAAAAAGTAGCCTGACAGAGAAAAGTGGGAAGAAGGAAGGGAGGCATTTACCTTCAAGTAAGATATTAAGAAAAGTAAGATTTCACCCCACGGTTCGCGTAGTGGTTGAGCCATTCTGTCAGTTGTGATTGCAATGAACGCAACTTTGAACTTCTCTGTGACGGCGAAATTACCGCCGTTATATTGATGAATGCAGGTCTGTTGAATGTGGAGGAAGGCTGTATGATAAAGACGGACAATTTCGTTGTCCATTCTAATAAAAGGCAATCTTTAGTCAAAGTGAAAAGTGCAGTCAACCACCGTGCAGTACGTTTACCTGGGTCATCATTATTGCGCCACCCGCTCAGTATGTTCCCATCATTTATATTATTGCACTTACACCGCAATAGTTCAGTACGTAATTCGGTGACATACCGTGCAAAAAGTGTCAATAGCCTAATGGATAAGGTGTCGGACTTGTGATCGAGAGGTCACGAGTTCGAATCCCACCCATTAGACTATTGCCGTGAACCCACTCCAGACACAAGCATATTTAGCTTAGTTGGAGGGGTTAACAAGATTGCTAGTAATGTGTATTCCCACATTACTAGTTATCTTCATAAAAAACAAATTAAAAAAAATTGTAGGAGCTGTGCTCTCCTTTTGCGAAAATGCTATTTCGAGGTTGCGGAGAGGAAAAGGGAGATTTCCAGTGCTCTCCAGGGCCTAGACAGAGGACAAATAATCCCCACCCTCCCTTTTTAGGGTTCCATAGCCGAATGGTAAAAAACGGATCCCTTATAGATTCGTCATGTCTGTCTGTATATCCGTAACGTCTATCTGTACGTCTGTTTCTCCGTCCGTATGTCACAGCCACTTTATTCCGAAACTAGTAAAACTACACAGTTGAAACTTGGTAACTAGCTAGATGTATTCAATAAACCGCTTTAAAATTTTCATACAAAAATAAAAAAAAGGCGCAGGTGCGGTCGCAGCCTGCAATTTTGGAGGGGGTCACTAATAATAAGTCGAGTAAAGACTTTATTACACAATACACAGTTTTATTCCAACTTTAGCAGAAGGGAGTGTTAGGCTACTACTGACTAAAAACCCACTCTGTTCCTTCAGTTACCCTTTTGATCCGGGGCCGCGGTGTCTTGTTAGAACATTCCCGCAACCCCATCATGCAGTGGCTTAACACGACGTGCCATCGACCCGGGCCTGGTCCTTACCGGCTTATCCGGGGAAACCCGGCCATCCGTCTAGGTTTCCTCGGATCTGCCCTAGTTTGCAGAGCGTCCGGGGGTATCCGGGGGGACTTTCCCTGTAAGCGTCCGAATTAAATCTGGACACTTATTGGTGCGACGGGTGCTAAAAAGCAGAATCCGTATTAATTTCTTATGGTATTTCGTCTCATTGTTTTTATAGTGTTGATTTAATAAAAGAAAGAGACTATATTAAAAAAATAAAGAACTCTATAATGTTATCAATAAATAAAAACCATAAGTAACATCGTTGGTTTTGTTTTCAACTTCGAAAATATATTTTTCTAGGCTGTCTGGAAAAAAATTACGATTTTAGTTTGGGGGGGTTTTTGAATTCTTTGTCTGGGGCCGGCAATTTAGGTGATAGCAGATCTATCCTAACCATATGGTGCACTACCTCTGCTCGCAACCCGAAAGCCCACGCCTAAGGTGGCCATAGATCTGTTTGAGATCCCCGACGCCCGGGGCAACTCCTGTGGTGGCTGGAGCGTGAGGAAGAGAGTTGTCTCTCCCTCACGCGTTCAGCCTTCTCTAACTTTTAAATTAAGAGAGTGAAAAATCTAAAAAAAATATGCGGTAGATCTTAATGTAAAATTTTAAAGAAAATTGGTTTAAACGAGATACAGTCAGCAGTTTTTGAGATCCTGCACATTTTCAAAAACTGCAAATATAACTTTTTCATTCATTCAAACACTATGAAAGAAAGTTATTTTTTGATAAGCTTTACTTGCTACTACGGAACCCATCTTGAGCGAGTCAGACTCGCACTTGGGCAGTTTACCCAATACATCTTTTCGCAGGCTTATATTATTTAATATGATGATAAATAGGTAGGTAATATTGGAGTTATCCTCATACAATATCATAACATTGTAGTCTTTGCTAGTAACAATTCTTGGTAGAAGAAAACAATCAAGATAACAATTATGGAATTAAATAATTAGAATTAATATTACCATCACGGTTATTGTGGTCAGTATGATGACGCAGCGTTAATAAGTCCGAGATTTAAGATTAAGATACGCACATCATGTGAAGAGGATCAGGGAAAATGTAGACTTGTCAGAAATCATGATGAGAAACCCTTATGAATTAATTCATCGCATTTCCGTATAACCAACCACAGATTTTCTCGTTATAATTTCCATCCCATATACCACTTCGATTACTTTTATTATATTTCCAGAGTTTTTTCATCTTGAAACGGCACCGATACGCCAATCGCAGTATAATCAATGCACTTCTTTCTTCTAACCTTTAACAGTTCCGTCGTCTTGCGAAGTATTGGAAACAGGCGCCAAACGCTACGAATACATATTTATTTGATTATGGTTTAACAAACTGGTTGTGTTTTATATTTATAAAAAAAAAACTATGAATACCTCTCTCCTCAACACTCTTTTATTTGGTCTGAGCTTCAACATTGTCAATATTGTACTTAGTGCAATAAAATTGTGAACTAAGGCATCGATATATGTATAGTATCAACATAATGTGTAACGTTAACTTAATCACAATTTTTTTTCGACATCATGGCTGTACTAATTTAAAGCAAATTCTTGATTATTTTTCGCCTTCCGTCTCGAAATTTGAAAACACTAATAGAAACCATCCTTTCATGTTCACAGAACACCCAAAGGTTATCGCCTTTATCGGCCACGGAGGTCTTCTCGGCATGACGGAAGCGATTTCAGCTGGTAAACCAATGCTCATCGTGCCCTTCTACGGAGACCAGCCCTTGAACGGTGCAGCGGCCACGGCTGTCGGACTTGGGAAGACCATATCTTATGCTGATATGTCAGAAAAGACTTTACTTGAAGGCTTACAGAGCGTCCTAAGTGCTGAGTAAGTATTTTAACCATATTTTTGAATGCAACTGTTTCAATACTTAAGTTATAACATCTTACAACGTCAGTTATTCTCAAATAGTCACAGAGATATACTATAAAAGTTATAAAACCCCCACAATATAAACGGCAAACCCCACTTGGCAGGAGAAATGTCCGAAGATAAAGGAAAAGATGGATTGATGATAACGACTGGTCGAAAATGGCAGCAAGTTGCTACGATCTAGACAGAGTGGAAGGCTTTTATCCTTTGGGACCACTAACGAGGAAATAAGGGCATGAACATGTCTCGGCTCGGCGGCGCCGCCACCGTAAAACGGCATGGCACCGTGTTCTTGCAATGTTTGACTAGATATAACGTACTCTTCTCTAATTTTTCTTCATCCATAGTGTCCAGGCCCTTAAGCTATCATAATAGCGACTATAGGCACGAGCAGTGGTAGCCCAGTGCTAACCGCAAAGACTATTCTCTAGGGCTAACAGACACAACTAACGAGTTGTTAGTCAAGGGTTTGAACCCAGACATGCACTTTCACTCTTTCTACCGTATGTGTAAATGTCGTAGCACACGTATCAACTCGGAAAGGGATGGTCACCGTATCAACTCTAGCCGTTCAGTATTATTTGTATGAAACTCCCTACTGCAACGCACACTAATCGGAACCGTAACGTAATCGCCTCGCCTCGGGACAAGCTAACGAACCTCGGTGCGGTGCGTGGTCGACTTGCAGTTCTCGCGCTTACGGTTCTCTGTACCCTAGCTTACGTCTCTCATAGGATCGGAGTAAATAATAGATAGATAGATATACTCAGTATTGTACACCATAACAGAATTTAATAAGGACTTATCAACTACAAAGGGTGTTTGTTACAATGGGCGGTCTTATCGCTAAAAGCGATCTTTTACAGACAACCTTACCAATACACCAATGGGTATTTATGATACGCGCCCACTTCGTCAGACAATACTGATTGTAACAGGAGCCGTACTTACTATCACCTCGGTCATCGGTCACTCGGTATCAACAGTGGAAACTCCTAATTATTTAAATTACACTATTAGGCCCACATACACTGATATCCTTATTGGACCTTTACAGACAATACGTACGACAGTATCAACGGATCCTTAAATTAAAATTTGATTGATTTATTTCTAACAGAGATAATTATTACATACCAAAATTATTGGGTAGGTATATAACTCCTATATGAAGATTAAATCCAACACAAAGTAAATTATATTTAATCCTAATGAAATCCTCGTGAGAACCTAATCAAAGCAAATGTATAATGACCAGCTCCGTTCCGACAGTAGGGCTTTCAATACCGGTATTCCGGGATCCCGTAATACCGTGATCACGGATTTTATTTTGGCCTTTTACAATACCGGTATTCACGCCCCAATACCGTGATTACGGTATTATAAACATTAGATCTGAAAATGTATGTGATCTTATTCTCATACTAGTTTTGACCAGCGCAAGCGTCTCGCTGTAGTCTTAAGCCGAAATCGAGCTGTACTTATGTCGTTTTTGTTATTGTCAGTCAGATTCGCAAAAGCGACAGGATAACGCGTATATAGACTTTGTTATTGTGTTGTGTTTACTTGTGACTGTGAAGTTGTGATATAATAGCGCGTATTTTTGCTAGTTTAATTCGGTTGCCGTCGTTGCTGCCTCTTCGTGTCTTAGCCAAAACGTTTTTGGCGTTTGAAATTCAGAAATTTGAATTAAAACTTTTTGTATTATTGTGTTATTTGTATACTTTTACATTTTTTTACTATGTTTTTCAGAAATTGTAACGCTTGATTTATTTTGTTACTTGTTTAGTTTTAGATTTTGTATTACATCATTATTAAGAATGTTACTAAAATGATCACCAAACGATTGCTAGCTAACTACTTAAGCTATAATTTACTTACTTAAATTTCAGAAAATAATGGTACCTATGTTAATTTTTACATGAGCTTTTTTATATTGTACTACACAAAGTCTATGTGAAATGCGTTCCTGCAAAAATAATAGATTAAGTTCAGTTTTCATTATGTTCCTAATTCCTAGTCCTACTTAAATAAACAGCCATTACCAAATTGTTATATAAGAGAGCTATGGATAAAACGTATTAATTATTATTTTTTCTTTATTTTCAATACATACATATAAATTACAATTTTTAATATTCCCTATAAAAAAAAACATTTAAAAATATGAAAAATAGTAGCCCACCAGTATCGGGAACAGGGTCCAAGCTACCGGCAGTCAGGGCTCCATAGAGAGGAACCTCCTGACGATGCGCGCCGTGTCCAGGAGTACCGCTTTCTGAAGCAAACCTTTGATCCAACTGCCTAACGAGAGCCTCCTGAGGTGTTGGTCGAGGCTCTTGGCTATTAAACCATTGGCTGAGATGACTATCGATACAATGATTGCCGAGTTCACATCTCACATGTCGACAATCGCATGTCCCAAGTCAACATACTTGATTTGCTTACCTTTCTCAGCTTTCACGAGGTGCTCGTCATGCGGGATGGTTATGTCGACAATCATGGCATGCCGCTCGCTTCGGTCCACCACCACTATATCAGGCTTATTGGCTACAATAGTCCTATCAGTGATGATGGACCGATCCCAGTATAATGTGATATAACCATTATCGAGAACTGAGTCGGGCACATACCTATAGTACGGCACTTCCGATTCTACAAGAGAGTATTTCAGAGCAAGTTGCTGATGAATTATCTTGGCTGCAAGGTCGTGCCTGTGCAAGTACTCGCCATTAGCAAGACGAGAACAACCAGAGATAATGCGGCGGATTGATTCACCGGGACGGTGACATACCCGACATATGTCAATCGTGCCATCCTTCACAATAAATTTCCTTTTGGTCTACGTCGGACCCACGTAGGGCCCGGAAAAAACGTCCATGAAGCTCCTTACTCTGCCATATCCCCCTCCCATCGTTAGTGTCTAGTACTGGAGTTTGCGCCAGTTCTCGTTAGCCAAGGAGAGAAGGGTGAGTCCTTTGTCCACCGCTACTACATCTCGATGCATACCCACTTCGGAAGCAAGGAAATGTTCCCTGAGACTGCATACCTCGCGGTTGTGGAGAGTTTTAACATTTAAAAAGCCTCGACCTCCACATTTGCGCGGGATATACAGCCTCATCACCGACGAGCGTGGGTGATGCATTCGATATGCAGTCAGTAATGTACGAACTCTCCTATCCAGGGCGTCAAGTTCAGTTTGAGTCCATTTGAGTACGCCGAAAGAGTATATCAACACTGGCATGACCTGGCCAACGATATAAGGCTTTTAAGTACCTTCTTTAGGCGACCAAAGAAGCGCTCCTTCAGTGATTGCTTCATGTCAACTACATTGATATCTAACGCTTCCGACATACCCAAATACTTATAGGTTTCAGTTGGAGAGAGGGATCTCAGGTTTATGGAATTCGAGGGTTGAGATTCCACGGATTCCACAATCTCCCCTCGCTTTACATGCATAATCGCACATTTGTCGACACCAAACTCCATCCTGATGGCACTACTGAAAGTTTCAGTTACCTTCAGTAGTTCCATCAGTTGTAGACTAGTGGCGCCAAAAAGTTTTAAATCATCCATGTAAAAGAGATGAGAAATAACCTGACCACCTCTTTTCAACCTATAGGTTAGCCTTGAATCCTCTAAGCACACTGCTGGAGAATTCAGGCTTAGAGGATTTAAGGCTAAGCAAAACCAAAGCGGACTCAATTATTATTATTATTATTAATTATTATTTCATCAATGTTGCTCATGTTAAGCAATCATTGAAGGAACGCTTCTTTGGCCGTCTGAATAAAGTACTGAATAGTCTTCTATCAGGCGGAAACAAGGTGCGTGCCTTCAATGGTTGGGTCATGCCAGTATTGATGTACTCTTTTGGCATACTCAAATGGACTCAGACTGAACTTGACGCCTTGGACAGGCGGGTCCGCACAACGCTGACTGCAAATCGAATGCATCACCCACGTTCATCGGTGATGAGGCTGTATATGCCGCGGAAGTGCGGGGGTCGTGGCTTTTTAAAACCAAAGCGGACTCAATTATTATTATTAATTATTATTTCCTTTATTCAACAAATATCTCAAAAATTACATTTTTAAATATTTTTCTATAAAAACTTACAATAAAAAACATTTAAAAATATAAAAAATGGCAGTCCATCGGTGTCGGGAGCAGGGTCCAAGCTACCGGTGGTTAGGTCTCCAGAGAAAGGAACCTCCTCACAATGCGAGCTGTATCGAGGAGAACTGCCTTCTGTATCAGGCCCTTTATCCAGCTGTGCAACGCCAGCTTCGACAGATGGTCGTCGAAGCTTTTAGCTATCAGCCCATTGACTGACATGACAATCGGCACAATGACAGCCGAGTCCACATTCCACATGTCAACAACCTCATGAGCTAAGTCGAGATACTTTATGTGTTTCTCTTTCTCAGCTTTCACGAGATTCTCGTCATGTGGGATGTTAACATCGATTATCATTGCGCGGCGCACTAATCGGTCTATCACCACTATATCAGGCTTATTGGCAACAATAGTCCTGTCAGTGATGATAGACCGATCCCAGTACAACGTGACATGGTCATTTTCGAGAACTGGGTCGGGCACATACTTGTAATACGGTACCTCAGAATCGACAAGTTTGTATTTCAAAGCAAGTTGCTGATGGATAATTCTGGCTACTTGGTTGTGTCTATGCAAGTACTCGCCGTTAGCAAGACGAGAACAACCGGAGACAATATGTCTGATGGACTCACCAGGATGATGGCATGCCCGACACACGTCAATCGTCCCGTCCTTCATAATATGTCTCCGGTAATTATTCGTCAAGATAACTTCGTCCATAATTGCACAGACAAAACCTTCAGTTTCTCCGAAGAGATCCCCGAAGCAGCCAGGCAACGGAAGCTGTCAAATCTACATCGGGCCCATAGAGAGCCTGTTCGGTCCGACGTGAAACAGAACGCACCCTTTTGACATATAGGTCGAATCAAAGCTCCAGAGCCTTGAACATCGACGACGAGTTGCAAGTCTATCGGTTTTCTATCGGTTACATTTCGGGGAGTGTGCGATGGAATTACACAATTTAATTCCAACAAGCCCGTTCCATCATCGGACTACGAGACAAACGGCGAAGCGCCATCGTTACATGGTGGACATCCCACCCATACGCACCAAACGTTTTGGGAATACCTTCATTGTGCGTACGGCTAAGGAGTGGAATTCCCTGCCGGAGTCTGTGTTTCCCGATAGCTATAACCTAGGAGTCTTTAAGTCAAGAGTGAATAGGTTACTTTTAGGTAAGCGTGCTCCATCTTCGACCACATCATCACTTACCATCAGGTGAGATGGTGGTCAAACGCGAACCTATTCTAAATAAAAAAAAAAAAAAAAAAAAATATAGAATTTGATCTTGACATTACTCTGACTTTGACAGATAGACTTTGCGCTTGGAAAATGCCGTCCGCATTTTGGGACCTGTTGGGTTAAATATAATTGGTAAAATATCGTTGGATTCGCCTGTTGAGACCGATAATTGGGGCGCGAATTACTTGTTGTTTGAAGTTGAAATCCCCATTTGTCGAAAACTCCGGGATATTGTTGGATTGTACGCCGTATTGTTGTCGATCGGCTGACACGCGGAATTTGTTGGAAATCGAATTGGATCTCACGAGATATGAGCGGATTGATTGTGAACAGTATTTGATTGAACTTTGTACTCCCGGATTGACGAGAATCCAGGGATATTTCTCGAAACATATCGCCTTATTGCGTCACCTCGTGGCACGCGCTTGGTGGAAACGAGTTAGGCTGTGATGCTGTGGGACCCGCGCCATCTGGAGATTGACGCCTTGGGAACGTCCTAGAACACACTTGACTTACATCACACGTTTCAGTTACTCATCTCATATTACATACAAACACTTTGGACGTGATCAAACAGATCCTAGGTTGCCGTCTACAGCTCAGGTGAGTGTTATTTGTAACTATTTGTAGGGCCTCGCAGGCTATAGATTGTTGTCGGCCGGAGAGCCTGTAGATTATTGTGTAACCTTGTTTATTGTAAGCAACGTTTATAGCTCCGCGTATCGTGGACAAGTTTAGGACACCCCAGTTACCGTTGCACTGGGCCTATTGCGGTCCTGATCAAAGTGGTAGCAGAGCGTGGTTCTTATAAGATCCACTGATTCATTCTGGTAGTAGGCGTGGCTCTTATAATATAAGATCCACTGGTTTAATTGGAAGTTTTGAAAGTAACTTTGGTTTGATTACTTAACACAACTTATAACTTAATAAGTTTGAATATATTACCATGTCATCCGGGCTATCTAATTGAAGTTGAATTAATTGAAGTTGTATTTGTAATTTGTACTGTAGCCCTTTGTTGAATTGACAAGTAAGATTTATTTGTGAAATTAGGAATTGGTTGTATTTGGTACATAAGTTGGTATATTGTTGTAAAAGTTGTTTGGTATTTGTGGCAATTAATAATTGAATGTCATTGATCTGAATTTAAAAGGTTATCTAAATAATAATTACACATAGTCTAACATAATAGGACTTGAATGGTGTGGATTGACTTGTTGCATTTATTTGTTTATTGGATTGTTGTTAGAGATTCTCCGGCTCAATATTATACAGTCAATTGTTGTGCTTCTTGATATTTATTTGAGGTTGATCCAGCATTGTATTATACATTCAATTGTTATTTATTTTGTAACTAGCCATCCTTAGCAAGCTAGATTCATACTTGGAATAAGTACAGGGTCGGATTTGGACTTGAAATAATTGAATTTGAATTTTTATTTTGTTGAGATTATTTGGTTGACTAACAAGTCATTGCTGTTTGTTTAATATTTGATTGTTGGTTGTTGATTGGTGTTTTGTATTAATATTTGATTGTTGCAATGGCCTCATTAAGGGCAGTCAGGGAGGCTGCTGCGGGATTGACCTCACAGTTGAGATGGTTCACATCGGCAGCTGCAACTGTTGAGCGTGTGGAATTGGAAGAGCTCACCCTTGCTCGGTATGGGCAAGTGATTGAGAGGATCAAGTCAGCTGATGCTGCGCTCACGCGCTTCAACGAGTACATCATGGACGTGGATTTGGGGGTGATGGATCAGACAGCCCGCGATAAGATTTTGGGTGACTATGACCAGATTGTCCACCTGGGGGATGTCATATGTCTACGAGCGTGGGAAATTTTGAAGAGTCGGGTGCCTGATGCGGCCAAGCCGCAGACCCCCGTTGTTGCAGGCCCTGGACTATTGAGTAGGCTGTCCACCCTGGAGCTGCCACATTTTGACGGTCGCTTGGACCACTGGCTGGGCTTCCTAGATCTCTTTGAGAGTCTTGTCGATGCACGCTCGGACCTCGGACCTGCCCAGAAGCTGGCCTATTTATTGTCTGTCCTGGAGGGCGAAGCCAGAGCCTTGGTGCAGCACTTGCCGGTGACGGATTCCTCCTATCCGACCGCTCTGAAGCTTCTCTCCCGACGGTATCAGAACAAGCGCTGCCTGGCTGATGTGCACATCGACCAAATTTTGGGACTACCGGCTATTGTCAGCACGTCGACGTTGCGCACTGACTTGCTGAACCCGTTGGTCTCAGCGACCAACGCCTTGAGACGCTTGGAGTTACCGGTGGAACATTGGTCCTACTTGTTGGTGCACATAGTGCTGCAGTTGCTCCCCGCGGAGTTGAGGTCACGTTTTGAGCAGGAGTATGGCGGGGATAGTGCCACCCATCTTACCCCCTTTGACGACCTCCTCAAATTTTTGGAAGACGAGTGTCGGTTTGCGGATAACACTCGTGGCGCTACGGGGTCGCCCCCACTACCTTCTCAGCCCAGAGACCAGGGACGGACTAGGGCCCGGGGGCCTGTTGATGTTCCCCCCGCCCCCCGTTTTGCTGGCGCCCGGAGTCCTCGGGCTAGGGGGCCTGTTGATGATCGCCCCGCCCCTCGTTTTGCTGGCGCCCGGAGTCCTCGGGCTAGGGGGCCTGTTGATGTTCCCCCCGCCCCCCGTTTTGCTGGCGCCCGGAGTCCTCGGGCTAGGGGGCCTGTTGATGATCGCCCCGCCCCTCGTTTTGCTGGCGCCCGGAGTCCTCGGGCTAGGGGGCCTGTTGATGTTCCCCCCGCCCCCCGTTTTGCTGGCGCCCGGAGTCCTCGGGCTAGGGGGCCTGTTGATGATCGCCCCGCCCCCCGTTTGGCTGGCGCCCGGAGTCCTCGGGCCAGGGGGCCTGTTGATGATCGCCCCGCCCCCCGTTTGGCTGGCGCCCGGAGTCCTCGGGCTAGGGGGCCTGTTGATGTTCGCCCCGCCCCCCGTTTTGCTGGTGCCCGGAGTCCTCATCATTGTGACTTTTGTAAGGCAACGGGGCATATCATGGCGCGTTGCCGGGACCTTTTGAATTTGCACGTAAGTTCCCGCCGCCGCATTGTCAACGCACGCCGTTTGTGCTTCTCGTGCTTGGGGGCCCACTTTTATCGGGACTGCCCCGACCCCAGCCCGTGTAGAATTTGTGGAGGGTCCCACTTTGAGATTTTGTGCGCCAACGCGAACCGCTCCAGCAGACCAGCCTCTGAGGGGGGTTCGCGCAGGGGGGGGTACCCCGGAGACGAGCACCGGGCTGAGACCCGCGATTCTGTACGCCGCACTCCACCCCCCGCGCAAGTTGAACGGGAGCCCCACGAGCGCCATTTGGTCTTCCCTCGTCAGGGAGAACGCGCATTGGCTGCTAGGCAGCAGTGGCCGGGTCGGCGCCGCTGCCTTTCCCCTCCGTTGGCGGAACGTCCCCGGCTGGAGTCGCGCCCTCCGCCATTCGGGCATCCGGTGGGATATGCCCCTCCAGTGATGGCGAGCGGCTCGGGACACCGCGCAGACGAATATTTGGATTGTTGGCCCCGTCGTGAACGAGGGCAGCCTGGAAGCGGCGATCGGTCGCCGCCCAGGCATCATTAAGAGATTGACGCCTGTCCCGCTAAAGGACCCCCCCGATCAAGACGGTTTTGTTGCCAACGGCCTCGGTCAAGGTCTGGGGACCCTTGGGTGACTCAATTGTGGTCCGTGCCATTTTGGGCACGGGAGTCCAGGGTTGCCTTGTCGTCTTGGTTAGCGGGACAGGTTGGCCTGAAGGTGAATGACCTTTCAGGCGAGATTTGGGGAATTGGCGAACCGGCTGACACCACTGTTGAGGGAAGGACCTGGTTTGAAATCACCCTTGTGAGTTGTCCTTACCCTAAAATTGGTGCTCCTGCCCTTGTTATAACTGAACTTGGTTGGGACGAGCCACTTCGGGAAACCCTGTTGAAGGACGGTTGAGGCACTCTAGCCTAGGGCCCATCACCCCCTTTTGTTGCCCAAGGAGGGCCACTTGGTTCAATTGTTGGTGACTGATCGTCACGTTAAGAACTCGCATGCCGGTTGTAATGCGCTGTTGGCCATTCTGCAGCGAGAATTTTTGATTTTGTCGGCTGATCGCGTCAATGAGGCGAGGCCCTTTGCTGGCGTCGTAACGGACTTGTTGGTCCCCCTTTGTAGAAGACGTCCACCCTTCGTAATAGCAAGATTGTTAGGGCTTATTTGTGTGTTTGTCTGCCTGTCAACCAAGGCAGTACATTTGGAGCTGGTAACCTCCCTCTCGACAGAGGCCTTTGAGGCGACTTTGGAAAGATTTGTGTCTCGCCGTGGGTTACCTTCGTTGATTAGGTCTGATTGCGGTACGAATTACAAGGGTACAAGTAACTATTTGAAGGAGGTATACGCCTTCCTTAATGAGAGCCAGGTTGATATTGGTAATAGTTTGGCCCGCCGAGGGGTCACTTGGTTGTTTGACCCGCCAGCCTGCCCCCCATTGGGGGGGTATTTTTGGGGCCGCGGTGAAGGCGGCAAAGGGACGCTGGCGGAGATTTTTGGGAGACACCGTTCTCACCTTTAATGAACTAGCTACGGTATTTGGCCGCATTGAAGCTGTGTTGAATTTGCAACCTTGTCAAGACTTCCAATTGATTAGCGGACGGGTAGGCCCGTCCGGGGGGGGTAGATGTTCGGTCCGACGTGAAACAGAACGCACCCTTTTGACATATAGAATTTGATCTTGACATTACTCTGACTTTGACAGATAGACTTTGCGCTTGGAAAATGCCGTCCGCATTTTGGGACCTGTTGGGTTAAATATAATTGGTAAAATATCGTTGGATTCGCCTGTTGAGACCGATAATTGGGGCGCGAATTATTTGTTGTTTGAAGTTGAAATCCCCATTTGTCGAAAACCCCGGGATATTGTTGGATTGTACGCCGTATTGTTGTCGATCGGCTGACACGCGGAATTTGTTGGAAATCGAATTAGATCTCACGAGATATGAGCGGATTGATTGTAAACAGTGTTTGATTGAACTTTGTGCTCCCGGATTGACGAGAATCCAGGGATATTTCTCGGAACATATCGCCTTATTGCGTCACCTCGTGGCACGCGCTTGGTGGAAACGAGTTAGGCTGTGATGCTGTGGGACCCGCGCCATCTGGAGATTGACGCCTTGGGAACGTCCTAGAACACACTTGACTTACATCACACGTTTCAGTTACTCATCTCATATTACATACAAACACTTTGGACGTGATCAAACAGATCCTAGGTTGCCGTCTACTATAGATTGTTGTCGGCCGGAGAGCCTGTAGATTATTGTGTAACCTTGTTTATTGTAAGCAACGTTTATAGCTCCGCGTATCGTGGACAAGTTTAGGACACCCCAGTTACCGTTGCACTGGGCCTATTGCAGTCCTGATCAGAGCCCGATAGTAGCGACCATGAAGCTCCTTGCTTTTCCATACCTCCTTGCGGTCATCTGCGGTGAGTATAACAGGTTTGTGCCAGTTCTCTTTAGCCATGGTCAGCGGGGTGAGTCCCTTGTCCACTGCAACCACATCTCGGTGCATACCCACATCGGCTTGAAGGAAATATTCCCTGAGACTGCAAATCTCGCGGTTGTGGAGAGTTTTGGCGTTTAAAAAGCCTCGACCTCCACACTTCCGCGGGATGTACAGTCTCATCACCGATGATCATGGGTGATGCATCCGATTTGCGGTCAGCAGTGTGCGGACCCTCCTATCCAGGGCGTCCAGTTCGGTTTGAGTCCATTTGAGTATGCCGAAAGAATACATCAACACCGGCATGACCCAACTGTTGAAGGCGCGCACCTTATTTCCTCCCGACAAAAGGCTGTTTAATACCTTTGTCAGGCGGCCAAAGAAGCGCTCCCTCAACGATTGCTTCATGTCAGCAACATTAATGCCCAAAGCTTCCGACATACCCAAATACTTATAAGTTTCGGTCAAGCAGAGAGATCTAAGGTGTATGGAGTCTGAAAGTTGAATTCCCTCAGATTCCATAATCTCTCCTCGTTTTACATGCATGATTGCGCATTTGTCCACACCAAATTCCATCTTGATGGCGCTACTGAAAGTTTCAGTTACCTTCAGTAGTTCCATCAGTTGCAAGTTGTTGGGGGCAAAGAGTTTCAAATCATCCATGTAAAGGAGGTGGGATATACTTTGACCTCCTCTTCTCAACCGATAGCCCAGGCCTGAGTCCTCTTACATTGTGCTTAGAGGATTCAGGGCCAAGCAAAACCAAAGTGAACTCAAACTGTCACCCTGAAATATTCCCCGTCTGATCCATATAGGCTCATCATTCCCTCGGATCGGTCGACATCCTGGATAGCGAAGTACCGTCTTCCATTGCCTCATACATGACTCAAGGAAGGTGCGTAGAGTTGGATCTATTTTGTAAAGCTCTAGCACCTTCATGAGCCAGGTATGAGGAACAGAGTCATAGGCTTTTTTGTAGTCTATCCAGCATGTTGATAGATCTTTGCGGGATCGACGAACCTGTTGGCTAATGGCCATGTCAATGAGGAGTAGCTCCTTAGTGCCACGGGACCCTTTCCTACATCCATTCTGAGAAGCGGACATAATTGAGTTGCACTCAATGTGCATATTTATTTTCACTCTCAGAATGGACGTAAGAACCTTATAGACCGTAGACAAACAAGTAATCGGTCTATAGTTTTTGGGTTCCATGGGACTACCACTCTTATGGAGCAGGTGGGTACAGCCAGTCGTAAGAAACTCTGGTAGAGACCCAGCCTCTAAGGATGCCTGGAATTGAGAAGCCAAAAGCGCGTGCGAGCTGCTATACCACTTGAGCCAGAAGTTGTGCAGTCCATCCGGTCCTGGAGACTTCCAGTTGGGTAACGGATGAACTGCTTTGGCTACATCAGACTTATTGATAGTTATTTTATCCATTTGTGGTATAGCTTCACATACGCGTTCAACTTCACACATCCAGTCACCCTCAACATGACAGACGGGTACCGACCAGATGTTGCGCCAGAATAAATTCGTGGCGGTATCATCCGGGCGGCACACGTCAGTCACATTTTGATTGGGTCGCTCCCAAGCTCTGTATACCCACCTCTCATCGCTCTGGAACATGCGATTCTGTGAGTACCGTTCAACCCGCCGCTTAAACCGTCGGATACGGCTTGCCCATGCATAAATTTTCTGCTTCAGGAAGTCAATGCGCTCCGTAATGTGGGGTGTGTATTCTCGAGGGCTGATTCCAGTCCCCGAGAAAGCCCGCCGTACAAAACGTATCACACGTGGGCGTGCATTGCCTTCCTTGAAGCAGTATAGTTTGCCGATGAGTGTTCTGGCCTCATCGATACGCCTCTCGATCCTATACTGCCAGGCTGGTACAGCAGGTTTTGGTCGAATAGCTTCGTCGTTATTAGGGAATTTGACGTTAGCTAAGCGACATGCCGCAACAGCCCCGCAATACAGGATTGAGTGCGTATCAACGAGGTTTTCGCTGCTCTCAAAAATGATCTCAAGCAGCGAGTCCAAAGCACACACCAGCGCCCTATTTTTTTTGTGCATGGGTAACCGTGGTAACCGGGGTCTAAGTTCAGGCGGAGCCGATCTATACTCGCGAAGCGCATCCTCCAGTGCGCTCCTCAGTCGATCGTTGCATTGGCTACTTACCGTGACAACCCTATCATCTAGCTCATTATTATGACTATAGAGCCGTGATGTCATTCCGCTACTAGCGGGCGCTTGTACCACGGCTTGTGTCGGGGACGAGATGATATGGTTGCTCAGTACCTCTGAGCGCAGCCTATCAAGTGTTGCGTCATCCAACCTGTGGCTACGCTGGATGACCCGCACCTGATCCGACAGTCGTTGGGCCGAGACGTTGACAGCTGGTTCTAGGTCCTGGAACAGAGACAGCATCCTGACACGATACGCAGTGAGGTTAGTTCCCCCCTCTGTAGACCCATAATATGCGCGCATGACGTTTTCGTTTATGGACTGAGTCCATCTCATGCGCTGCACACCACCGGCAGCGGGGACCCGACTCGGAGCCGGTTGGCTCCTAGGCCCCAAGCTGTTCGGTGGCCGGCCTCTCCCCTGCCGACGCACAGGTGTTGGCGACGTCGGCGGAGACAAATACTCGTCGCTCGAGCTCGACGCGGCTGCAGCCGCCGGTGATATTGATGATCCTGAGTCCGGCGGCGGCGAGGCAGAGCTGAGCGACAGGTCCGGGGGTGGTGGGCGTGCACGTCGCGAAGCTGCTCTCGCAAGCATCGTCCAAGTTTATTTGTTCACATATTTACATATTATTTCTCGCATTTTTTCTTGATTGGTGAGATTGACACTTGACAGTTGTCAATGGCTGGTTTATTTTCATTTTGTGTAAATATTGGTGGCTTTTAGATATTGTTATTTTTCTTTGTTTAATATGTCCTCTTTTCATGGATACTGGAAAATTTGGATGGGAAAAACTTAATACTATTGTTTGCGGATTTAATTTGTATAGACGGAACATATAACTTGGTTTGACGGCTAGTGTTGCCAGCTTATTTTATTATTATTATTATTTTAAATAAATAAGAACAATAAAGATTGATTTGAAAAACACGTATTTTATTGCTTTTATTAATGACCTAATTGAACTTGAATTTAATACCGGATTACCGGTATTAATACCGGGATCACGGTATTGACTTTTCCAATACCGGTATTGATACCGGTATTGAAAAAATCCGGTATTTGAAAGCCCTAGCAGGACTCACTCAATCAATCTGTATTATTTAAATAAAATATGAATAGCGTTACATACATGTAATTGAGTTATAACCATAAGAAATATAATATCCAGGTACAATTTCCTCGTCTACAATCCTTAGACGAGGAAATTTTACGGAAATTTTTCGACAAACAATATTTTAGTTTGTGTTATAAGCACTAATCTACAGCATTTTCATTAGGTGCTTAGATTAGACGAATCTTTGTTCGTCTAATTCGCCGTCGCGTCGTGACAATGGCTGCGCAAGATCGGTCATATTAGACTACCTTTCACAAATAGATATCATTCATAGGATAAGAATAAGAATATTTATTTGCATAAAACATGGTACATTATATATAGGTCTTAATATAATTACATAGATCATTCATGTTTCGCCATTTATTGGCATAAAAATATTTAAACAATAATTTGTTTATTTTATATATTATTATACACATGCTTACTTAATATAAATTCTATAATTATTTTTATTTTTTTTTATGAATGGTAAATAATATTATTAGTCTATAATTAGGTAATCAGTAATAACTTAAAAAAAGATCAGTAGCGATATTTATCTGTTACCTTCTTATCAAAAAATTCATTTACACTATAAAAAAACTTTTTACCAAAAAATTAAACCGACTCCCAAAAAACACTGCAAAGTGAAAAATAACTTTAATTTCGGTAGTCGGTGTCTTTAGTTTTGTTTTTCGTTTTTGGCACCGACTTCCGAAATTAAAGTTATTTTTCACTTTGCAGTGTTTTTTGGGAGTCGGTTTAATTTTTTGGTAAAAAGTTTTTATTTCACTCTTTTTAGTTGGATGATTTTTAATTTACCTAGTTACAAGAGCCTAAATGTCAACTACTTATAACCTTTTACAAAATATTGCTTTTCCCAATGCTGGGCCGTTAATTGTTGAGGAGTTCTCCTGGTACTTCACCATCAGCTCTACATCACCATATGCATTGTGACGAGCATAAAGTGCTTAACATCCATATTCAAGTAATCGAATCGCAATCCACTCAATACTTATTATTGAGTAGTTTCGGCGGCCATCTGTGGTCTTCATCATCAGTTCCACTTCCCCAAATGGTACTTTTTGAGAGCAACTGCACAAGCTACTATAAGAAATACCCAAAACGCCATAGGTGTGCCTATAATATTTGAAGAGTTCCCTCGATTTCTCCAAGATCCCATCATCAGATCCTGACTTTGGTGATAATGGTACCAATTTCGAAGTATACCCATTCGAACAAAAAAAGAATTTTCCAAATCGGTTCAGCCGTCTTCGAGTACTCGATGATCATACATAAAAAAAAAAAAAAAAAAAAAAAAATATACGCGTCGAATTGATAACCTCCTCTTTTGGTCGTCGGTTGAAAACCATTAGCCATTTTTTTAGTTCGGTTTTGAAGTATTTTAAATGGAGCTCTCGAATTTGTTTTGGTATATTATTGAATTTTTTTATGGATGTAATAAAGCTATTTTTATGGAATAATGTGCTTTTATGGGGAGGCATTCGTAATCTTGTGAAGTCTCTGCGGGCATAGATAAAAAAACAATAAAAAACGGTATAGTAATAATTTCCTAGTATGGGGCAATTGGTTTAATAAAAAATACCTACAATAGTCTAAAATTTCAGTCTAAGTAGGTAGGTAGGTACTATTAATAACCATGTCTGTAAATCAACTAAATTGGATAAATATCCATTATCCAGCCACGAGAATTCGACGGTAAATCGTCATTATGGCTTGACGACACGGCTGCCACAGTGACTGAGAGATTGGCTGCAGCTCTGCATGTTGCGATTTCGATAGCCGCATTGTTTGTTTGTATGACATTATACATAGATAAAATAAATAACTAGATATGGTCAACAGACGAAATTATATCGGAACCGTGTGTCTCCAGTTAGGCGCTGGGCGGGGCAACAACTACACATGCAGTTTAATAAAATCAATAGATACGCACTCGCGCACACACCTGCATTTCTAAAATCAGAACGTACTATTCAATCAATAATAAACCTTATTCCGTCAAACACAGCGTGTATTTACCATGCACCGTAGAACTTACCCACACAAAAACATCGGTCGCTATCGTTGTGCTGTGCAAAAGCAATTTATTTTACATATACGCTAGTGATTGACTAAATCGGAAAGTTATCGATTCTTCCATTTATTATGTACATTTTTTTTGGCACCTGAAAATGAACCAAATAAAAAATGGCATGTCCAGAAAATATTACAATAACAATAAACATATTATTAAGAACATAACATTACATAATTATTATTAAGTACTACCTACTAAGTATTAAATAAATTAAGGGCTACCCTGGCGCTTTCGACTTAAATCTTAATATTTAATTATCATAGTGATAGGTCAAATAGAAGTTGATGTTAACATACATTACGCTCTTGATCGGAACATACCAGCCGTATAGGTTGTATAGAATCCTGAAAAGTTGAATGACTGATTTTATGAATAGGTACCCTAAATCATGAGAATAGCTTTCAGTAATAAAATAAAATTCAACCCACTTCTGCAAAAATCAGTTGTACTCTTAATTTTGGAATTTTTCATTCAAAAATCCTGCGACTTTTCTTTAGAGACTAGAACATTTCTGCGTTGAAGTGAACCGAGCATATGGTGCTATTTTTTGTAGGGTACCAGTTAGGTGGCATGCCTATGGCATCAATCCATTCCTTTTTTATGTTACCATCTTTTGGGAAACTGAAAAGTACGAAAAGCACTTATTTATCATTTACATACATCCTAAGCTACTTCTAAACGTCACCATATAATATCGCAATAATTACGTAACACACTATAAATCAAGATCTGAATGATTTTGACGTATATTGCTAATGCATTGCTTCATATGTTCGAAATATTGGTCTGCTCAACAACGTAAATACCGCAGTGAGTGTTGTTGATTTAGCATAATGAAACCGATTCCTACTGAAAGTGTGTTACGCAATTACCCCGCAGGTAATAGTTTAGTAGGTTATAATAGGTTTTTGTTATAAGAAAAATCCTAGTTAGCAGAGAAATTGTTAAATATATGAAAACAAACACACATCCATGCATAACAAATAAATAGCATGAATATTAATAATGACTTATTTTAAGCTCAATTCACAAATACATTATCTGAACCATGCCGATTATTATAACGCATTCGAAGCTTCAACGGAAGCAAAATACAAAAACCATAAAAAATAAAGAAACAGCATGAGGATAAGGCATAACATACGATAATTCTAAACCGAAAAACACCACCGATTATTAACCTAAAACTAAAGTAACTTACTTTACGAATATTGGTTACGCATTTCTCTACTACTCTGTAAAAAAATCAAAATAAGTAAAAAAACATTATTTACATCGATCTTCCAACCAGGCTAAAACGGTTGAGAGATTGAAAAATAAACTATTGTAGCGACGGCGACGTCGGAACTCCTTACACATGCTGCGGGCGTAAAATAAATTGTTATTTTTTTTTTTACTTTTTTGTACACTTGACTTTTCAACGTATTTTTATTTCTGTCACCTCATGTAAAATAAAAGTTAAACATATTTTCTTAGAGGTTTCCGTATGTTATAAAAAACTTTTTACCAAAAAATTAAACAGACTCCCAAATAACACTGCAAAGTGAAAAATAACTTTAATTTCGGTAATCGGTGTCTTTAGTTTTGTATTTTCGTTTTTGGCACCGACTTCCGAAATTAAAGTTATTTTTCACTTTGCAGTGTTTTTTGGGAGTCGGTTTAATTTTTTGGTAAAAAGTTTTTATTTCACTCTTTTTAGTTGGTTGATTTTTAATTTACCTAGTTACAAGAGCCTAAATGTCAACTACGTATATTCATTTACAAAATATTGCTTTTCCCAATGTTGGGCTGTTATTTGTTGAGGAGTTCTCCTGGTAGTTCACCATCAGCTTCACTTCACCATATGCATTGTGACGAGCATATTGTGCTTAATAACCACATTCAAGTAATCGAAGCGGAACACATGAAATACTTATATATTGAGTAGTTCCAGTGGCCATCTGTGGTCTTCATCATCAGGTCCACTTCACAAATGGTGCTTTTCGAATGCAACTACACAAGTTACTTTAAAAATACTCAAATCACTATAGGTGTGCCTATAATATTTGAAGAGTTCCCTTGATTTCTCCAGGATCCCATCATCAGATCCTGACTTGGTGACAATGGGACCAATTTCAAAGTATACCCTTTCAAACAAGAAACGAATTTTCCAAATCGGTTCAGCCGTCTCCGAGTAATCGGTGATCATACATAAAAAAAAAAAAAAAATATACGCGTCGAATTGATAACCTCCTCTTTTTTTTGTCGTCGGTTGAAAAACCCCTAAACTATAATAGCAATATTTCATTCGTCAATCGACAATGCTGTCGATAGCCTACGTTAGTGGATCTGCACAAGCACATCACTAATTCGTCGCAAGAAGTGGCGGCCTCACTACGCGATGAATCCGCGTAATACAGTTTCGTATGTTATGTTTACATTGCTTGTCCAGTTACTTAGTGACGAACTCAGGTAGTGGTTAAGGAGCAATGTATTTATAGCAAAAGGAGTACAGTCGCTCTGATATTTGAAAACAAAAATAACATAGTAAAACCAAGAAATATTTTACGATTTATTGTTTTTCATGATTTTAAAGACAAATATTGTAAAATACTTGTACTTACATATGGTAAGTGATTCCATGATTCACATAGATTTGATTTTGGCTTCGGTTTTTACAAGATACCACAGAACAACTCGGCATTCATATATGTTATCACGATCGCCGTCGAAAGCGCACTAGTTCGCGGAGACGGCCACTTGCCTGTGACATGAGCCCTGTGGCCATGTCGCGCGGACACCGATACGCCCCCTTACCACTTCTCCTGTATTTTTGATTTCTGTGACATTATATATTTGAAAAATATAGGTATCACGTGCAACAAAATATCTAGCGTACAATGCAAGATGATTTTTAACCGACTTCAAAAAAAGGAGGTTCTCAATTCGTCTTGAACCTTTTTTTTTTATGTATGTTACCTCATAACTCGGAGACGGCTAGACCGATTTGGAAAATTCTTTTTGCGTTTGAAAGGGTATACTTTCTAGTGGGTCCCATTGTCATCACGTTTGGATCATGGAGAAATCGAGGGAACTTTTCAAATATTATAGGCACACCTATAGCGTTTTGGGTATTTCTTATAGTACCTTGTGCAGTTGCTCTCAAAAAGCACCATTTGAGGAAGTGGAACTGACACCTTCCGAAATTAAAGTTATTTTGGCTTTGTAGTGTTTTTATATGGAAGTCGGTTCTATTTTTTGGTAAAAAGTTTTTTTTTACGCTTTTTAGTGGGTCTGTTTGTAATTGATCTAGTTACCAAAGTCCAAATATCTACTACTTATCACCTTTTACAAAATAGGTGTGCCTATAATATTTGAAGACTTCCCTCGATTTCTCCAGGATCCCATCATCAGATCCTGATTTCGTAACAATGGGACTAACTAGAAAGTATGCCCTTTCAAACGCAATAAGAATTTTCCAAATCGGTCCAGCCGTCTCCGAGTAATGAGGTAAAATACATAAAAAAAAAAGGTTCAAGTCGAATTGAGAACCTCCTTTTTTTGAAGTCGGTTAAAAATTGATTGATCTGCTTTAGTTTGCAATATGTCAGTATGGAAATATACCTCTGTTCTCTTACAAACTAATAAACATTCAAATATCATGCAGGATAATACTGGGCATTAAAACTTGTTACCATATAGCTGGCACAAGGATCCTGAGAATATTATAATTTTCTAAAGACGACCTCGAAATGGCATTGCATATTGTTTTCGAACGATTGACAGTTATTTTACAGCGCGCAAAACGCTCCGCCATTGAACCATTTCTATGATCCATATCCTAATGCGAATGCGAGGCACTTGTAGCTTTATCCAACAATTCTAAAAAAAAAACTTTTTACCAAAAACTAGAACCGAATTCCATATAAAAACACTACAAAGCCAAAAATATCTTTAATTTCTGTAGTCGGTGTCATTTGTTTTGTATTTTCTTTTTTTTTTTTGACACCGCCTTCCGAAATTAAAGTTATTTTTGGCTTTGTAGTGTTTTTATATGGAAGTCGGTTCTATTTTTTGGTAAAAAGTTTTTTTTCACGCTTTTTAGTGGGTCTGTTTGTAATTGATCTAGTTACCAAAGTCAAAATGTCTACTACTTATCACCTTTTACAAAATATTGCTTTTCCCGGTGCAGAGCCGTTAATTTTTGAGGAGTTCTCCTGGTACATCACCATGAGCTTTACTTCACCATATGCATTGTGACGAGCATAAAATGTTTAACATCTATAGGTATTCAAGTAATCTAATCGCAATGCACGCAATACTTATTATTGAGTAGTTTCGGTGGCCATCTGGGGTCTTCATCATCAGTTCCACTTCCTCAAATGGTGCTTTCCGAGAGCAACTGCACAAGGTACTATAAGAAATACCCAAAACGCTATAGGTGTGCCTATAATATTTAAAGAGTTCCCTCGATTTCTCCAGGATCCCTTCATCAGATTCTGATTTCGTAACAATGGGACCAACTAGAAAGTATACCCTTTCAAACGCAAAAAGAATTTTCCAAATCGGTCCAGCCGTCACCGAGTAATGAGGTAACATCAAGGATCTTCTAAGGATCTTCTACCTACTAACTGGATTGCTTACGAATGATTCAAAGAATACAGAAAGTCTTTCTTAGCTGTTAAACAATAGAGTATAAACTTGCACGCATAAAACTGAAGGAACTATTCGTTCCGAGCGAGACAGTGCCGTGTGTGGATTGTGTCCCTTTCTTCTGTGTGTCAGTTTGCTCCCGTGGATTCTGTCACGGTAAAAAATTAACTCTCCTTTTTTGCAGTCGCGTAAAAAGTAGCCTATAACCTTCCTCAAGCTTCAAGCTACTTCCATACCAAATTGCATCCAAATCCACTCAGTACTTTCGAAGATTAGCGCGTTCAAGCAAACAAACAAACTTTTCCGCTGTATAATATTAGTATAGATTGCATCATTTTCAATTCATTTTATTTTTAGTCTACTGGTTCTGACCGTACAAGTGTCGAATAAACGTAGATTACCAATTAATGCACGTTTATTTGGACGTTTATACCACTGCCTATCAAGGCCAAGCCTTCGAAGAATTGCCAGCTATTGATTCTGTTATTAATTCTGTATCTGCAATAATTGTATTTGTATCACGGTTCTTAACCACTTTGAAAGTTTATAATTCAACGCAATAAAGTCTGCTTAACAAAACCAATTTTGCATTTAGCCCGCATAAGGAAGGGTTTATTATAGAAATTAGCGCGCTCAATATAAGTTCCTCAGATATATATTGAGAACTAGCTTTTTGCCCACGTGGAATTCTGTTATATCGCGCTACCGAGCAACTATTCAAAAATCTGAGATAGAAAGAACCCTATATAGATCCCAGGGTTTTAAACTATCTCCATGCCCAATTTTTTTGATAGCGGCTCTGTGGTTTAACCGTGAAAGCGTAACAGACCGACACAGACCTTTGTATTTATAATAGAATTTATTTCTTTCTTTCTATTTAATAGGTTGTTAAGAAAAAAAAACCGGCCAAGTACGAGTCGGACTCACGCATGAAGGGTATTTTTATAGGTAGGTAATGAATGGTACGGAACCATTACCTATAAAAAGCGCCAAAAAAATCACAACTGTTGTATGGGAGTCTCCCTTGAATATTTATTTTAATTAATTTTTAGTATTTTTTGTTATAGCGGTAACAGAAATATATCATTTGTAAGGTTAATAATAAGTGTCTTAAAAAAACCTGCAAATATTGCATCAAATAAAATTGTCCTTACGTTTATCACGAATTGATATACACACTACTAGAAAGAGATAGCTAGGTCCTTCGAGGGTATACTCTTCGGAACGGATTTGAGCTTCGCGTCCGCATTCCAGTTTAGGTACAAGTTCCTTGGGTAACATACATAAAAAAAAAAAAAAGTTCAAGACGAATTGAGAACCTCCTTTTTTTGAAGTCGATTAAAAATAGGTAGACATGGTGACATGTCTATGTAAAAGATTAATAGTAAAATGTTTGTATTCAAGGTAGAAAATTGTAAAGAATAGGTATTTTGCTAAGGAATGGGTATTATGAACGTATGTAAAAACATGTTACGTTTTTATGTATGTGCCTCTCAATAACACAATATCTATCAGGTATTTGTAGAATGTCATTTTGAAGTTCATGCCAAAATTACTTTATAGGAAATGGCACTTCGCCAAAACGGTATAGTAAATGCCAGTGGTCCCTAAAATAACCCAGTTTACAAGGTAGGCAATTCCAGAATAATAGCGGTGGAGTAGTATGTGATTTACGGAAGAATTTTTCGTCCTTGTAAAGCTTCTTTTCTCGGGCATGGTGGAAGGAAACAGGTCCCGGGGAGCCCTATGCGTGGTCCGACCAAATTCGTTAGGCACTCGACGCCATCCATACTGCAGAAACAGAAGCAAATGGAATATTCTTAAAAAAAGTTTAGGTACATAGAGATCACGACTCTCAGCATTTAGGGTACCTCCTGTAAGGATAACGACGCAAGTAGGAGGACGCTTGCAACATACCACTCCGCGTGATGTCAATGAGGCATGCTTATCATAGCCATCATCACATTTCACCCCGTGAAGCTAGTCTTCGTCTTCCGATCAATGACTATTTGTGTTACAAGGTTAATTTCATAGAAGTTGAACACAATGAAAGAAGAAAAACTACCGTGATTCGTTTTTAATACGGTGCTAATTAAATCATGGCAAAAAAAATACGTGTGGCTCAAACTTTATCTACCAAGTAGGTATGTATAGTTACCATAGACTCATAGAGCAAGAAAAACGAAACGCAACACCAAGCCTCTTTTTAACCGACTTCAAAAAAAGGAGGTTTACAATTCGTCTTGAACTTTTTCTTTTTTTATGTATGTTACCTCATAACTCGGAAGAGAAGAAAAGAATTTTCCAAATCGGTTTGCAAAAATTCTTTTTTCGTTTGAAAGGGTATACTTTCTAGTTGGTCCCATTGTTACGAAATCAGGATCTGATGATGGGATCCTGGAGAAATCGAGGGAACTCTTCAAATATTATAGGCACACCTATAGCGTTTTGGGTATTTCTTATAGTAGTTACCTTGAGCAGTTGCTTTCGAAAAGTACCATTTGGGGAAGTTGAACTGATGATGAAGACCACAGATGGCCACTGAAACTACTCAATAATAAGTATTTCGTGGGTTGCGATTCGATTACTTGAGTACGGATGTTAAACACTTTATGCTCGTCGCAATACATACGAGTATGGTGATGTAGAGCTGATGGTCAAGTACCAGGAGAACTCCTCAAAAATTAACGGCTATGCATCGGGAAAAGCAATATTTTGTAAAAGGTGATAAGTTGTTGACATTATGGCTTTTGTAACTAGATAAATTACAAACCGACCCACTATAAAGCGTGAAAAAAAAATTATACAAAAAATAGAACCGACTTCCATATCAAAACACTACAAAGCCAAAAATAACTTTAATTTCGGAAGGCGGTGTGAAAAAAAAAGAAAATCCAAAACCAATAACACCGACTACGGAAATTAAAGTTATTTGTGGCTTTGTAGTGTTTTGATATGGAAGTCGGTTCTATTTTTTGTATAATTTTTTTTTGTTTTTACGTTTCTCTGAACTAAGCACTAAGGCCGTGCGCGCACTGCCTTGCGGTGGCCGCAATTCCGGTAGTTCTACCGCACCGGTAGACTGACCGCAGTGCGCGCACTTCTATGAAACTCCATACTTCACAAATTTTGCGGTACCGCAATTCCGGTAGTTCTACCGCACCGCAAAATTTGTGAAGTATGGAGTGTCATAGAAGTGCGCGCACTGCGGTCAGTCTACCGGTGCGGTAGAACTACCGGAATTGCGGCCACCGCAAGGCAGTGCGCGCACGGCCTAATTATGTTGCATAGCCATTGAAAATCGATAGTTTGAAACAGGTCACTGCGTTATTTGCAGACTAGCTGGCAACGTGACCGCCTGTAGATAATGCATTTATACATATTAGAAATGCGAAAATCTGTCTGTCTGTTACGCTTTCAAGACCTATGTTGATAGTTTAAAACCAAGGCTTAAACATATTTTTTATTGACGAAAGTTCATTGTAACAATCGTATTTAAGTGTAGTCGCGGATAATAGCTATTCGGTCTACGTATAACAAGGGCGGATCCAGGGAGGGGGGTTATGGGGTCATGACCCCCCCCTGAGCTAGGTCCAGGACCTAGGTGGTTTATAAACATTGTTACTAGATAATACTCCAGTTTCTGTCGTTGTAAACGAATATCGGCAGTGGATGGCCAAGTGGCAGCGAAGTCAGGAAATACAAATTATAACTTCTTGTGATTTGACCACGATTATATGACCCCCCCCCTGTCACCAAAGCTGGATCCGCCCTTGACGTATAAGCAATATAATAAAATAAATAACTATGTTATTTAGCTAGGTACTTTCTAAATGAGAAGATAACTTAAAAAAGAAGACTATCGACTTCCAAACTAAAATCACTAAGTATCTGCTTAAAAATAACTTTAATTTCGGGAGTCGTTGGTTCAGAGCCCCTAGTATGAGTTTGCGATACTATTATCGTGTTCGAAAACTATAGCTTTGTCTCTTTCACACTAATCTGGTACGTGTGAAAGAGACAAAGCGATAGTTTTCTAAAACGACAAAAGTATTTCAAACTCATACTAAGCACACTGATCGTTTATTGACAGCGATTCGGTCTCACATTAAGTAGGTATATTCTTTAGTAAGATATACCTTCAAGATTTTAATTAGGTACTTATACCTACCGATAATCAGTCTATATAAAAATTCGTGCTGTTTATAAAAGTTCCGTGGTTGGTAGTCGAAATCCAGTCTAACTCATATTTAAATATCTTACTTACCTTTAGGACTGACAAAAATCTAAAAACATCTTAATCTATTCATAGAAATATTAATATATTAATAGAAAATCAGTCACTAATATATTATCTAAATTCCAGATCGCATTCATAATACATTGTATATCTCCATATTCCAAAGAAGTGAGACCACTCACCTCCAGCAAATGCTGAGTTGGTAACCCTTTCGGTGTAGACATGCACAGCGAGCAATTCTTAGTGTTATTTTTTATGTTTCTAATTTTCTATTGTTTGTTGTTGTGTGTTTATCACCGAATAAATGGTTTTTCAATTTCAATTTCAATAAAAATATTTTTGTAAAATGTTCAACTTTATTATATTTTCCTTTTAAAAACAACGGTGCCCCTACACTAGGAATTTCTCCAGTATCGTGGTTCCGTTTACAAATATTTAAATGCACTTAAGCAAACACCCAGATACGGAACAAATATCTTTAGGCCATACAAACATTTACTCCGGTGTTGGGCTGGAATCGAACCAGCGACACGCAACACACCAGTCAATTGCTAAACTACTGCGCCAACTGTGTCGTCAAAATGTTTCGAAGAAATCGGTGAGCTTACGTTATTAAAGGTCAGTCGAACTAAAACCACCTTTTCGAAAGTTAGTTAAAAAAGGAGTGACCTTGTAAACGGAATCAAGTTATATCTTATCTTATATGTAAATATTCCCTGGCAAAGGCAGAGACGTGTAACTAGTAAGCTCAAACCTTACGAACTAACTAAATAGATCGAACTTAGGTACAGCTCGCTTTTGACTGGATCGTCTTCGATAATAGGTAAAAAATAACACTTCGATACATCAACATTTCTGATCACTTTCACGCCTAAAAAGTCAAGATCGTCATCTTGACCTTTTCCTGACGAATTGGCGGGAGAAGACTGTGGAAAGTTTTGGGGGAGAAATAAAACAAGATAAGACCGGTTAGCTTGTAAGTGCGATGAAAAACAATGAAAAATCGAATGAAGTGTAATCAACACATGACAGAAGCGTGGACTTCTACATAAGCGACAGATTTAGTGTCTACATAATATATTTTCCAACCTTGTCAATCACCATAAATTTATTTTTACACGGGCCACCCGTAACATTTGAGATTTATATAGGTACTGGAGTAAATATCTCTTTATCGTTTTTTTTAGTGATAATTTTTAAAGAGAACTAGAAATTTGGGTAGAATTCACATTACCTACTAGCAATCTCGTTAACCCCTCTAACTAAGCTAAATATGCTTGTGTCTGGAGTGGGTTTACGACAAAACAGTGTAATGGGTGGGGTTCGAACTAGTGTTGCCTAAACGAGAGTCTCGCAAGAGTCTTGCAATTAGCGATTATCCTATTGCTATTTATTAAACGGTAGTTTAATTTATTAGTATTTATTTATTTTATTACTATTTATTTATTATTATTTATTTATTTTATTTATTTATTATTTTATTTATTATTATTTATTTATTTATATTATTTTTTATTCTTATTTTATTTAACAGAGTCTGTTACATTGTTCTGAGATCTCAACTACCGTTTAATAAATAGCAATAGGATAATCGCTAATTGCAAGACTCTTGCGAGACTCTCGTTTGGGCAACACTAGTTCGAACCCGCGAGCTCTCGATCACAAGTCCGACACCTCTGCCATTAGGCTATTGACGCTTTTTGATTATTTATACGATACTTAAAAACAAACAAACTTTTAAAAATTGCCCAAGTGCGAGTCAGACTCGCCCATGAAGGGTTCCGTAGAAACTACGCCAAATAACTCTGCGTCCCTTTGCGATCTATTTATACCCCGGTCTATGAGCTCTAGAACATTCTTGTAAAATCGACTCACTGTTTATACTGCCAAGAATATTCCAGAACCTACTTGAGATATACAGTACTGCTACTCGCAGCTAGATGGCGTTAGTGTCTCGAACATTCTAGGCTTCTGTCGAAGTTTCTCGACGTACTTCACTAAGCGACTGGCGTAACAATATACTCACTGATGCTGAGATACATAAAATCTTCACATAATCGTCAAAAACTACACTAATAAAAATAAGTACCTACCTAGTTACTTCTGAAAAGTCCTGTATTTTTATGTAGGTAGTTATATAGGTAACTAATTCTATGCGAAAGATCTAAAATATCTACCCGCAATCAATGTTGTATTTTCCTTAGGTATATCTTCGCTTAATTTTCCATCGTTATTTATAAACCTCATTTCTTTTTCCAGGATGCGAGTGAGCGCGCGAAGGGTTTCCAAAATCTGGCATGACAGGCTGGCAGATCCTTTGGACACAGCTGTCTACTGGGTTGAAAGGGTCATCCGATGGGGAAATCTGGACCCCCTGCATTCCACCGCCAGGGACCTGACCTTCATAGAACATAACTTATTAGATGTAGCAGCTGTGATTTTACTAGCTATAATAGTTTTAATTTTAGTGCTAAGGATAGTATTATATCAAATTTTGCGGCTACTAATTGCTGGCATGTCTAAAAAGGAGAAGCTGCATTAGGTTATATAAGTGCTATTTGGCTCTGGCTCAAATGCCATGAGTCTAAAGTTATAAATACCTATGACCCAACCTCGGTTTGAGGAATTGTACGGTATACTGTTCGCTTAAATTAGTGTCGTAATAGTTCCCGCTTATTATCGGTTTCCTTGTCCAAAAGTGGTTTATGGTACCTAACTTTAGGACTTTAGACTGACTAGGGTACCGGTATTGCCGACATTGAAAAAAAATATAATTGTTATTATACATTAACTGTGATGTGTATATATTTATTATAAAATTTAATATAAGGCCAGCCAGAGTGGCTGACTAGATTATGATGAAATATTCTGCTTCTTCCATCGGTCTGGCCGATCGGTTCCGTCGATCTGGCTATTAAACCCCAAGACTTATGTATCGCAATTGTGCCTACAGAGGAAACCGGCGTTAAACAGAAAGTATTAGTCCTTGGCATCTTGCTTGCTTGCTAAAATAAATATTGTCGATGACAAAATGACCAAACTATTTAATGTAGCTAATCACTATCCTTTAATGCCACATATAAGAATTTGTTAAAAAAAAAAAAAAACAAAAGACTAGTGATAAAATTGTGCCTAAAAACATATTTCCTTATTTTCAGCATTTCACTTCAACAAAGTTAAATTGTACACAAATTAACTCGCCTAGAAGGCTAGATATAACTATTATAGATGATAATATTGGAAATGTATTTTAGTACTAGTAAGGGCATATTTCATCACTTGCTGAAACATTTGGATAGGCTAGCACTTCGAACTAAATATTATCATCTGATTATCATCAATCTATTGGTAAAATAAGTGTTGAAATCGGCCCATAATATTAAAGTAAACAGTAATAGATAACAGATTACCCACAAAACCGAGGTAGTACCTACTAAGTTATTTGTGTTTCATATTCTTATAGAAGATATTAAATTTTTCTATGTAGTTCTAAATAGCGCGTGTGCTGTGAAAATTGGCAGGGTTTTGTTAGATTATTATTAGCTGTTTTAACAAAATAATTACGACCTATTACTGACACTTTTGAATAACTGTTTCTGCCTTACTGGATGCAAAGTTCATCTGATTTTGTTTCTACTAAAATATTATATCGCAAGAGTTAATAATTGTAAATATAATTACGAAATACTTGTAAATTTCTACTAGATATTTGTTAAAAACAATATCTTTTTAAAACGCGATGTACTACTTGTTATGCATATAAAAATATTGAGGAGAGTACAACGAATTGCGAAAGAGAACCACAGATAACTTTAAAGAAGAGAACAATAAAAAATTAAAAATGTAATGAATTTTGACAGATTTGTATGTCTATTGTCTATTCCTTATTTTCTCTACAAGTAGCGCCACCACAACTGGTGCGGAAATGTCTGCAAACAGTAAGGAAACAAACAGTTGATACTTTTTTATAGAATTGTCACAAAATAAATGACCTCATGAACTAATTAATACTAAAATGACTGTATGTATGTTAAAATAATTATTTTATGTATAAGACATTAATAAAAACAATCATGTACATGTTCACTTTTATTTTCATTGTAATAAAAAAAATACATTTATATAGGTACTCATTCTATACAACAAAGACAGATAAATGGTTGTTTACGTTAGTACATTATTACCTCAATGGTTTACGTATCATTCATTGTGAATGTACTCTGTGATCATTGCCTGCGATCACACGATGAGATTACAGATTGACTTCTAAGCGTTTACAGTAGTATTTTACTATGATACAGAATTGTTAAATAATAATAATGTTTTATTTGCCAAAAAGTACATATTACAAGTGACACATTATTACATATGAATTCAAGGAGACATTCTGAATAGATATGATTAATGACCCCCATGCTAGGAAAACCTGTGTTACAGGGGTCATCCATCCATCCATCATAAGCGATACAAAAAAAAATTAAAAAGAAGAGTATACAGTGCACTTTAAAATCACAATAAAAAAGAAATAAATTAAACTAAACTAACAATGTTATGATACCGAAGCAAAATGGTAATAATTCAATTGTAAAGGAGATCGGGAGATAGATTTTTTTGTTCGAGTGTGTTCTTTATAATAAATGTTTATGCGTGTTTGTGTAGTGTATATGTGTGCGTGTGTGTGTTTGTGTATGTGTATGTATGATTTATGTGGGTGGCCTATGTATTGAGTAACCGTTCCGTGTCGTCATAGTTAAGGGTGAGCAGATATTCTTTCACCTTGGACTTACATTGAAACATGCTCAAATTGTGTATCTTGAGAGTGGTGTGGAGTTTATTATAAATTAGGGCACCTAAGTAGCGGTAATGCCGACGTGCAAAGGTAGTGTTTGTGTAAATTCGGGGGCAAACTGGCTTAGGTCTTCTTCGGATCGTAGGGCTTTGGTTTTTATTAGGTGGAGTAGTTTTGTGTATTCGCAAGACAGTTCGTATGATATACAGCTGCCGAACAGTGTGCGCTTTAAAATCGGAGTATAATCTTTGAGTCGGATATCGGAACGGCTTGCCTAGGAGGACTTTTATAACTGCTCGTTGGGCTCTTTCGGCTTGTATAATAATTGTCTTGGCTGCACCGCCCCACGCCACGATACAATAGCCTAGTATGGACTCACATAAACCGATGTACACCATTTTTAGTATTTTTGTGTGGGCAGAGGTCCTTAGTTTTTTAAATACGTAAAGTAGCTTTCTCGTACGTGCAGCCAAGGATTCAATATGGGTCCTCCAGTTAAGACAGGAGTCTAGGAAAAGACCGAGATACTTAACTGACGAGACTCCGGACACTATCTGACACGAGCATGTGACGTTTCGTGCGCTATCGTCGCAGACGTGAGCTTTAATTTGTAGAGAAAGATGTGATAGGTGAGTAGAGGATTTTGGGGACAAAGGCCATGAAATTTGTTTTGGCGATATTTAAAGTTAAACTATTGTTGCCCAGACAGACCATAACTTGACTCAAGGATCTTTCAGCAGCATCTTTTGCAGATTTCCAGTCGGGTCCACAGGACAGTAAAACAGTGTCATCAGCGTATGCTATAATTTGGGTAGAGGGAAGGGCGGGAAAATGAGGGATCAGCATAAGCCGTAAAGAATAATATAACATTTCTCAAGTGCTCGTCATTTCATCAAGCGTTTTTAGCAACCATTGTAATTGAGACCTTATATTAATAATATATAAATAAAGGCCAACCCACGTATAATGTGACATACTGGCTTGATTCTCTCTTTACATTTCATAAGCTGAGCAATACAAGCAATAGTCACCCTCATTAGGTTACCCTGAATATGGAACTATCTTTGTATTAAAATAAAAGATTTCACTATGTTTTATCAACTTTAATCCTTATTTTGATGACTTTATTTAAACATAGCCCCACATAAAAAAATCTCCTATATCGTGAGTGCATTTCTATATAATTCAAACATTTGTTTCGGTGCGGAAATTAAACCCGCAACACGCAACGTAAACGCAATTTTAATAAAAGGATTAAAGTTGATTCAAAATATGCTGAGGTCTTGATCAGGCAAAAATACTAAATAATGTGCCTCTCCAATTCATTGTCAATTACTCTGCAGTAATCGAAAGCGAAATTTTACAAGCCTTCAAAATATAACATACAGCACAACATACTGTGCAGCAGTATAATCTTGTCCATTATAATATTCATATTTTTCCTATTGCACCGTCTCCATTTGTAACTTCTTTAATCTGATTGGTAATATTCTGACCATCTCTTGACATAAGGAGAATTCTTCGTACATCATTGTAGCTGCCTCCTCGCAGTTTGTACAAATATCAACAACTGCTTGATAAGAGTCAAAACTCTTCTGCACATTCCTCAATTGTGAAGGTTTGTCTACCGCAACTTTCTTCATGCTATTCCTACCAATGAACGCGTGAGCGCTGATTACTGGCCTAATTAAATCGTAATTAAGTTTCGTCGGCATTACACCATTTTTGTCCTTACAGGAGTCGAGGAAATGATCGTAGTTCTCGATACTTTTCTCACTGAGACTATTGATTTTCTTCAATGCATGTGGAGTCGGTTTTTCTTTTGTTTTGTTCAGTTTTTCCAGTTTTATGTTAAGTATGTCTGAGTAGACTTCACCTAGCTCAAACCACAGTTGCCTGCAATACTGGAGGTAATATGTGGGGTTGATTTCTTTGAGTAAGTCTTCAAGCATGTCGATTCTTCGCTTGTGCATTTTGGCGCGTCTTTCGTCATCTTCTTCAAAGAAAGCTAAATAGCTATATGACTGAGAGCTATCTTGTACAAGTTCTATATAATCTGAGGCTAAAGTCTCCAGTTTATAATACTCCTTGGCCTTATTTAACCAGGACTGGCAGTTCAAGAAGACTTCTCTTGCATCCTGGTAAGTAAGAAGGAATTTGTCTCCAATTTTGTTCTCATATTTAGAGACATCAATGTCTGAGAAGACTAGCTTGGTGATGTCACCTCCACAGATGTTCTCATGGTCTTCTAATGTTAGATTTGACATGTCTGGAATAATACGAAAACATATTTAGTTAAACTGAGCTAATTTATTGGAAGAACTGTATCAAAAAGCATTTTATAACTAGCGCCTATAAAAAATTAATAATAAAAATAATATTTATTTATTTAAACTTTATGTAAAATTGTGTTACATGGGCGGACTTAATGCAGCAAGGCATTCTCTACCAGTCAACCTTTGGGTTAAAAAAAAACACATTGTGGTAGGTGTATGAGAAAATGGAATGAAATAATATACTTAATACTCATAAATATAATGCTGATATATAATAATACTAATAAAATACACATATGCTAAAATGACAGACTAATAAATACGGTGCTTTATAATATTCTTTGTGATTAAGAGAGCTCATAATAATTATGACGAAGACCAAACTAAGAATAACAGCCCCTTAAGCAGTAGTTTTTAATTTTACTCTTAAAAGAAAATTTTGACTCAGCCTTCTTGATGTCAAGGGGTAGCAAATTCCAGAGTTTAATAGTAGAAATAGCATAAGAATTAGATAGAAACCTGGTGCGGTGAGAAGGAATGTGAAGAAGTAAGTTTTTGGATGCGCGAAGGTTAAGATCATGAGAACTGCCCAACAATTTAAAATGTTGTTTTAAGTAAACAGGAGCACAAGGATCGTTCATAATAGTGAAGAGCATACAGAGGGATCTGAGGGATCTCCTTCAGACGGCAACGGATAGGCAACCATTTAAGCTGAGAAGGGAAGGAAGAAATGTGATCATATTTTCGAAGGCCAAAAATGAAACGAATACAGTTGTTGAGAAGTTGATCCAGTTTGTTAAGAAGTTCTTGGGAAGTTCAGAGTAGCAAACATCAGCATAATCAATGATAGGAAGCACAAGTAATTGGACCAATGTGGTTTTAGTGCTACAAGGAAGGAAATGCTTGAATCTATAGAGAGATCGCAGTGTGAATGTTACCCTCTGGCTAACCTGTGCAATCTGCTTATTCCAACTTAACCTGTTGTCAGTATATAGGCCTAAGTCTTTTACGTGTGGCGAGAATAATCTTTATTCAGTAAACACATTGAGTCAATTACAAAATTAATCTTAATTAAACTATGTAGATCTTACAATCTATACTAATATTATAAAGTGGAAAAGTTTGTTTGTTTGTTTGTTTGCTTGAAAGCGCTAATCTTGGAAAGTACTGGGTGCATTTGGATGCAATTTGGTATGGAAGTAGCTTGAAACTTGAGGAAGGTTATAGGCTACTTTTTACGCGACTGCAAAAAAGGAGAGTTATGTTTTTACCGTGATAGGATCCACGGGAGCGAAGCCCCGCGTGAGTACTAGTGTTCTATATAGTGAGAAGTGGAAAAGGCTGTAACTACTGATTATTTATAAAATAATTCTCATAAATAATAAAATATTTTGATTTGAGCCCCTTTTTTTTCTGGACGGGAAAATTATCAAATAACTTCTCCTGCTCGGGGTTAAGTGGAAGGGAGTGTCTGTTTTGCCTTCTACTGACTAAAAACCCACCCTGTCCCTTCAGCTGCCCGTAAGTTCCGAGGCCGCAGTATCTTGTTAGTACATTTCTGCAACCCCAGGGGGAAATGGCCTTATGAGGCTCCGTCACTAATGAGACCCCGTCACTAAAAATTTGAGCCCCTTGGGGGATAATTTTCCACTGCCTATATTTTGTCATGAAATTTAAGTACATCAATCTCTATTCCAAAAGTACATGCTTTCACATTTATAATTGTAATGTGTAAGTATTACCTGTTATGGCTTCCGTTAGCTGTTCAGAATCTGTCATAAGCCTCGCTTTAGATGAGGTCATAAGCAGGATACAATATTTGGCCCAGCACCGAGCCACATCAGCTGACCTATGCTTAAATGTTTCTATCTTAGCCAAAACCACTTCATCATTATTTTCGGCTGAACCCAACTTCTCTTCATATTGTTCAAGGATAGTAGACGCAGCTGCCAAGTGATGCCTTGATTGGAAGAACCCATTCTGCTCTGCAAAGAACTGTGATAAAGTTGCAGAATTTAATGCCCAGTCTATGGGCTCGTAATCATTGTATTGTAACTGCCTCCTCAAGGTAACATGACAATATATAGCTGATTTTAAGTTCTCCTTCAATGATCCATATACTTGAGCTAAGTAGTAGAGAGTCAGTGTGTGTGCTTTCTCAAGTAACATGATATCACCCAAAGGACTCTCTCCAGTCGGACTCACAATCTGTTCTATGGGCAAAGGCAACTGCATTGTGCATTTAAAATTCTCATACAACTCTTTCGCATCGAGCAAATATGTTTTTGCTTTATCAGGTGCATCGCGATTAGACCACAATATGCCCAAGTTATTATAAACGTTGATAAAAGTGATTATAATCTCTGGTTTTGACGAATTTGGTACAAGCAGTTCTATTGCTTCTGTTAGAATCCTTTCACTGGATGTTAGCTCTTCAGTTTCCATATCAATGATGCCTATGTTAAGTAAAACGGTTCCCAGCATAGCATGAACTTTTATATCATCCAAACTTGTTGAACCATTGAGTAATTTCTTCAAGCTGTCACTCATACTAACCAGGATTCCTTTAGCTTTGTATTTGGAAATGTAGGGTTCGTTTTCCGGGTCATTTTTGCTGTCTTCATCTAGTAGCTTTCGGATCTTACCGTAATTTTCCTTGAAGTCGTTAAGAATCTCTTTCTCCGACATGTCTGGGCTCACAGTCATAATTTTATTTTGATCTTGGATTGGAAAAGGCAAATTAATCAATATAACCTATTGCCTTTTTACTTTACGAGTAATTGAAATTCTGCTCGTATCTGTATGGACTTATTTAAAATGCATTAATATTTTTCACAGAATCTCTAAAGATTATCCTGAATTCAATCAATTACAATACTATATTTCATCGAATTTGATTTATTTGACGTTACGAAACTCGATCTAGGTAGGGATACGAAAAAAACATCGATTACTCATTGGTATAGATACTTTTGATTCGATATTGAGTATTTGTGTAATCGATTACTTTGCTTGCGATACTACACTAGGAATCGATACTTTCTCATGTAATCGATACCCTTCAGCAAACCACTATCAAGTAGTTAATACACATAGGTACTGGGGAAGTCTCATCATAACCAAAATTGTAATAGTGTGTCCACATTGCGCAATTATTTGTTTTTGGAAAGTTTTTGATTGATTGTGTATCTTCATCGTAATAATTTATCTCACTAATATAATTTATTTATTTTGAATACCTACTGGTATTCAAAATAAATAAATAATATTCATTTGGATTTCTTGTAACTTTTCTTCTTGTTCTGTTGTTGCTCACGTAAGTTCTTGCAGTATTCCGTGTTTTATTTTTTGTGAAGAATGGCACCTCCAATCGGGGGTGCCATTTTCTAATCAGAAGTGATGTTTGGAAGTCTTTCCAAAAGAAGAATACGAGCACAGTTCTACTTGTAAAATATGTTTTAAAACTATAAAAACAGGCGGAAACACAACTAATCTTTACCAAATCTATACCAAAAAGTAATTTGCAGATTAATGTTATTAATACAGTGTAATAAAATAATTTATACTGTGTTTGTTGTATTCGATTGGTTGTGGCTGACCTTTGTTGTTACCTAACCTTGCTGGAGACCTTTGTTCAATAATGGATGTCCCTTGGCTGATATGATGATGATTAAGATTCTATATTCTAGCTAAAGATTGTAGATTCCAGCTTGCTGTCCAGCGATTTATTCATTTAAAATCAATATTAATAAAAGTTCGCAAAAAGAATCGATACCTTATGGTATCGATACTTTTGGTGCGATACTTATATTGGTATCGAAACCTTTGATACGATACTGGTATCGTTAACAGTATCGATACTTTCGTTTCGATATCGTATCCCTAGGTCTAGTAGAGATGTTATATTAGGGTTAAATCTTGATATTCATAATATTGAATATAATTTGAAAAAAGGGCGGGAAACTGTGTATGAAGTGGACGCGGTTTTTTACCTTTAATTTTTTTTTTTTTTAAATCTTATAAAAGGATTGGTTTTTTCTATTATAGTTGTGTATATTTCTACTCTTATTTGTTTATTTATTATTGTTAGTGTGTAATTTGCTGTATATACTTACTGGTAAGTCTTAAATATATATTTTTAAAATGGGCGACCCGCCTGGAACTTCGCTTGTAGTGTCGCAAAATGGTCAGAGAAATAATAATTCAGTTCAAACACCAATAGAAGTGCTGATTAATGTCCTAGAGTCTTCCATGGATACGGATTGTTCGCTTACAGAAGCAAATAGCAAATTAAAGCGTAAACGTATTTCCCGCGCTGTTTGTACCGACTGTAACAAAAAGAAGCGACGTAATGGTTCCAAAAGACAAAATATTTCCGATTGTCAATGTTTATTAAATAAAGATGATGAAATTCTTACAACAAATAAACCTATTAACACAAAAAACACTCCAATGACTCCAACTCATGACAGTAATTCTGAGGTCAATCGTACATCTGTTGGTCGATTAAACTATCAGGCAACTGATGTTGCACCTTTTATAGTACATGTTCAAAGGGAAACCCAGATGGCCAACAGTGACACTACTCTTCACCTAGTAAATTTTGGTCGTTTTCTTAAGAGAAGGTGTATTCAAGGTATCGTCAATGGCAGTCTTAAGCGTATCGGTCGTAATCGCATAACATTATCTTTTATAAGTTACCTAGAAGCTAATACCTTTTTAAGCAATAAATATCTAGAGGATGAACGATACAAGGCTTTCATACCCACATTCAGTGTCACACGAATGGGGGTGGTAAGAGGAGTACCATTGGACTGGACAGATGAAGAGATAATGTCAAATATCAATTTACCTTTAGGTTGTGGGCCAATATTAAAAGTTAGACGTATTAAACGCAAAAGTAATAATAATGGTTCAAGAGAATATGTTAATACTGGAACTATTGTAATTACTTTTGATGGTCAGGTACTGCCAACTCGTGTATATATGTGTTATACTGCTCTGCCTGTGGATCTATACATTTATCCTACTGTGCAATGCTATAATTGCTGTAGGTTTGGGCATGTTAAGAATCAATGTCGTTCTACACCTAGGTGTTATAAATGTGGTCAAGATCACTCAGGTGAAAGCTGTGATGTTGATGAAGAGAACAATTGGTGCTGTCTTTGTAAGGGTCAGCATCAAGCCATTAACAAGAAATGTCTTGAATACAATAGACAAAAAGCAATTAAAGAATCCATGAGTAAAAATTGTATATCATATATGGAAGCTGTTAAACTACATCCCCCTATTACTAAAATGTCATATGCAGATACTCTACTTAAAACCCCACCTCGCTCTCTCAACATTACAACATCAAGTCATGCACCTGCTAGTCCTACCTCATCTAATAATTTAACCCATTCTTATAAAAAAACCGTAACTGTATTCAAGAAACCTTGGTTGATCCCTAGTACTTCTAAAGGTTATGACCGCAAAACTCATGCGGAAATTATAAAAGAACCTTCTTTAGCTACATCTAAACCTATCATAAATAATAATAACAATAACATAAGTGTATCTGACATTATAATTGCATTAACACAGTTGTTATCACAATCAAACATGGTATCACCGTCCAACGTTGCAGCAGTCATAAATGCTTTATGTCAAGTAACTAATTCAAATCAAAATGGATCACAGAGCCACAGTGATTCTGTGGAATTGTCGCAGCCTTAAAAATAAGAAATATGAATTAACTAATTTAACTAACAAATACAACCCTTTTATTGTTTCTCTTCAAGAGACTTGGTTAAAACAGGAATATAACTTAAGAATTCCTAAGTTTAAGGTTTTAATTGTTTGAGGTCTGACAGGCCTGATGGATATGGTGGAGTGGCCTTATTGATTAATGATTCTTATTCTATTAGTCCTCTCTCTCTCCCTCCACTTGATAGTAATATTTCAGCAATTGCTGTAGTTGTAAATAATATTTGTTATATATCTATTTATTTCTCCCGACCCAATGATGCTATTTTTGATGATCTAAATTTGTTGTTTAATTTTCTACCAAAACCATTCTTATGTATGGGAGATTTCAATTCTCACCATACTGCTTGGGGATGCTCTTCTTCAAATTTTTATGGTGAACATTTATTGGAGTTACTTGACTCTCACAACTTATGTATATTGAACAATGGTTCACCTACACGTCTCAATGGTCCTAGAGAAGTTTTAAGTGCCCCTGATTTATCTATATGTACATCTGATCTTGCTATAGACTTATCCTGGTTTACCACTGATTCAACTTGTGGCAGTGACCATTATCCTCTGCTAATAGTCTTTCCATTTCCAAAACCTGTTAAGGAATCAAAGCAACCACGCATGAAATATAAATTAATTAATGCTGATTGGGATGCTTACAAAAGAAATGTAGAAGAGAAAGTAGGAAACTTGCCAGACATATCTAATACAAATACTGCAATGAGTTCAGATATTCTAGCTAAAATTCTAGTTGAAGCTGCAAGTGAGACTTTTCCTTTAAAGTGTTGTGGCTCTAATAAGCTCCCATCTCCTCCATGGTGGGATGATGAATGTACTAGAGCAATAAAAGAGCGGAAAAATGCAGAAAAACAGTACAACAAATTAATGTCTGAGGAGAATTTTACTAAATTTATATTAGTATCCAATGCCACCAAAAATCTTCTCAAAAAAAAGAAATTTGATTGATGGCGTAAATTTTGTGCCTCGTTATCTCCCAATGTTAATTCTTCCATTGTTTGGCAAAATATCAGAAGATTCAGATCTGCATTCAATACCCCTCAAAAAGGTAATATTCCTCCTATACTTGCAGAACAAATTATGGACCGCTTAGCTCCTCCTTCTGTTCCTGAATACCATATCTTCTCTTCACTTCCAATTATATCACCAGATAACAGTAAGACTACAATTAATGAAATAGATCTTAATTCTCCCTTTACTATCAACGAATTAAGGGGTGTTCTCTCAGTTGTTAAAGATTCGGCGCCAGGTGAAGATGGCATTCCATATTCTTTTATCTGTAATCTAGACAATGCTGGTTTGCTTTATTATCTCTCTTTGATTAATGCTGTAATGATTACAGGCACAATTCCTCAATCTTGGAGAACACAGTCGTTAGTCTTTATACAGAAACCAAATAAACAGGCTTCAGATCCATCGTCGTATCGACCTATAGCTTTAACTTCAGTTTTAGCAAAAATAGCGGAACATTTGGTGAAAAACCGGCTCGAATGGTTTCTCGAACATAAAAATTTGTTGTCAAATAAGCAATTTGGGTTTAGAAAAGGTAAAAGTACGTTTGACAGTTTATCAACCCTTACCACAGATATCAGATTAGCTTTTTCTAGAAATGACTCGCTTATTGCTGGTTTTTTAGACATAAGCGCTGCATATGATAACGTGAACATTAATATATTGATAAATAAATTAAAGCAATTTAAAGTTCCAATTCTTCTCGTCAATTTTATTTATAACATGTTGGTAGAGAGATTTTTACATTATCACTATGATGCTGCACATAACCACAACAGCACCATTAAGAGAACAGTCTGGAAAGGTTTGCCTCAAGGCTCTGTTCTGAGTCCGATTTTGTATAATGTTTATTGCAATGATTTAGATTATACTCTTAGTAAAAAATATAATATTCTCCAGTATGCCGATGATTTACTTTTATATGCTGCTGGACCCTCTATTGAGGAGATAAGTAAATCTTTATCCGAAGCACTAACAGATTTAAAGAAATGGCTTGACAATAATGGGCTTCAGTTATCTCCATCTAAAAGTAACGTTGTTCTCTTTACGAGAAAAAGGATACCCCCTATAGTAAATGTTACATATCATGATACATCACTTCCATTGAGAAATCAAGCAAAATTTTTAGGATTAATATTAGACTCAAAGCTTTCAGGTATTCCTCACTGTCAACATATCATATCAAAATGTGAACGTAATCTTAATGTCTTAAGATGTCTTTCTGGTGTGTGGTGGGGTGCACACCCCGTCACTATGAGACTTCTTTATAATGCCCTTATTAGAAGTGTTCTGGATTATGGAACTTTTCTTTTTCACCCTGGCAGTGTTGCTGCTTTTAAAAAACAAGATAATATACAATCAAAGGCCTTAAGATTAGTCATAGGTGCAAGAAAATCTAGTCCAATCAACTGCTTACAGGTGGAATGCAGTGACCCACCCCTATCGTTAAGAAGACAGTATCTTAGCGATAGATTCTTTTTCCGCTCTCTTCAACTGAAAATAACACACAATTTGTTACTTACTAAAGTAGACCAGCTTGACTTAGAAACTAATACCTCTAAATTTTGGACTCATAAAGATATTCCTTGCCTAGTAAAAAGCCACCGTATTATTAAAAACATCAAAGCATTTACTCACCAAAGTTCCCGGCTTCCTCTTTATGAATATAGTTATAGTTCTCTTCATGTCAATTTAAAAGTAGAATTCAATTTAGGTATACAGAAAAATAAAAAGAATCAAAACTCGGAATTTAATTTTATTCTTGATAGTAAATGGGCAGATTGGCATCACATATATACAGACGCTTCCAAGCACTCTACTTATGATTGTGTAGGTGTAGGGGTATACCATCAGCAATATAAAGTAGTACAAAAAATTAAATTACCTCCTGAAGCCACCGTCTATATGGGAGAATGCTATGGCCTTTTTAAGGCGATAGATTACATTATTCTCGCAAAACTTAAAAAGACAGTAATTTTTTGTGATTCCATAAGTTCAATACAGGCATTATCTCGGTTTCCCTTTAAATGTCACAAACAATCACCAATAATATTTAATATAAGAGAGCTTTTATTTCAATGCTCTAGAAAAGGGTATGACGTGACCATTGCTTGGATTCCCAGTCATGTGGGTCTTTATGGTAATGAAAAGGCAGACGAACTTGCAAAATCCGCTGCTGTCGATGGTGATGTCTATCCTTATATAAATTACTGTCATGACCTGGTAACATTGCCTAGACCTCACCTTTATGATGCATGGAATAAAAAGTGGGTTAATGAATCAAAAGGAAAACACTATCGAATGATCCAAGACAGCATCCTCCCCAAGCCATGGTTCAGCAAACTAAATTTGACTAAAAGAAGTACAGTCGTAATATGTCGTCTTCGACTTGGCCATGCTAATTCCCCCGAGCAACTATTTAAATTTAATTTGATTTCTGATCCTTTGTGTCCTTGTGGAGAGTATGGAGATTTAAACCATATTTTTTTCTCCTGCCCTCTCCACGACCGTTCTGAATTCATGTCACAACTTTTATCAATCCCCATCCCTTTACCTACCTCTTTAATTTGTTTATTATATGATTTTAATTACAAAATTTACAATATATTAGCTGATTATATAGAAAAGAATGATATTAAACTGTAATTGATATTTTTGCATTTACATAACATTAAGTATATTATTTATTTATAAAAACAATCCTTTTCTATCCTTTTTCCAAATTTCCTTTCCATTTATTTTTTAAATCCTCGTTTCCCAAACTTTGATTTTGGCTGAATGCTAATGCTAAGCCATTAATGAAAAAAAAAAAAAAAAAGAATATAATTTAGTAATCTCATATTAGGATACCATACCTACTACTGGATATTAGTCAAATATTAGTTTAGCTAATTCATATTCTTATCAATATTCATATATATCGATATTTACCGATGGTTCATAAAAAATCGATATATGTACGCGATATATCGCTTCAATTCAATATTATCGAATCATCTAGTATCAATACATAAAATCGATATATTTTATCCAATATATCAAAAATATCGTAAAAAATTAAAAGCTCATTCATGTCCTTATTTTCTTTGTTTTTTTATTTTTTTTATTTAGAATAAGTTCGCGTTTGACTACCATCTCACCTGATGGTAAGTGATGATGTGGTCGAAGATGGAGCAAAAAAAAAAAATGAAAAAAAAATCAATTTTATTTATGGGTAGCGTTTTGAGTAAAACTAAAACGTAAACCCCCGAATTACTTATTGAAAAACTAGTTGTTGCAGTAATGAAACGCAAGGACCCAAAATCATTGACCTGTATTAGGTATAGATTTAATTTATGCATACGCACGAAATACTATGAAAACCCATTAGAAATGTCTGTAGATTACGGAATAGTTACAGTTCCCTATATTATACATTTAAATATTTAACAATGGTGACGAGCTCTGTTCCGCCTAAGACTTTTCAAAAGCCGTAGATGAGCCATTCCGTGAAAAATTGTACCGTTACTTAGGGGACAAAATGGACAATTTTAAAATTTTCTTTATTAGTTTTCTTCATGATTCGATGCGGCATTTACCAAAGTTTAAGAAAAATATATAGTTTATAACTAAATAGTATACAGTTTAAAAAAAAACGGACTTTCAAACATGATCTATGACAAGCACTGTCCATTTAGTAACGATCACTAACGTAATATTTTATCAGCAATGTGAACTATCTTTTACAAATTCTTAACAATGTTTAGTTAAAATACATATACTCTTTTTGAAATCAATTTCGTTTACCCTATTTGAAATATTTCTCTAGCTTTAAATCACATATTAAAATATTTTCGTCACGTTTTAGGTCAGTGCGACTTATATTTTTAACTTTGTGGTTAATTTGGCTCCTTAAAAATGATTCAAACTATTTTAAATGAAAATTAGCATCATATTCTATTATATTTCATTCCAAAATAAACCATTACTAGTAACAAATTCCAGTTTACAGCCTAAAACTTGGAAGATAAAATTGTGACAGTGACTTCGTAGGAAATGTCATCGTTACTAAATTGAAACATAAGCTGTGTTCATAATAAGTTTAATAATCAAAAATATTAATTAAAAAATCAAACATTAACAAACAAACAAAATCAAATCATTTTTCATTAACAATCAACTTAAAGAATTCTTCATATTATATTATACTTCTTATCATAAGCTTTCTTTAATACTTTCTGTTGTGTTCACACATTTTGTGGTATTTTTTTAACAGTTAAATTAAATTAATAGGAACTTTGTATCTACATAGGATATAAACATTTAAAGAAGTATAATAAATATAAGAAGGTGTACCTGCTTGTCTTAAAATTACTTATGCCTGCTTGTCTTCACACTTTTTTGGTATTAATCAAGTAGGAACGTTTACGCGGATGCTTAGATTCTATAATTAATGACTTAGTGACATGAGTTTAACTTAAAACTATAAATATTGCCGTACGATATTCCTTATTCTCTATTATATTTTGTAATAATTGGTAAAAAAAATCTACATTTGAATAAAAATAGGACTGAATTTCCACGTGAATACTTAGGTACTCCTAGCAAACTTGGCACAAACAAATCAGGTTTTATAGAATTATTCAAACTTAGGGACTACTACTACATGACATGAAAGTTAAACATAACATTGCAATACGATATCTCTTATTCTAATTATAATATTTGGTAACTTACTTCTTATATACACGAAAACCGGGTTTGAATGAAAATAGATAAAACTTTGTCAATATCTACCAATATTTCCATTATTAAAAAGTTCGCGGAGTAACTCTGAAAGGGAAATATACAAATAAAAAGATCCTAATTTACTATTATTTATTAAATTAAATGCTTATGGTTTTTAGAGTTATACATACAATAATGTAAGCCAATCTGTTCCGTAAATAAAACAATAGTAAACGTTAACTAAGGTAGTCAAAAGATAGACCATCTAATATGATTAATATAATTTAACAGAAACACATAACTCCATCTTAGTTGTTGTCGGTAAAACATGCACCACGTAAACTTAGCCTTATGTGTCCATTTCGTCACAATTATTGTTCCACTAATATGTCACGACACTAAATGGACGTGACGTACTCCGCTTACTAATAATAATGACGACAACACTCAATATTCTTTGTTCTTTTGGAGGAAATCATTATTTCACGACATACACACATACATTAGGCATAATTCGAAAATAAAAGAATGTTTTAAGAACTTACCGGTATCACGTTATTGCTGTGACTATAGTGGACTTCTTAATCGATTACGTGTTAAAAACACGGCTTCGTCACCGATCACTGCGTTACAACTGCACGATGGGTAAAAATAAATGGCTGATCTACTACAATAATATTACTATGATAATAAAATAACTTGCTTCGGTAATTTTTTAAAACTGAAAGCAAATAAAACAGTAGTGACTAAAGTGGAATGTCCACCTTGGTGCTAATTTGATTATCATTTAATTTCATGAATTTTGTTGTAATACAATAAGATTTACGAGTAAAATTAATGTTATACTTGAGAAAAAGCAATATTCAATTATGCTCCCAAAAAACGCTGAAGTATGTATAAAAAAAACATGAACTTCGGTTAGTTAAAGTTTGCGACAGGAGGTGTGACACGCTAAAATGTTATTTTTTGCCTCTTATTTTTAATTTTTAATCGGTTAAATTAACAACAACTGACTCCATTATATATATTTTTTAAAGTTAATGATCTACACTGTACATTAAAAAAAAAATGCATTCAATAGAGTATAAGATAGTCTTGTAAACTGTTTGTAAATTTGTGTGACAGTACTTTTTTCTTACATTCAATTTTTCACGGAATGGCTCAGATACAGGTTTTAACTCAGCAGAGAAGCAGACTGCAAGCCAAAAGATTAAATAAGATTTTGTTTTTGCAAGGAGAGAAGAGAGAAAAAAAGTACCGCGATTTATAAGTAAACATAGTTGATCTGTTTCCACTGTAACTGTTTTTACTCATATTAATTTAATTGAATTTTTAATGTTATAGACCAATCAAATTACTAACGATATATCGAAAATATCGATATATTTCTTCGAAATATCGCAAAACATCGATATAACAATACAATATTATATCGAATAAAATATCGATATTTATTTTACATGAATATCCCTAACTCTGCCATTGTTTCAATGAAAGAGCTAAAGAGCAAGTTTATTGAAATGAAAACACAGCACATCATTTCTGAACGAATCTATAGACCATGAAAGATGAAATTTAACGAGCCTGCCATCTATCGGGGACCAAACAAATCACAATGAAAATAAGTAAACTCAAACTTAGCCAACGATATAATAACTAAGCTCGTTATACAAGTTGGTAGGTATCCTTGTATTAGTCATAATAATTCTTGAAATCCCAATCTACTTAAGTCATCGCAGCCTTTTTCCTATTGACGATATACTAGGTAAACCACTAAAATAAAATATAGGATTCAGGAAACATTTTCATCATGTTTGTATGGTAGGTACAGGTATAAACCATCCAATTTAGGAAAGGTATAGCAAATTAGGAGGGATTACTTTTTATTTAACACACCTTTACAGCTTTTACTCAGCTATGATTATACTTCCAAGAAAAAGTAATAAGGAAATTATGCAGAAGTTTTTATGTAAGAAAAGGATACAAGGCATGTTAAAATAAAGACGCATTATTTGCACTGTTTATTCTTATCATCAATTACCACAATTTTATACACCACCCACCTGCAGATGGGTACACAATCACGCATTACATTCAGCATAATTCCCTTATTCACAAACATCATGTAACATAATTTTACAGCTTTATTATTTACATTGTACTGTTCAAAATGTTAGAATACAAAAAATGGTTCTAAGTCAGTCCTTTATATAAAATAGTGTTATAAAAACAAAATTGGTTTAGTTTTATGAATAAGGAAAAAACACCCTTATTCCTAATAACAACATAGGTAAGTATGTTACAAACAGTGCTCACTACGGATGGCCTTTGCCAATAATACATGTATTAGGTACCCGTCGGTGGTTCCGGTTCGTCCATAGACAGGGCTTGTGGGGGTGTTGTGTGGGCATTAAGTTGAGAAAACACCTCCTTCTCACCCAATGCTAATGGATCGGGCTGAGTGGCAGGAGAAGGACCAAATTCCATCATCGGAGTAGGTGAAACTGGTCTGACAACACCAGCCCCTGATGCCTCCTGTTCTTCCAAAAACCTGTCCATATAATCTGTGTGACCAGGGTGTATAGTATACTTCTTTTTTTCCAACCGGGCTTTATTTGCAAAAATATCATGTCGTTCTGTCTTTTTCCATATATAATAAAACTGAACCAATTCTCCAACTGAACGAGTCCGTACTTTATACTGTCTGATTAAATGAAAATCTTTGCCATGGGCTTTTAGTCCATTTTCAAAGTTACGACACTCTTCCTCTGACCAGAGGCTTGCATGAGCAGGGGTTTGGGCAGATATACGCCGCCGCCTCAATGCTTCCTCTACATTGTGACCGCACTGCTGGAGCAAGTAAAGCGCTTCTTCATCATCTCGTAACTGTCTCCCTCGAGGCACAGCATCAACTCCTGTTCCTGAGGTCATAGCACAAACTTTCTTCATATAGTCCTCTGTAACATTTTCTTCTAAAGTAGTTGGATTCCACAGTAATTTGTCCTCATTTTCATAGGGTAATGCATCATCATAGCTACATAAACCTTCAGGAATTGCTGCTTGATAGTCACTACCAACCATTATAGTTTTCTTCCAGTCATCCTCATCTGGGCTATAGTCATAATCATCCTCTTCTTCAGAAGGCGGTCTCGAGCCTGACCTAAGGCATCTTGTGGCTTCTGGACTTGTAGTCTCACTATATAATTGTTGTAATGCTGATTCTGGTTTCTCAATCTCTTCGGGCACCACGTCAGGGGCCTGCTCTGGAACTTGAGGCTTGTCCATGCTTCTGTCGTATCCGTATAGTGCTAGTAGTTCCTCCAAGGGCATATCACCTTCTCGCTGAAGGCTGTTGAGTTCGGCTTTAGGATCTTGTTGCTCTCCCGCCGCCAAAGCTTCTTCTTCGTCTAGTGTTCTCTCGTCATCAAAGTCATTTACCATCATATCAACAGAGGGCTCGAATAGAGACTTGTCGTTCCCCACGTCCATACTCGCATCGTGTTCGCTTACATTGGACACCAGCGCGCAATCTGACATGACTACTACGGTACCACACTATGGATATCGTCTCACCAAAACATGATAAGTATTCAGAGATATTATAATTAATTTACGAAATTTAACATTAAAATAAATAGAAAACATTACAATTATGACATATTATGCGATTTTATAAGAAATATACGAAGAACAAAACAAAAATATTTTGACACGACAACCCAAGTTTCGTGAGTACTGTCAAGTGTCATTCAGTCAGTGTCAAAGATTTTTCTTTATCTTATCTAAATTAAACCCTTGTCTTTTCAATAAAAGGATCATTTCATGTTAATTTAAAATAATTTTCCAAGTTTTTTTGTTACTGAGGAATACCTTAAATTAATTAATTGATTCTTTTTTACAAACTCTCTGTACTACAAATTTTCTGTAATTTTTTATTTAAACTTTCTTAACTAAACATGATTTTTTTTATTATTTGAAACTGAAGTATGTTGTACGACAACATTTTTTACAAAACTTTATATAATTATCTTAAATTGAAAAACATAAAAACAAGCATAAAGCTATCATAAAGCAAAAGTATAGAAGTATTCAAATAACTTGGCAAGAGTCGTACAATGTGCAGAAGTCGATTTTTAAGAGTCAGCGGTTGTCACCGGGACGCGGGATATGACGTAGCGCCTCTCCGAGCGCGCGATTGGTGCGTCAGTAGTTCTCGTTCAATTTGCTCCCGAATACACTTGCCTACACGAAAGTTGTACCTTTCGTTTTTGTTACGAGTTGTTGTTTTTCTAGTTTTTGTTATGCCAACTCTTCAAGTTGGTCAACAAAGTGGCGAATGTAGTGGCCATTGGCCAAGAGTTCGTGATGGCGTCTACATGTTGAAAGGTCGTTCAGTTTGCGTTGGTTCAGGCCAATGTGCGGACATATTTATTAAAATGGATATTGAGGCGCTAACTGCTGCTTCTTGGGTTCCACAAATAATTTTCGGCTTGGTATAGAGCTATATAAACCGAAAAGTTTCTTCGTTAGTCATTACTGACATTTTGTTTACTCTAGTTGTTACCGACGCGTGACTATAAAATTTAAAACAGGTGCGTGCGATCGTTTTGGGAGCTCGTAGCAAACTAAACGCACGCCCAACGTGGGGACGCAGTGGCCAATACTCTGCCACAACCCTTTGATCTTTTGCAAAAAACCGACCCTACACGGATCTCGCGCCAACTTGTCGGCCATCATTCCAATACAACCCAAGATGCATAAAAACCCCCTCTACACGTTGGCCAAAAGGCATTGGCCATTTCATTCGCCCACTATGTTGGCCAACGTGAAGTGCCGGCATTACGTTGATTACAATGCCAGGACCAAGTACCGTTTTACGCAGACTATTAAAACGTCAGAAAGAACAGTTAGACACTATAGGTAAGGAAGGTTGAAATTCCGAATTAGTCACTGTCTTTAGGACACCGGGAAAAAAGAAGAATAAAAGGGGTAGCAGTTTTATTAACTAATTGTGACGATGAGAACATAATATTTTTAATGTTTTTTTAAATAACTTTTTTTTACTCTTAAATGTATTTATGTATTATATCTATTTTAGTTATAATACCAAATAAATGAATGAATTCCTCTTCTTTCTTTAACATTTTTCTGAACAGACATGATTAAAAATAAATGATGGCAATAACCATAGAATAATAGCAAGCAGTAAAAGCGACCACTTTTTTCTTCCACTAAGTGCACGATGCGCGTACTTACCTCCACTACACCAAAATTTTGCCAACTTACGTGACGAGGACTATAGGAAGCAAGCTATTATACAGCTTGGCAAAAAAAGAATGGAATTAAAATATTAGACCATTGGCAACACTGACTCTGCTTAGTCGATGACCCTTGTTCTGTCTTATTTTGACACCAGTGACTATTCTCGTGTTTGTTTTTATTTATTTGTGTACTTGTAAAGATACTGGTGACCCATTGTCAAAGAGTAAAGGGAAATATAGGGAACCCATTGTGCTTATGATGAAAAGATCTACTATCCGCAGCTTTGTAAGAGCGATATATATAAAGTGTACGTGAGATGTTTGGTGGAATTTAAGGTCCAACTTTCATCCGATCTCAACGATTCGTACAAATGAACTGCAGAAATGACAGGTAAAATGATATTTAATACATTTCAAGGTTGTAGCAACCCATTCGAGACCAGTCAGGGAATCCCGTAACCGCGTGCCACTACGGTACACCGAATAAGTGCGAGTATATCGTAGCTATGTCTTTCTCTTTCTCTCGCACTGCTCGCTTCACGAACGGGGCGCGCGAGGCGCCAGTCCGCCGCCCGCGCGCAAGTTGTAGACTCGTACGTAAGAATTACCTATCCGAAACCACGTGCTCACATGTGGTAACCAACGTGTACTTTCATTCCTCATATGTGGTGCCTAATGTGTTTATTTGTGATCTTATTGTATACGAAAAACTAAGTCCGAATCCCATGTTTGTGAACGTGTTTTAACCAAGTAAACGATAATCATATGAGACAGTGTTCATCATTCCAGTTACCCTGAGACCTCCCCTCATAAGGTGCAATATTTAGATTAAACCTTTCATACTATCATTAAAATGTACATTCCTAATTTGAGGTTATGTTTACATAATTAATTCGAAATGCATTAATGCAGTGCGTTTATATGTTTTTGATACTTTTTTAAAATATTGCATACGTCACTGAACAAAAATAAATAGGTATAATATTATTAATAGTACTCACGCGGGGCTTCGCTCCCGTGGATTCTATCACGGTAAAAACATAACTCTCCTTTTTTGCAGTCGCGTAAAAAGTAGCCTATAACCTTCCTGAAGCTTCAAGCTACTTCCATACCAAATTGCATCCAAATCCACGCAGTACTTTCGAAGATTAGCGCGTTCAAGCAAACAAACAAACAAACAAACAAACTTTTCCGCTTTATAATATTAAGTATAGATTTAATTGACATCAATCGAAAAGGTATTTCGAAATAACTTTTCCTTATAATAAGTAATTTTTTTAGTAATAAGTTAGTTTAGTAGTAAGTTAGTTAATAAGTAGTTTATTTAGTTTTATTTTATTGAAATAATAACCTTTACTGAAATACTCTGAAATGCTTGCTCAGTTATTGCTTTAATGTCAACCAACATGTCATGAAAATAGAAAAAGGTAATTAACGAAGGGGGCAAATTATGTATGTATTAGGTGTAATTGAAAAAAAATATCATAATTAAAATGAAGATAGCCAGGAAATTTCTTTTTATTCATAATAGGCTCGCGTTTGACCACCATCTCATCTGACGTTAAATGATGCTCTGGTCGAAAATTGAGCACGCTTACCTGGAAGTAACCTGTTCACTCTTTACTTTTTATTGGTCACTAGCTTTTGCCCGCGACTTCGTCCGCGTGGAATAGTTACTTTGGGCTAACGTTAAATTTAACCCCGATTTTGAAGCATTCTTCATTGGCGCTCCGCTCCTATTGGCCTTAGCGTAATGATACAATATAGCTGTGCCCGCGACTCCGTCAGCGTAAGTTAATGTATTAGTAATATTGTTTAGATCACGTTCACATGAGGCTTAAGTACCTAGAGAACGCTTCGATCGCGAGACGCGTCCAGCGCGGCGACCGATTCTCAAAAATAATCCTTATAGCATGATTCAGTATTTACGCGCGATGGCTTATTATTATAAGCGTATTTCATGTATAACTTTGGTGTTTCTATACCGATTTATATGATTCTTTTTACGGTTTCGTAGCCGAATGGCAAAAAACGGAATCTTTATAGTTTCGACATGTCTGTCCGTCTGTCTGTCTGTCTGTCTGTCCGTCCGTCCGTCTGTCACAGCAATTTTATTCCGAAACTATTAGGACTATACATGTGAAACTTGATAGGTAGATGTATTCTGTGAACCGCTTTCCGATTTTAAGAAAAAAATTAAAAAATATTTAATATAAAGGGGGGCTCCCCATACATGGAACTAAACCTGAAAATATTTTTTTTCATGAAATCGATGCATGTGTGGTATCTATAGACAGTTCTTTAAAAACGACATCGGGGTTTCTAAAACCACTTTTCCATTAAGTCAATCGTTTAAAAGATATAAGCTTCCAAAGTGGTAAAATGTGTGTGTGGCGGACACAACCTCTAACTTCTATAATAATGGAGTGAAAAATCTAAAAAAAATATATGTCTGTAGATCTTAATATTAACTTTCAACCAAAATTAGTTTGACCGAAATCAGTTCAGCAGTTTTTGAGATACAGCATATTTTCTAAAACCGCAAATATAACTTTGTAATTCATACAAACACTATGAAAAACAAATTTATTCGGCGCAGTTGTAAAAAATGTAAAAAAGCCAGTTTTAAGAAATTTGTAAGGTTTTTTTTTTTCAAAACAAATTTTTTTGGCGCAGTTGTAAAAAATGTAAATAAGCTAGTTTTAAGAAATTTGTAAGGTTTTTTTTTCGTCAAATAAATTTGCATATTATATTATAGTTACTACGGAACCCTTCATGGGCGAGTCTGACTCGCACTTGGCCAATTTTTTATGGAATAGTTAATAATGTTAACTTTTTCAATTAGGGGTGACTGAGAGTGTTATAAACGTAAGAGTAGACAAATATTATAATCAGAAAGCTTCGAACTGCTAAGCTAGGAGTTACACGTGTTATTGTGAGTCAACCATAAAAGTTAGACATATGCTGTCGTGGGATATTTTTTATATAATTTTAAGGAGAACATTTCCGTCATGAAATGAGTTGTTTAGCTTTAACCATTAAGGTTGCACACGCGACGGAAGCTTAAAAAATGGAGTAACTTCTCCCGTTTTCCCAACATTTCCCTTCACTGCTCTGCTCCTATTGATTGTAGCGTGATGAAAAGTATACTATAACCCGCTCAGGAGTATGAAAAATAATTGTACCAAGTTTCGTTAAAATCCGTCGAGTAGTTTTTGTTTCTATAACGGTTATACAGACAGACAGACAGACAGACAGATAGACAGACAGACAAAAGTTTAACTGATTGCATTTTTGGCATGAGTATCGATCCTTAATCACCCCCTGATAGTTATTTTGGAAATATATTTCATGTACAGAATTGACCTCTCTACAGATTTATTATAAGTATAGATTAGTTGTTTTTTCTACTATTAAAATATAATGTAATGATTATAATCTTTAATTGCACCAAAATGACTGATTACATAAAACCAGTTGAGTTGAATGATTACTTATAGTCCCCTTAGTTATAGCTGTCGGGAAACACAGATTCCGGTAGGCAATTTCATTCCTTAGCTATAAGCAACATGAAAGAATTCCCAAAACATTTTGTGCATATGGGTGGGATATCCACTGACGCATCGCCATTTGTCTTGTTGTCTGCTGATGGAACGGGCTTGGCAGACTTATATTGTGTAATTCCGCCGTCCACTCCCTGAAATGTAACTGATAGAAAACCGATAGATTTGCAATTCGTCGTCGATGTTCTAGGCTCTGGATCTTTGACACGACCAGTGCATTGTTGCCAATGAGTCTGAATGAGGTAATGAATGTGGAATAAATGTTTTTTATTAAAATAGAATTGTGTATACATATAATTTGTAATGTTTACATAAGTTAAACAATGGTCACTGTGTGAGCGCGCTCTCAGAGCACAGTCTCGTATGTCTGTTTACATTATATTTAATTTATAGTATTTATAATAATATTCCTTTGTGCATAGTATGAGCGGTTGTTTATCAAAGTGAAGGGTATGCTACGTATGCTGCAAGTCTCCTGGCCTGATTCCTGATTCTTGACATACTCTCCGCGTTCAGTTGGTATTTGGCAGATTATCCCAAAGGTGAAAGCAGAACTCCGTTCGCGACCGAATCTGGGCTTGATACAGATTGAGCAGCTGTCCAGTATGCAGTATGGTCTCACCTTTTCTAGGATTTACAACCTTTTTGCTGCGAGCCTTAGCCTCGAAAAAAGGACCAAAATTGAGGATGGAAGTAGGTGTTTAGTAGTTAGAATTTTCGTGTCACACCAAGATATGGATGAAGCTTGCCTATGGTTAGAAGAGACCATAGATTAGAGGACATAGTTGCACAGTTATAGCAAGGCTTCCAGCTTATCACTGTATTCTACTAAACCTAATGGAATTGATGTGGGGTCTTGTAAAAAAACATTCTGTGGGATCAGTTAACATAAATAATTACAAATTTTCTAGGCAGTGGCTGAACAAGCGTTTCAGAGCTTCACTATCTATACTTATAATAAATCTGTAGAGAGATAAATTCTGTACATAAAATATATTTACAAAATAACTATCAGGGGGTGATTAGGGATCGATACTGATGCCAAAAATGCAATCAGTAAAATTTTTGTCTGTCTGTCTGTCTGTCTGTATAACCGTTATAGAAACAAAAACTACTCGACGGATTTTAACGAAACTTGGTACAATTATTTTTCATACTCCTGAGCGGGTTATAGTATACTTTTCATCACGCTACAATCAATAGGAGCAGAGCAGTGAAGGGAAATGTTGGGAAAACGGGAGAAGTTACTCCATTTTTTAAGCTTCCGTCGCGAGTGCAACCTTAATGGTTAAAGCTACACAGAAATCATTTATGACGGAAATGTTCTCCTTAAAATTATATAAAAAATATCCCAAGACAGCATATCTATTATGGTTGACTCACAATAACACGTGTGCTTTTTGATTATTATTCTGCTCCGAAATTTAAAACCACCACAACTTTGCAATGGAACTCGGCTAAAAGTAACCCAGTTGCAACAAAATATAATCAAGGCTCAAATTTTAACAGGTTGCGGTGCAGGAGAAACCGTCTTTATTCCCAGAATTCCCATAATACCAAATAATTTTCCATTCCAATTTAAAAGGACCCAATTCCCAGTATCGGTGTGTTATGCAATGCCAATTAATAAGTTCAAGGGCAGACTTTTCGTGTTGCTGGAGTAGATCTCGGTGTCAGTTGTTTCTCGCATGGTCAGTTGTACGTCACTCTTTCCCGGGTTAGCAGTTCTAGAAATCTTTATGTTCACATGCCGGACGGGTCAACTTTCAACATAGTTTACCCGGAATCTTTGCGCTGAAGTATTTTCGTTCTATAGGTACTTAAGCCTCATATGAACGTAATCTAAACAATATTACCAATACATTAACTTAATAACACACAAGGAGTTACACGCTGACGGAGTCGCGGGCACAGCTATTAACAATAATATTGTGCGGTTCGGTATTGCGATATTTTTCAACAGTATTATAGATTGACATATTATATTTCCCTACTAAATTACGAAAATTAATCTGTCTGTTACATCAAAATCACTGAACCGTGAGGAAGGACATAGGTTACTTTTTTTTTTACGAAAAACGACGGAAACGTGGACGAAGTCGCGGGCAACAGCTATCTATACTAATAATATAAGGCTGAAGAGTTTGTTTATCTGTTTGAACGCGATAACCTCAGGAACTACTGGTTCGAATTGAAAAATTATTTTTTAATTAAATAGTCAATGCTAAGGCCAATAGGAGCGGAGCGCCAATGAAGAATGCTTCAAAATCGGGGTTAAATTTAACGTTAGCCCAAAGTAACTATTCCACGCGGACGAAGTCGCGGGCAAAAGCTAGTTTTTTATAAAACCCGCTAATACACAATATAGTGTGAAAAAAAGTGTCAGTTTTTTTTTATGTGTTTAAATTATTTTATTACTTAGGCAGTTGCCTACTCCGCCTAATTGTAAATCCGGCCTATCCGAAGTACTTACTGTCGTATGGCAGTCAAGATTTGCTCTATATTTTATGGTGAGGATATTTGGACCAAATTTCAGCCCCTACAACTAGATTACGACTCCAAAGGAGGTTGCAAGGCTTCCGTACACGCCTTGTCGACCTTTTTAAATTCTGGTGAAGGAGAGGACATCTTGAAGGATGACATTAAAAATGCTTTTAATTCAGCCAATAGGGACACTTTGTTGGCAGAAACTAAAAATGAAGTACCACAAATTTTTAGTTTTCTTTGGCAATGTTACAGACATCCGACTAAATTACTTTATAAGAAAAACCTTTTGGAATCAGCTGTTGGCTGTCAACAAGATGATCCCCTCGAGCCAGCGATCTTTAGTTTAGCCATTCACCCAATTATTCAACAACTAAATTTAAAATTCAATGTTTAGTATCTCGATGATGGAGGACCGGGAGGTGATGTAGACACAGTTTTAGATGATCTACAGTTTTTAAGAAATCAACTCCATACCATAGGATTGGATCTCAACCTTTCAAAGTGTGAACTATTCATATCCGACAGTACTGACAGACAACTGACGCTTTCAAAATTCCACGCATTGGCCCCAGAAATCCAAATTGTGGATAAAAGTTCTCTTCGTCTTCTTGGGTCTCCAATTTTTGAGAATTCCTTTCCCGTTTTTGTCGAGGAAAAAATACAAAATTTTAACGACATTCCGAACATATTACACCAAATTAACATGTACTCGGCTATCACCTTAATTCGTTCCTGTGGTTTTGGACCTAAATTAACGTAATTTGTTCGTGCTTCGCATCTTTGGTATCATCCTCACCTTTTGGAAAAATGGGACCAATTATCCGGCATACTCTGACAGCAATTTTAAATGTAGCTATGGACGACTGAACATGAGTACAAGCTACTCTTCCCATTCGTATGGGAGGTCTCAGCGTCCGGAAAATTTCTAGTATCAGTCTACCGGCTTTTATATCTTTGGTCCACGGCACTGAGAAATTAATCAGGAATATTCTAGCTCCATCGCTGGTTGATTTCAATGTGCCGTGCTTCACCGAGGCTATGAACACCTGGAGAATCGCTTGCCCGAACCTAAATCCACCCGACAGCCCATCATCTCAGAGGCGGTGGGATGAGCCGCTCTGTGAAGCAGTTCAGAGTGATCTTATTGCCACATCTGCTTCGGCTGCAGAGCGCGTGCGCCTGCTCTCTCACGGCGGGTCTCTGGCTTCATGCACTACCGTCGTGGAACATAGTTACCTTGTTCGATCATACTACTTTCCTTCTCGCTGCTTCACTTCGATTAGGTGCTCCCTGTTTTTCTGCTCATCGCTGCCACTGTGGCGAAGTTGTCAACAGCCTCGGTCACCACGGCCTTTCATGCGGCCGTAGCGCGGGTTACATAATACGGCACGCGAATACTAACGACATTATCCGACGAGCTCTTGTCACTGTCAGCGTTCCGGCTGTATTAGAACCCAATGGCCTGGCACGCGACGATGGCAAAAGACCGGACAGCATGTCTTTATTTCCTTGGAAGATGGGTAGGGCTTTAGTGTGGGACGCCACTTGTGTCGATACTCTTGCACCATTCCATCTTCCTAGCTCGTCTTGCTGTGCTTGGCACTGCCGCTGCCGCCGCTGAGAACCTCAAGCGGCGGAAAAATAATAACGTTGTTGGAGGTTATATTTTCGAGCCGTTTGGGGTGGAGACTTTGGGATCGTGGGGTCCGAGTGCTAACATATTATTTAAAGAACTATCCAGGCACCTAGTTGACACTTCGCGTGACCCAAAGGCTGGCTTTTACCTTGGATGGCATTTAAGCATTGCCATACAGCGTGGCAATGCCGCCAGTCTTTTGGGCACATTACCAGTTAGCGATGGGTAGCTATTCCATTAACTAGCCAAATAGCCGCTATTAATAAAATAGCCACGGCTACGATAACTGTCAACACGATAACTAGCTATTGGCTACTGGCTGGTTAGAATATCCAACAAGTTACGGCACAGCGGCTAGTCGCTACATAGTATAATATAACTACTACGTTTTGCAGCCGACCCGGTATTCCAAAGCCACCTAGCCAGTAGCCGGAGTAGCCGATAGCTGACTAGCTGTGTGCGCGCTCGCTCACTGCGCAGAGCTGCGTTGAGTAGTATGAGACGCGAATGCGATTTTCATTCACATCGCACATCTCTTTCTCACAACTGTCACAAAATAGATTATAATAATAATTCTTTATTGGCATAAAATAAATTACAAAGATGTGAGACCCTGCCTCCAGAGCTAGGTTTGAAAACCTGTATTTCAGGAGCCAGTGACTTCTTCCAATGATGTTACAATATAGCAAGTTTTATGCAACATAGATACATTTAGAATTTATTGGTTAAAAATTATACAAAATAAAAAAGATAAAATAGATGCATTAAAACAAATCAAAATAAAATTAAAATTAATGGGGATTAGGGACCAAAATTATGTAAATAAAATTGAATTAATTAAAATTAAATTTAAAATCCGAATAAAATAATTGTAAATGTTGTGTGTTGATGTAAGAGGTGTGGGTGCTTAGTGTGTGTGAGATTGTAAATGTGTGGTATTGTGTGAGTGCGTGCGTGAGGATACCAATGTAATATGTCATATTATATTATTTTAGATTCGATTGTAATAGCTTTTCAGTTTCAGTGTAGTCCAAAGCTAGTAGCCAGATCTTAAGTTTCTTTTTCACATCATGAGTCTTAAGGGGATAAATGTTGAGGGTTTTGTTTAACTTATTGTAGAGGAAAGTGGCAAGGTATACCCGCTGTCACTTAGCAGACACCGTATGGCAGCGAAGAGGTAAGCAGACATTTGCAACGGTGCGTTTTTTTTTCAGTTGGTGGGAGATATGGCGTAATACTGTGCTGCTTGGTGACTACTTGTAGAATATAATTCTGTCTGACTGTTAATATTTCACACTTCTCATGTAACACCTTAGTGGGGAATCGAAACGGTTTGAAGGTCATGACTTTAAGTAGGGATCTTTGAGCCCTCTCAAGGTGTATCAGCAAAGTTTTGCAACCCCCACCCCATACAGCAACACAATATTCCAAAACTGACTGCGCAAGTGCATAGTATACTGTGCGCAGAAGTTTAAAATCAGCTACATATCTCAGTTTTTTAAAAGACCAAATAAGTTTCCTAACACGCGTTGTTGTTAGATTTATGTGCTGGCGCCAATCTAGCCTATCATCTACTATCACACCAAGGTATTTCACATGTGAAGATTTAGTAAGCGCTGTGCAAGAGCATTTAGTGGAGTACATTAAGTCGCACATATGAAATTTTATATCTAAATTATCCGGTTTAATTTTAGAAAAGGAGAATTGTAGATAAGTAGATTTAGCAATATTTAGCGTGAGACGATTAGATCTTAGCCAATGGCTAACCTTATGCAGTCCTATTTCAGCACTTCGTTTAACCTCATCCCAAGTCCCTCCATGAAATACTAATGCCGTATCGTCAGCATAAGTGACAATCTTACCGTTCATGAGTGGCAGCTGGCAGAGGTCATTTATGTAAATCAAGAAGAGACTCGGGCCAAGAATACTACCTTGGGGAACGCCGTAAGTGACCCAGGCATCAGAGCTAACGTTGTCTTTAATTTTGACTCTTTGAGTCTGGTCACAAAGGAAATCTCTAAAAATGCTTAGAGCAGCACCACGAATACCGATCTTCTCCAGCTTATCCACAAGTAAGGAAATCATGACAGTGTCGAAAGCTTTGGCTAGGTCTAGAAATATGCCAATACATTTCTGTTTTTGATCTAGTTTTAGCGTGACGTGATCTACTAATTGGCTTATGGCATCTTCAGTGCTTTTTCCTGACCTAAATCCAAATTGGGCATCTGACAGTATTTCATTGTGCTGCAAATAGTTTGTGAGTCTGTTATTCAGCACCTTTTCTAATATTTTGGAAAGTGTCGTAAGAACTGAGATGGGCCTGTAGTTTCCGACATCGTCCTTTTTCCTTCCCTTGTGGACAGGAGTAATAAGAGACTTCTTGAATACTCTTGGAAAAACCCCTTGAGTAAGGCACATTTCGATTAGTTTAGTCAGATGGGGAACAATAATGTGACGAGCTAATTTGAGAAACTTGGCGGGGATACAGTCCTACCCAGTTGCACAGTCATTCTTGAGATTTATTATCAGCTCTTCAATTTCAGCTTCGTCTGGAGGGAGCAAAACGATAGAGTTTAAGGCAGGGGTTACGTCAAATTTATAATTATTTGGTGTTGTTATTTTATCGGCTAGTTGTTTGCCAATGTTAGCAAAGTAGGTGTTTATATCGTTTACAGCTCTTAAAGCACTTTTACCTGGGAGTAAAAGATGATCCCCATCTGAATTCGCTTTTGGGGTGTTAATAATAGATTTAACGGCATTCCATTTATCTCTATTGTTATTTGTATTTTCTAGTAAAGACTTTTCGTATATTCTTTTCAATTTTTTCAAAAGAGTATTACAAAAGTTTCTATACCTTTTGAACGTCAATTCAGCAGAAGTATTTTGTGAGTTCTGTGTGTATAGTTTATGAAGTTTATCCCTATGGCGAATACATCGCAGCAAACCAGGGGTAATCCAGGGCTTAAGTAATCTTTTCCTGCAGGGACGTGAGGTTAATATTGAATTTTGTGTGATTGCTTTAGAAATATGTTCGACAAAAAGAGTAGCGACATCATTTGCATCTGAGTTGCAATTAACAAACGAAAAATCAACGGTTTGCAAATGTGTGAGAGCAGCATCATAATCAAGTTTCCTGTACTCGTTGATTCGTTTGCTATTAGGGTTTGAATAACCAAGACTTAAAAGGACAGAGGCGTGGTCAGTCACTGTTGATTCTATTACAAATGCATCAGCAGTGTGGGGTGAGTTTAGCATCAAATGGTCCAGACAGTTCGCAAGCCTTGTTGGAAAGATATGTGCAGGGAGGAGCCCTAATTCAGCAGTTAGATTTAAATAGGATGCACTGTTTCTGTCACTTCTGTTTGATTTAATATCGATGTTGATATCGCCAGAAATTAATATGTGTTTCGCTTGAATTGGTCGTAGAATCTTGTCTGGTGAGTCGAGAAAGCTGTTTGTACTACTGTACAAACAGCTTTCTCGACTCCACCACAGATCTCCATCCACGTACTCGTGGATGGAGATCTGTACACCGCCAGTATATAAATATCTGGATAAACTTTTAGTAATAAGAAACTAGCGTCCTTAGACTCTGGTTCTTTCACGGTGCATTTTATATTTTTCTTGACGTAAATTACGATGCCCCCATTTTGATTGAGCCTAGTCTTGCAGGAAAAAGATTCATAGTTCACAATAATAGGTATCGGTTTGTGCTCTGTTAGCCAGCATTCAGTGAGAATTATAATATCCATATCGAACGAAAAGGTAGCTAGTTGTACCTGAAAATTGTCGAAGTTCTTATATATGCTACGGATATTTTGGGTTATAATTTTCAAAGACTTTGTCGTACTACTACGTATTATAGTATTACAAGTTTCAGTATCACAGAAATAGCTGTTAGCCACAGAGATAGTATCCAAATCTGATCCGATAGTATTGGAGTTATTAGCCATTGGAAAAACGGTCTGAAAATATGTCACGAATTGGCGTTCTATATAAGAAATATTTACAAAGACAATAAGGGAATGCCTGGGAGACTTCAAGAATGATCTCGCTACATAATAGATTAAACCCGTTATTGGGTGATATTGTAGGACATATTAGTAGGTATACGTGGTTGTGCATGTGTATGATGGTAGTTTGGTTGTAGTGTAATGTACATTGTGTATATATGTGTTTGAAATTATGAATTAGCATATTTTTATAAATTGATAATACTGAGACAAAAAGCAAAAGATAAAAATAACATATGTAACTGGAAAAACATAAGAAAGCAACTAGTCATTTGTTCAGACGGAGGTTGTTGATGTCAGATTCAGTTTTAATCAATATTTGTTTGTCGCCTTCAATTTTACGCAGAAACACTTTCCCAAATGACGTCCAGCAGAACTTGTAGCCATTATCCTTCGCATAATTTCTAGCTAGGAAATATAGGCGTTGCGCTTTAATAGTCAGGATTTCAGTTATGTATATTGGTTTTACTGGTCCTTCTTTATTGATGTGGGTAGTATTTAATTTGCTCCCGGTATTTCTTTTATTGAATAGGCGTAAGTTTTTTATAATGATTTCCTTTGTCGTGGCGGTAGAGAAGTCAACCATGATAGAAGAAGCGCCTTCCTTTTTGCTTAAACGGTAGACATCTTTGATATCTTGCAGTTGCAGAGGAGTCCTTAAAACGCTTGCCGTTGCTGTGATAATTTTACATAGGTCTTCCTTAGTTTCGCCTTGCTTTTTGGGTATATTTTTTATCTCAAGTTTGGACGCATTCATCGTTCGTTCCAGGTATTCCATTCTTTCCTCAAGCTGACATATGTAAGTGCGATCAATTTTTCTTTCCGCTTCCAAATTCTCCAGTTTGCTCACCATATCGTCATATTGTTTTGAAATATGGATAACAGATTGTTTAATATCACCATTTTGGGCTTTGATTTCAGTGATAGTCTCTTGTAGCGACTTCAGCTTGCTGTCAGTTTGAGACGTGTGAGTTTTTAATAGTTCACGAATTTCCTGCATAAAGGCAGTACAACCAGGGCTGGGCAAAATACATGCTTTGCTTTAATTGAAATACAAATTACAAAATACTGTATCGCAAGTAATTAAAATACGAAATACAAAATATATTTAAGTAGGGTATTTGAAATATAAAATACAAAATACAGTATTTTAGCTATTTTTAATTGAAATACAAATTACAAAATACAAAATAAGTAATCTAGACCAGGGGGCCGAGTCTGCTATTGCAATAGTGCCGGAATGGTGGATCATTCATTTTTAGTGTTCCGTAGCCGAATGGCAAAAAACTGAACCCTTATAGTTTCGTCATGTCTGTCCGTCTGTCTGTCTGTCTGTCTGTCCGTCCATCGGTCCGTATGTCACAGTCATTTTATTCTGAAACTATTAGGACTATACATGTGAAACTTGGTAGGTACATCTACCTATTATTTATATATTATATTCTATGAACCTATTCCGATTTTAAGAAAAAAAAAAAATTAAAATGGGGATACATGGGGGCCGTTCAAGTATTACGTAAGCACATTTATTGCAATTTTTCCTCCCCCTCGTCAGCAAAAGTAAGCAAAGCTCTTACCCCTCCCCCCATGCTTACGTAAATATTGGTACAATTGATTGATTCATGAGCAGCAGTTATAAATCTAGAAATAAGGAATAGATTTGGAATAGAAGTTTGTAACGCACATAATATTCATTTAAATAAACTTTACCGACACGGAATTCAACAATTCATTATTTGTAGGAATCCCCGAAAATGCATTTCGTTTTGAAGCATAGACAGTGTGTGTTGCTACATGTGTAAAAAATTAAATAATTATTGCTGACGTAATCACTATCTAGCTAGATCCCCCTACCCCCCATGTCATCAAAAATAAGCAAAGCAAAGACCCCCCACGCCCCCCTGTAGTGCTTACGTAATACTTGAACGGTCCCATGGAACTAAAACTGAAAATATTTTTTCATGAAACCTATGCGTGTGTGGTATCTATAGACAGGTCTTTAAAAATGATATAGGGGTTTCTAAAACCACTTTTTCATAAAGTCAATAGTTTAACCCTTTACCAGGCCTCGGACAAATCCTGCAGTAATAATGATTTTTTCGTAGATTTAGATGAGTGATAACGTTTGATATGAGATTTTATCAGTTATATTTAGAAAATTTGCTGAAAACCTGAAAAATAACATGTGGGGAAACATAATCCCATTGCCTGTTTAGACGACGGCTTTTACATCTATGTATATTTAAAATAAAAAACGAATGTCATTCGGATAGCATTTTTCCTGTTTGTTGTTCAAATGAAAAATGTAATGTAAGCACTTATTCTTTATTAAAAAAAAAAGATTAATACACAATAAACAACTAAAAAGGATTGAGAATGAACTAAGAAGTTTTTAATTCTTCTTCTGGATTTTCGTTACAATACAAGAAAAAAGAAACAATTAAAAAGAAAAAGAAAAGAAAGAAAGAAAGCCACAAAAATCAAAATCCAGAAATTTTCAAAGAATTAATTCAGGATTTCTGGATTTTGATTTTATTCGTCAACAGAAAGAGTAAGCATTTCAGCCAAGTCACGCTCATAATGTGACTCTTCATAAGCTTGATGTGCATCATCGTCTAATATTTGTAATAACTGTCGGTCTGATGTACCTTGAATTTCGTTCAATCTTGCGTTAAATGGTTTTGGGACATAATCTAAATATATTATGGGTCTTCATCTTCATCATTTTCTTCCTCTGATGAAAACATTTTATTTATAATATTTTCGACCTGTTGATCGTTTATTACCTGAATAACAAAAAAATACACTAAAGTAGACTGACAAAATAATGACGACAAAAGTTTACCACTAGGTACCCACATTTTATATTTCGATAAATGACCGTGACTTAATCCTAAATAAAACCCGCGGCAAAAACCTAGTATAAAATAAAAATTTCAATTTATCGGGCAATGGACATATAACTCCCGCAATAATTAGGCATTCACAGGCTTAGGTCTTATGGTTCCCCACATGTTTTATTTCGTTATATCATGATATTTTAGATGGATTTACCTATAATGTATGTACAAATCACTAGAATAACTCAAATTCTATAACATATCAAAAAATTGTACGAATTACCTTTCTCCGATTCGCCATAATAAAAAAAATACGGTGCACTTGTCACAAAAATGTTCGTTCAGTGGCCGACCACAGAAGAAATGGCTGCAAAAGTGACATTTGCGTTCTGTTCCACTTTTTTTCGTGTTACCATAATGTAATACTTCTATTTTGGCATTTTTGACAGATTGTGGGTGATTCTTAACCGAAACCTGGTAAAAAAACTCCTAAAAAATATATGCGGGAAATGCTCAATCCATAGCCTGGCTAAGGGTTAAAAGATATAAGCTTCCAAATTGGTAAAATGTGTCCCCCTCTAACTTCTATAATAATGGAGTTCTTCTATAATAATTTCAACCAAAATTGGTTTGAACGAGATCGGGTCAGCAATTTTTAAGAAACAGCATATTTTCTAAAAACCGCAAATATAACTTTGTAATTCATACAAACACTATGTGAAATAAAGTTATTTGGCGTAGTTGTAAAAAATGTAAATAAGTTTTAAGAAGTTTGTAATGTTATTTTTTTCGTTAAATAAATATACGTATTATATTATATTATTATAATTTCAACGGAACCCTTCATGAGCGAGTCTGACTCGCACTTGGCCAATTTTTTATTTGTAGATTTTGACAAGTTTGGTAATCTATTATTATAATGTTCAACCACTGACACTCCATTGAAAGAAATGGCTTAGAATGGTAATCTCGTACACAATGACAAATGAATGACTGACTTACGCGGTATTCTGCTAAAATTTTTACAGTTCCAACCGAATTTTGGTCGATTAGCACCATTTTGTATAGTAATAAATATAGGCTTCTCTATTAAAGATAATTTAAAACACATAAATCAAAACACCGGCCGCTAAAAAAAAACAGATAAAACGTCAGTAAGCAGTAATGTCACATTTGACTTTGACAGCTAAAATATTATTAGTATAGATTTACTACATTTCTATTAACAGGTTTTATAATAATGGCAATACAACTATGTCAATTTATAACACAATTCTACTAGGAGACCATTATGAATTTAACAGATTACGAACTTTTAGCAAAATGACAATGCCATTCATCGACAATTAAGAAATCAATGATAGACTATTGTGGCACTATTGCAATAGCAGACTTGAGGCCCAGCACGGGCTGAAAAGTAGAGGAAAACAACATGAATTAATCAGTAAAACCAGAGTTTCCTTTCATAAACACTAACTTTTTAAATGTACTGTCAGACAAACAGCCTCTTGTTGGAGAATGAATAAAACCTGCTAAAAAAACAATCTTTCTACAGGTCCTGATGAGCAGAAACTTGTGTTAAATTGTGTGAACACATTTTTGTTCGTTCTACACAGAACAGAAGCTTTATTTATTCCGTGTTTGGAAAAAGCTAGAACAAACCATTATGACTTGACAAATTGACATATTAGCTTCACATTGACAATTTGACGTAAGTCCATTTTTTGCGTTTTGTGGCTGCTTTACCATCATTACACTCTCGCGGTCTCGCCTCGCACTCACACTCACGATCGTTAAATGAATAAAGGTTAAATGTATTTTAATGTTAAAATGTATTTTGAAGCCTCAAGTATTTGAAATACTAATTACAAAATACATCGGCGTCAGGTATTTGAAATACGAATTACAAATTACATTTCAAAGAAGTAATTGAAATACAAATACCAAATACGTATTTGTATTTCAATTACGTATTTTAATTACAAGTAATTCAAATACTGCCCAACCCTGAGTACAACCATCATCGCGTTTGCGCTTGCGAGAGTTTACGTTTTCCAAATCAGGAGTCGAAGTGGGCAAAGCTTTTTGTGAGGTTACGGCGCACGCTGTTAAATGGACATCAGATTCACTTCGTGCAGGAGTTTGAGGTGGTGTGCGTCTTAGTGACATAATTATTGATAATAAATATATATAACTTATTAAATAATGCTTGGCAGTATAACAAAAGCAATATTTTTGGTCAAGGTTGTCAGGTTGCTTCCAAAGCACCACCAAAATAAACAAAAAGCATATCGTGTTACTAAGATTCGATCTCGCACCTCCTCTATCACCAGTCCGACTAACTTTGTACAGGGCTATTCCAATACAATGAGTAAGCCCCAATTACAAGTATAGTTCTCGCCAGTAACGTTTTAGGCGAAGATTGTATTTGGATTTTATGACCATATAAGGTAGCGTTTCTCGTCGTACGGTGCGTTCTGACTCACCGGCTATCAGCGAATAGAAGCGAAGCGCGGCGTGTGACTCACTGTTGTTTACTTGTTTCTTTCTTCAAGCTTAATTGTCGTAATTATATATTAACTCACTCGTTTGTATGCTATGTTTATTGTTTATGTTTCACTGAGCTTAGGTTTCACTTAATTATAGTAAGTAAAATAATTTAGTTTAATTAGAGCGACTTGCGACACGTGCACGTCTGGCTCGTAGAGTGCGCGGAAGAGCAGTCATTGTAGAAAGAGAGGGCATTTTGTTTAGTAATTTCGTTCATTTATGCCGCTATTGTCAATTTTTTTTCTTATAACATATTATTGTTATAAGAAAAAATTGACGTACGTAAAAGATTGACGTACGACTTACTAAGGGAAATCATTTCTTTTCAAAGATTATAAATAAAAAATAAAAAATGAGTGTTAACATTTCCTAACTTATTATTAACATCTACACTTGTTGCCGCGGCGAGAATCGAACTCGAATCGCATGGCGATTGGTGGTTAAGTCCTAGCTACGCCGCTACGCTAGCTAAAGCTAGTCGATATGGTTCAATAGCCAGTAGCCAAATGGAAATGGAAAAGCAGCTGGCTATTAGACCACAAATAGCCGGCTAGCTAAGCTATTGAAATTTCGGCTAGTTACCCATCTCTCAGCGTTGCCAGATGTACGAGAAATCTCGTAACTTTACGAGATTTAGCAGTCTCTGTACAAGAAACGAGAAAATAAAAATCTCGTACACTCTTTTACGAGATTTTAACAATTTTGTTAATACAAACCAAAAACATTTAAAGCCGGGTCCGCTGCGACGTGTTTTCGTGTTTGCAAACAGTATAACATTGTTTGCTAACCGAATATAGGCGTGGCTTAACAATTTGGTTAGCGAAAACACAATAACATGTTTGCCGTCTCAAATGGATAACATCCCCTGCGTTCGCCTGCGGGGAGGGAAAGTGACGCATTTTGTGTTCGTGCTCGCTAGAGAAAAACGGAATCGTTCGAAGAGTGTGTTGATTGTGTATGACAATTCTCTTTGGTTTGTGATGGAATGGAATAAAGAAAATACTTTGTCTTTTAATACTATATTTTCTTCTCTATATCTGGTAAAATTAATGATAACAGCTCTTGATAATCACTTTCTGAACATCTAAAACTAAACAAAAACATTACAACAATTGGCGCAGCGGACCTGCGGTTTTACTAACATGTTTTGCTAACATGTTTTGATAACATGTTTTGTTAGAAAATTGGCGCAGCGGACCCGGCTTAAAGAAAACAATGTATGTCCATGCCACAAACTCGACTAAGTACATCACTAGATTCATTACCTCATCACTAAATGTATCTTTAGTCGTTGACCGGGGAAATACCGCTAGATGTATTACACTATACATATGTACTAGTAGTAAGTACCTACAAAATGTATTACTTAGGTTAATAATTTGTTTTATTTTTTGAAGTTTTTGGCAAAATAATTAAAAAACTATGAATCACCTGGAGTAAAGTTTATTCATTTGGCGGTCCCAAACTTAAGGAATAATCCTACGCCAGGCTAGCTAGTACATAGTACATAGTGTACCTAAATTAAGGTCTTAGATTTTTTAAATGTATACTTTTAAGAGATTTTGTATTGAAAGTACGAGATATTTGACAGCCCTAGTACGAGATAAAATTCGGTACCTGGCAACCCTGCCATCTCTATTTCCAGTGGACAGCGATGCGCACGAATTTCTGGACGCCATATTTTAGTTTATTCTTATATGTATATAAGTAGTTTAGGGTTTTTGTTTAAGTGTATATTCCATTATTGATTAAATAAATAAATATTTACTTAAAAAAATATATAGTGTGTATTATTTTACTATATAAGTATTTCATATTGTACACATAAAAATGTTGTAAAAAAACGAAGTATCAAAACCGTTTTCATCGTACTATTTAGGGTTACAACAGTCGACATGAACGACAGTGGCACTACCATTATTTTCATGACTTTTTTGCCAAGCTGTAGAATATTGTAACCAAACAGAATGTCAATATGTTCATACAAAGCGTAAATAGGTTCATACATACGTCCTTGAAAATTCTGAAATGTCAAACAAATGTCTGTCAAGTGTCAACTGTCAAGTGATGCAGTGAATGCGTTTCCTTTCTTAGTAATTGTATTTGTAAATTAAACCAAATTAAAATGATGTTTGATAGTTTTTCTTTATTAATTAAATAGATTTTGGTTTCTCCGATAAATTAATCAATATGTTTCGAAACCTACTTATATTGTTCGTGACAATTGTCAAAGTAACGCACAGTTTTTCTGACATTGGAAAATGGGATTTACCGCTGAATGGGGTAAGGATAATATTCATTACATACTATGAAAGTTTATGATGAACTAAATAAATGATATGACCTCCTCCTTTTCGATCATACAAACACCATTTTGCTTCATTGTCGATTATGATAAGGGACTGAATACTTAAACTATTTATGGATATTTTTCTGACTCATTGTTTAAGCTTATTTACAGAAATACTCATCAGCGAATCTTAATTGCTAGACAACGAGTTAAGAGCTCTAAAAATGTAACTTAACAAATTAGCTAGTCACATATAAAATTAGGTAAAAAAATGCTCTTATACATATCGATACCCTAATTTGCAAACCTATTAACTCCTCTGGAGCAAATTTTACAGGAGAGACTTAAAACGTCATAATAAATTTATTTTACGCAATAAAGAAAAACCAAAAATCCCGTTGGAAATTATGCTTTTTATTTAACTAAAAACACTTAAAAACCTATTTTTTTTATAACCATTTGGTTTTATAGTGAAAAAAAGGAGTTGTTAGATTTGGTTTAAGCAATAATTGAAACTAAAAGTGGAGTTGTTTGTTTTTATCTTAAACTTTAAGCACAGTACAATCGTACAAACAAATTGTGTTTTATAATGAAAATAATTAATTTTCGTGTGGCTAATAGATGACTTAAGTTGCTGTAGATCAGAATTTTTTTTTCGTGATTTTTCTTCTTTCGTCATATAAGTTTTTTAGGTCCTCCACCCTCACAGGGTTTTTCTTTGATTGAGGATCCTCCACTCCTCGCCAAACCGCAGCTTGTACATTACATCTCCATTAGGTCTGTACTGCAGAGCTCTCAGATCAGTAACCTGTAAAAAAAAACACTTGATTTTATAAAGCCTCCCTGTAAATAATCACATAACAAACATGTAGAAAGAAGGTCTTAAGTCATGATAATTTGAAACAAAGCATGCAAATTGAAAGAAAATAAGCGTATACCTTTGGATCCCCTTTGGAGAGTTGACATTCTTTCTGGTGGTAACTCACAATGGTTTCCGTCTCAGGTTCATTCTCCGGTGCAGTAGGCTGTATATGGATCCGTATTGATTCTAATAGTGTTAGGTTATTTGAAGGAATGTGAGTATCAAAGGCATCAAGGGCAACATCGGAATTAGTAGCAATGGAAGTATCTTCATAGTAATGTCGTTATTAGCAATATTGTTGGCATTCATTGTTTGCACAGAAAGCAACATTCTTTTAGCTCGTGCTTTAGACATATTCCTGCACCAAAGAGAAAAGAAACATAAAGCAAATAAAACAAAAAAAAAGCATCAGGATAGTAAACATCATTCCAAAGTGTCACAATAAATAACAAAATCACCATTTGTTTCCAGCAACGAAATATGCTCAAAATATGTCTACACTTTGTCTAATGTAGAATGATACTTTTGACAGATGTCACTTCCTTATTGCAACATACTAAGGTTGCGTTTGTTTCCTTATATTTGGTTGGACATTGCAATAGCAACTTTATACCCTCTACATAGGTGTCAACTGTAAAAAGTATCATCCTATATTACACAAACTGTAGCAGTTTCTATTCAACGATCAAAGAGAGCTACATGTTGTTGTTCATGTTTGGTTGGTGGAAACACATGGTAAGAAAAACACTGCACCAAAAATCTACAAATTTAATTTTCTGTCATCATCATGTACAATTAAGCGACGCGCACGAAAGGTTAAGTAGGTACTAGTAATATTGAAGTCTCGTATACACACACACACACACACTCGCACTTCACATTAATAAAATTAACACTTCTCCACATGATTGTACAATGTACATAGTAAAAATTAAATTATTACAGTATCACAAAAACTTTGCGACAAACATTATCAACTCCAAGCATCACACCAAAATAATAACTCCAATCCCCGTGCAAATTTTCCAAAAAAACATGTCAAAATAATGTTACAAGGCTGTTTAAATCATAAATACACTTACCTTAATATATCTTTTTACTGTTTTTAAGCTTCAAACGGTGATAAAACACACTTTAACCATTTGTTTTGAAAATAAATATTCGGGAGCATGCGTACGCTTCTGTGACGCCATACAAAATGGCCAACTGCGCGGGAGATATTCGATTATTTTGTCAAAATCGATGCGTTTCGATTCACGCGGAGTTGTTTGATTTTCAAATGGCGTTTTACACCAATACAGTTGGGAATCAAGGAGTTATTAGTATTTAAAAAAATAGAGCAAAAAATCTAGTTTCTGCCGGTATCAAAAGTCATTTTTCATGAAAAAGTGGAGTTATTAGGTTTGCAAATTAGGGTATCGATATTATTTCCAAACAAACATTTTTTTGCAAGCTATATTCAATGTAGAATATGTCAATACAGCATATATAATCCAGAGCATTGTGTTATACACAATTTGCAATGCTTCTATTTTGTATAATAAACAGAATGAAAGCATTGCCAAGTTTCTATTACAATTCATTATGACCAAGGTTAATTTATTATTTTTCAGGACAATTGCATGTTTACACTAGCTAAATCATTATTTAAGGATTCACGGCTCATCATAATGTGTAAGTATACTACAGTTTTTAAATCTTTATGCTGATAATACTATTTTTTTCTGAATATTATGAAAGTTAGAATTACTATACTTTTTGATAAATCTATGCATACTTTTTGCTTTATATAGCTTGACAACTGCTAAGTATGTCAAGTTGTATCTATCACCTTTCTTATGTGTACATTTACAATATCTCAGTGTTGATTTGATATACTGGGAAAGCAATTATTTTTATCTTATAAGAACCCTGTAAGATAAAACTTAACGAAATAGTATATTTAACTGACTAAAAAATAAAAAATATATTTATTATTATGCTATACAGCGTGTAACCAAGGCACTATATACATACCAAAGGCACGGCTTCTTTGAGTGATATCAAACGATATTGCAAGGGTTTTTTAATCCTATCTCTACATGTTCGGAAGTAATGAGAATTTTTAATACAGTGATACCAGAAACCGAACTTTTCAAATTGAAATAAGCATATTACTAGCACTAAGTCAGCTGATCGGTGTCAGTGAACTATTTGTAAATAAAAATAAACCTCTTACTCCTGGTAATTCTGAATAAAAGGTTCCGCATGTTTTATTTTTTGTTTACAAAATATGATTACTGACTTTTCCTAAACTTTGATTATTTTTGGGAACTAGCTACAATACAATTAATTAGTCTAGGTATCAAATTTATCTAAATAAACCTGCTTGCATTGTCATGTGTATCATTTACACACTTGTTGGTTTTTTACGTAGGTAGTTGTCCTTGTGTAGAACATTACTTTGTAGATAATTATTATTTACAAAGTAATCTTCCACCCCCCCTATTTATTCAATTCACAGATCGAATCCCGTGCTCTTGAATCAATCTTCTAAAAATTCATTAAAAATCGTAATCAAAATTTTAAATAACATTTAACACACCTTTATTTTATGACATATTTACAGTTGCCAGTCAGGTAGGTAGGTATGTCTAAACTTTTAATAAATAATAATTGATAACCTTTCTGGTGTAATTTAATGACTTTCATACAGATGGTACAGCTACAGATGTAGTTGGTTAACATAACAATACTAACTAAACTAATACAGAATACGACTGACGCCGAGCGATTAATTTATAAAATACAGCTATGTCATTCGAAGTAAGAACTTCTATCAAACCGTAAAATGTTTCAATCTTTGCTTAGTGCCAACATAAACAATGCGGACAAGTTAAAAAGTGTTGGCATATTATGTAATTAATTTTGTTTGAAATAGATAAACCTACCTATTCGCTGTTTATGATTGTCAGCACAATACATTGGGCAAATATGAACTTATTTATATGCCCTTATCATAATAAATTTTTTTGATTCACCTTACTATTGAATCGAGTTGCTTATTGTTTCGAAAAATCGTCCCATTCCAATCGTACCATTGAATTGATAATAAAAATGGAATCCTTACGTGCATCCTACAACAAATTGCTTAAATAAACATTATTATTTGCCATTAGAACTTAAAATAGAAAAAGGATTTAGTAACAATTAATGTCAGGCCCGTTGGTATAGTGGTCAGTGGCACTGACTGCTATGCGCAAGGTCGTGGGTTCGATTCCCACCTAGGACAAATGTTTGTGTGATGAGCACAATCAATTGTTCTTTGTCTGGGTGTAATTTATCTATAATATGTATATGTATGTATTTAGAAATATATATGTATGTTTATCAGTTGTCTAGTACTCATACCACAAGCTCTGCTTAGTTTGGGACTAGATGGCGTTGTGTGAAAGTCGTGGAATATTATATTATACTAGCTTCCGCCCGCGACTTCGTCCGCATGGGAAAAATTCCCCCGATTTTGAAACATTCTTCATTAGTGCTCCGCTCCTATTTGTCTTAGCGTGATGATATATAGCCTATAGCCTTCCTCAATAAATGGGCTATCTAACACTGAAAGAATTTTTCAAATCAGAACCGTAGTTCCTGAGATTAGCGCGTTCAAGCAAACAAACAAACAAACAAACTCTTCAGCTTTATAATATTAGTATAGATATGGTTTAATTGAAAACTAGTACATTTTAGATACAATCTTATTTATCACTGGACAAGGCAGCTTATCTGATGCTTTTAAGATAAAACATATAAATGGCAGTGTTATCAGCTCTCTAAAACATGTGTGACTCATGTTCTAATAGTTGGATTATGTTCTATTACAAATGCAATTCCAGCTGTTTCAATTTTAATGCCCTTACAAATTATTGAAATTATACACCTTAACAGCTAACGGTTAAAATAAAATATGCTCCTGTTCACCTGTACTGTAAACCACAAATAGCAATTTTACAGGAGAGTGTTTCAAATATACTATTGATCGATACAATATGTGAATATAGTTAGTAATACTGAATTGTATAAAGATTAATTGAAAAATGCAGTTTTTATTGCTATTAGTATCTATGAAACGCTCTCCTGTAAAATTGCTATTTGTGGTTTACAACAATTTACGTAGGAGGCATCAATCTATATTAGAACTAAAAGAAGCTTACACTTTTATTTACCTACTAGCTTCCGCCCGCGACTTCGTCAGGGTGGATAAAAATCCCCCGATTTTGAAACATTCTTCATTAGTGCTCCGCTCCTATTGGTCTTAGCGTGATGATATATAGCCTATAGCCTTCCTCGATAAATGGGCTATCTAACACTGAAAGAATTTTTCAAATCAGAACCGTAGTTCCAGAGATTAGCGCGTTCAAGCAAACAAACAAACAAACAAACTCTTCAGCTTTATAATATTAGTATAGATATGGTTTAATTGAAAACTAGTACATTTTAGATACAATCTTATTTATCACTGGACAAGGCAGCTTATCTGATGCTTTTAAGATAAAACATATAAATGGCAGTGTTATCAGCTCTCTAAAACATGTGTGACTCATGTTCTAATAGTTGGATTATGTTCTATTACAAATGCAATTCCAGCTGTTTCAATTTTAATGCCCTTACAAATTATTGAAATTATACACCTTAACAGCTAACGGTTAAAATAAAATATGCTCCTGTTCACCTGTACCAACAATGTAATATATGTATTGTACCTATAAACTCTTACTACTACCCAGGGCCGGATTAACCATTAGGCGGAGTAGGCAACTGACTAGGGGCCCCGCATCAACTAGGGGCCCAGGCCCAGTGCACGCACCAAGAAAACATGTTTCTTCGAACGAGAATTTGATGTGTGTGAACTTAAGGACCTCACTGGTATCTCACAAAATACAAATCGTTAAATTTTGTAGTAAAATTAAAACAATTTTAGAACAAATCTGGGAATAAGTAACCAAATCTATTAAAAACCACAGCCCTTAATGTGCGTTTCCTCAGTTCATACACGATTTGGTCAGTCAAAGTAAGAAAATGGGCCCCGAGAATGCCATTGCCTTAGGGCCTCTGATAGGGTTAATCCGGCTCTGCTACTACCTAAAATCTTAAAACTAGACGCTAACATATTTACATAGTATTTTAAATAATACAGTCACCCTCAGTTTTTTTGCAACAACTTTTTAGTTTAAGTGCTGAGCATGAGGTGTCGGGTTCGATTCTCGGGTCGGCCAAAAAGACAGGCGGACATTTCTCAGTATAGCCTAGCGTTTGGAAGTTGGCGGTGTATACCCCGTGCCTCGGAAAGCACGTTAAGGCGTTGGTCCCGGCTGTCATATGAACATCTGTGACAGTCGTTACGCGTAGTCAGAAGCCAGAAAATCTGACACTGGTCTGGCCTATAGATGCTGGCGGGAAAAATTCCGAATCATTCCCGTCGAATACTTCGGAAGTATTCCGAAACTTTGGGAATATTTCAACTGTCAAAAAAAAAACAGGAAAATCGACCTTTGAAGTCGGTTAATATACCAAAACCTGCTCCTACCTAAGTATGACAAATACTTTTCTGAAAACCGTATCAAAACGTGTTTGCTTGCAAGGTTTGCCTTTATTTGTTTTTATTGACTGGGCTATTATACGCGTTAAGTAGGTAGGTAATGATTAGTATCTAACTATGCGACTCGCAAATACTCGCGATGCGGACAGAGCTACATACAAACTAACCAAAAACATAGGTAACCGTTTTTCAAAAAACAAATAAAATATGCTAGGCCTGGTTTTTTATTCCACAACTGACAATTATAAAAATAGCATTCAATTTCGAAATAAGTAGGTACTACCTACCTAGAAACAAAAGAATAAAAACCGGTCAAGTGCGTGTCGGGCCACGCGCAGTGTAGGGTTCCGTAGTTTTTATAACAGCCAAGTGCGTGTCGTATTCGCTGACTGATCGTTTTGTACCATGCTCTAACTAAAAGCCAAACATGACTACCTAACTAATTTGACTTCCTATACAAATCCTCACCTGATCCGACAATTTTGCACGGAAAGTTTTTTTTTTTTTTTAGAGATTTGTATAAAACTTGTCATAGCCGGTGTTTTGAATTTAAATACGGACACAGAGCTACACTACTCAATCGTCACAAGAAACTAGCACGATACAACTGGCGCTTAGCGCCATCTATTGACATATCTATGGAGTTGTTCGAAATTTTCGAGTCAAATACAATTGGTCGACTATTACTCGTAAACTTGTAAAGCCCACTTATGTGTGATAGTTTTCCTTTAAATTTCGTTATATATAGGTACTACTGCCGTGACATTTGAATTTCTAACTACAACCGTTTAGTTGATAGAGGGGGAGGGACACTTGACTCTAACGAAAATTGGTACTTTAAAGCTTGATAAGTCACGAACAGTTTACTTAATCAAAAAACGTTCTTACCAAACCCCTAATATTTTTGAAAGACCTATCCAACGATATCCCACACTAAGGGATGAACGGAAAAACAAAATTATCATCCCACTTTACATGTAGGTACCCTAAATAATTGTTTTTTTCAAAATTTTATTTTACCACTTTTTCGGCGTCATTAACGTGTATACTCATGCCAAAGTACAACTTTCTAGTACCAATAGTTTTTGAGCTAAACCGCGGACAGACGGACAGACAGACGGACATGGCGAAACTATAAGGGTTCTGTTATGTTCGTTGTATGTTGAATGAAAGACGACTTTGTGGACTTATATTTATATTGGTTAACACATTATAATCAGACACAGTACAGAGTAGTTTCCCAGACGGGGTTTTCAGTAGTAAGTGAGACCGGACATAGATATCTTACCATAGATAATGAATAATGATGTAGACAATATTTACGTACTAATTAGTGATGCAACATCCCCCTTATTAAGTTTAAATTAAATACTAGACTGACAATTTATTTAACGCTACTGTGCTTACAATTATTTGACAACAACCTTAATGATACTTATGGTTACCTTACAACTAGACAACATTCTTAGTTAATTAGTCAATTTCTTCAATTAACCTTCTTGTAGGTTTAACAACACGACCAGACCTTGTTGTTACGCTTGAGGATGTTTGGGATGAGGATTCTGGAAGTCTAGACTCCTGTCTGTCACCTCCCTCTCCCCCTTGCGACGAGTTAGATAGCATAGGAGGATTTGCACTGTTGTGTGAATACTTATGTCTTAAATGTATTCTATTTCTCCTATACCTAACACCATTGACATCCTCAATGACATATGACCTATTGTTTTTCAGTCGTTGCTTGACTGTCGCTTGTTCCCAGTTGCTATCTGGTTTTCTTTTAAAGTAAACATGGTCATTGTGATGTAACATTGTCATTGACTTTGTGTTTTTATTATAGCACTTGGTTTTCCTTTGATTGTTTTTCTTGACTGATTCTGTATATTGTTGAAATGTTACTACTTTTGGTTTCAATTTGTTACATGACACTGGAATGTTATCTCTTAAATTTCTTGACATTAACAGTTGTGCTGGTGATGGTAAGTTATTTTTTGGTGTGTTTTTATACTGTAATAAAGCTATGTATGGATCTGTTCTGTTTTCTTTGCATTTTCTCAGCATGTTTTTTATTATTTTGACTGAGCTTTCTGCTTGTCCATTTGACTGTGAATGATATGGGCTAGTGACAACATGTTCTATGTCCCATTCATGTAGAAAATTTTTATATTCGACTGATTGGAAAGGAGGTCCACCATCTGACACTAACGACAATGGTATTCCATGACGTGCAAAAATTGACTTTAAATGTGTAATTACATTTTGTGATGTGCTATTTTTATTTAATAATGCAATCTCTATGTATTTTGAATAATAATCTGTGACAACCAAATAAACTAAACTATCAAAATGCATTAAATCAACACCAACTTGTTGCCATGGATACTTACATATTTCAAAATTTTGTAGTGGTTCTTTTTGATTACATGGTTTGAATTTAGCACATATGAGACATTGTTCAACTACATTCTTAATATCACTTTACATATTTGGCCAATAGAGTGATTCTTTAGCTAATTTTAGACATTTATTTATACCTTGGTGACCTTTATGAATTTTTTCTAACATTTCTTTGTACATAGACTGTGGTATTATTAATTTTGACCCTTTGAAGACTAATTCTTTGATTACATGTATTTCACCTTGAATATTCCAGAATGGTTTCACCAATGGACTGACATTGTTTTTATTTTTTGGCCAACCTTCTTTATAATATTTTATTAATAACTGCAAGGATTCATCAGTTTTAGTTTCCTGAGTTAATTTTGTGCTATACTCATCTGTAATTGCTAAGTTAGCATACATTAGATTGACATGACATGACATTTCTGATTCATTTTCAGGTGTGTAATGATCTTTTAAAGCTGCTTTTGACAAAGTGTCTGATATATACATTTCTTTCCCAGGAACATGTATAACCTCTAAATCATACTTTTGTAAAGTTAACATCATACGCTGTAATCTAGCGGGGACATCATGCAATGGTTTTTTGAATAGATAGACTAATGGTTTGTGGTCAGTATGCACTGTGACTCTATTTCCATATACATACTGGTGAAATTTTTCACAACCAAATTGTATTGCTAGTAGCTCTTTCTCTATTTGAGCATACCTTTCCTGGGTTTCTGTTAAAGTTTTTGAACTGTATGCAATAGGTTTATTTTTTTGTAATATGACTGCACCTAATGCTGACTTTGACGAATCGACTGACAAGACTAATGGAATCTTGGGATTATAATGAGCTAAGACTGGTGAGTTGGTAATCTCATCCTTTATTTTTTTAAGACATTCATTATGATTCTCATCCCATGTCCAGACTGAATCTTTCTTTAAAAGATTTCTTAATATTTGAGTTTTTTCTGACAGGTTACTTATAAAAGGTCCTAGATAATTGATCATACCTAGTATTCTTTGTAACTCCTTGACATTTTGTGGTGAAGGCATATTGACTATGGCTTTGACCTTTTCTTGGTCTGCTCTTGCACCATCTTTACTGAAGACATAACCCAAAAAACATACTTCTGAGACAAGAAATTTACATTTTGATTTGTTAAATTTTAAATTGACTTGACGTGCTCTTTGCATGACCCTGTGTAATCTCTCATTATGGACCGACTCATTTGGTCCGTACACCAAAATATCGTCTATGAATATTAAAACTCCTTCAATATCACCAAATAAATTCATCATAACTCTTTGAAAGATCTCTGATGAGGCATTTATGCCGTATGGTAGTCTTAAATACCTATATCTACCAAATGGTGTTTGAAAAGTACATAATTCTGAACTGTATTCGTCTAGACGTAACATCCAAAATCCAGAAAATGCATCTAAATGAGAAAAACATACAGCACCTTCGAGCTGTGACCTAATCTCATCAATTGACTTGAGAGGATAAAATTCTCTCATAATGTTCCTATTTAAATTTCTAGGATCAAGACAAATTCTTAACTGACCTGAACTTTTTACAGTTATGACGACTGAGTTGACCCACTCTGTAGGTTTAGTGACCTTAACAACTACTTGCATTTTCTCCATGCGATCTAACTCGTCGCGCAGTTTCGCTTGCAATGCAAATGGAACCTTCCTGGGCACACTTCCACGCATGGTACTGCATCGGGCTTGAGTTTAAGATGACAGACTGGAGGTAGACACCCAAGACCCTGAAAAACATCATTATATTGTGTAAGAATTTGCTTACTGAAATCTTGTATATATGATGATGACACTGAAAAGACTCTTTTTATCATACCTAATTTTTCACAAGTAGGGAGACCAAGGACATTTGGACAATCTAAATCTGTTACTATGAACATTATTATTTCTACAATGTTATTATTATTTATACAAAGCTTACAGTTTAAATTTATTTTCCCTAAAATCGGAATGTGTTTACCACCAAATCCTGTGACATTTATATTATGACATCTGTCAAGTGTCACTTTTGACATATACTTCTGACATCTAATGTTGTGAAAGGTTTCTTTTGACATGACATTTACATCTGCACCTGAGTCTATGATGCATCTGATCTGTTTATTTCCTATTGACAGGTTAATTTCCCATGACTGTTTTGAATTATTATTTTCCAAAGTGTTGACGTTATTTACTATATGACTGATATCTGAGTAATGACTATGTTGGCTGACTAATGATCCATTGTATAACTGTGAATTGACTGCTGTCTGATTATAATGTGTCTTGTTTTTATGCTGATTTCTTAGTGTGTTTTGTGATCCCTCAGACATGTGACCGTTTTCATCATTGAGATGTTGACACCTCTCAGACATTTCACAGTTTTCATCACTGAGATAATATGAATGACTTGACTGTTTTTTGTTTTGACAATTGGAGTCTATGCAAGATCTCTCAGATATGCCACTGTATTCATCATTGGGATACGAGTGACCTAGTTGCGACTGGTCTGAATGTGACCACTGTGACGGTACCCGCTCCGTCTGAGAAACCACTACTGCTGCTGTGTCTGTGTGTCTATGCGTCTGTGAATGTGTTTTCTGACTTATTGACTGACTATTATATGGATCATACTGACATGAATGATTCCTATGACTTTGACTCGACTTTAATTGACTTTTCAACATTCCAACAAAAAATTCTTGACTACTATTGTCTGAATTAAACGATTGCAACTGACTGACTTTTTTATTTTTACAGCAATATATAGCAAAATGACCAAAATAATTACAAGACCTGCATCGGACGTGTTGAGCCGGACACCTGTAGCGATGAGACTGCCCACAGCGACCACATGTCTTCGAGTCGCTGTTTGAATTGGTGACTTGCGACTGCTTGATGCTGATGCTGACCTGCGACCGCTTGAAGGTGACTGGCGACTGCTCGAAGCTGATCTGCGACTGGAAGCTCGCTGTCGACCATCTCCTCGATGGCTCCTACGACTAAGATGCATGACTTCTTCAGTGGAGACGCTGCCTTGGACAATTTTCTCTGCATCCTGCTGTGCGACTATGAGTGTCCTCGCCAGCTCTTGCATCCTCTGATATGTCAAATCAGGTTCTTGCAGTAACCTCTGACGTACATGTGACATGTCAATGTTCAGGTTTGCGATAAAAATATCTCTAATAAGAGATTCCCTTAGAGTGCCGAATTCACATTCTTGGCTTTTATTTTCGAGATCTGTGATGAAATCGTAGATGTTTTCAGATTTTTCTTGTCTGCGTGTGAAAAATAAATATCTGCACATTGTCACGTTTCTCCGGGGCTCAAAAAAGTTGTCGTATTTTTTCTTGACTTCGTCTAGCGTGGTTTCCTCTATTTTGAGGTTAAATGTGTTGAAAATATTTAAACCACGTTCTCCAATGGAGTGTAGTAAAATGGCGATTTTCCGTTTTTCGGTTGACTTGTCTAAGCCCGTGGCCAGCAAATATAATTCCAGCTGCTGCCACCATTTCTTCCACGCCTCCGCATTATTATTCGCAGAATCTGACGAGATTTGGAGATTTTTCACTGACGTGTGAAGTCCGCCATTTTCACCGACGGCGACGCTTTGATTCGGCATTTTTCTAGTTTCTTCGTTTTTATTTCGTTTTTACTTCTGACACCATGTTATGTTCGTTGTATGTTGAATGAAAGACGACTTTGTGGACTTATATTTATATTGGTTAACACATTATAATCAGACACAGTACAGAGTAGTTTCCCAGACGGGGTTTTCAGTAGTAAGTGAGACCGGACATAGATATCTTACCATAGATAATGAATAATGATGTAGACAATATTTACGTACTAATTAGTGATGCAACAGGTTCCTTGTTGACTACGGAACCCTAAAAATCCTGTTAATCGCAGGCTAACATATCTACATATAAAAATATCAACATATACATAATCAATCCCATTTATAATAAAATAAACATTTATATTTTACTCTCGTATCGTACGTACTCTCGCACTGAACAATAATTAACTCGCCCACCACACAACAAACAAACACGTTAATTCCCATTGAATTATTCGGGCGAAATATTCGGATTTCGGAAACATTCGATTGCGGGGTATGAATCTTTCTCGCGGGGGGAAAACTTCTCCGGGGAGCATCTCCCCTCTTACCGCACCCCGCACCGCCATCGAAGCGCGCGCAGCGCGGCGGGGCAGCGGCCGGCACACAGAGGGTCTTATTTAAATTCATTTTGAATCATTCTGATTTAAGGAAACTTTCCCAGAAGTATTCCGGAATTATTCCGAATTTTTCAGAAGTTTTGCAACTATAGTCTGGCCAAGGGGTATCGTGTTACCCAGTTACTGGGTTGTGGAGGTCAGATAAGCAGTCGCTCCATGTAAAACACTAATACTTAGCTGCGCCCGGTTAGACTGGAAGCCGACCCCGACATAATTGGGAAAAGGTTACATTTAATGAAATTCGCTTGAAATCAGTGTTTAATGAAGACAAATAAATAACCTTTTAAATTTTTTAATTTTGTTTAGGAGACTAGCTGTATCCGCGTCTTCTCCAGACAGAAATGAATCTGGCGAAATAACGTTTTTACATCCCTCTGGAACCGCCCAGAGGGATGTAAAAACGTTATTTCGCCAGATTACTCATTAGTTTCATCAGGGTAGTTCGCATTTTACATCATACTCTTAACTTCCGTGAACAATCTGAACGAAAAAAAAAAATATACGCGTCGACTTGATAACCTCCTCCTTTTTTTGTCGTCGGTTGAAAATATTAAAAAGCTTTGTTTGTGTTTTAGTATCACATAAATAAGCATATTTAGCTTAGTTGTAGGGGTTAACAAGATTGCTAGTAATGTAACTTCTAGCCACATTGATGGTCCTGTTTATAATAAAAAAATGAAAAGACGACCCACGGTGTAGCATGAACGGCATCACATAAAATGTTGGTCAAGTTTTGAATCAGTGCCTCGCATGAGACACGGCTCCAGCCCGCCACGGTATATCATAACTATATCTTTAATCTATCTACAGTCGATCCTTCAGGTCTGAAGCGGTTCTCTAAGCGTTTCTATCGATGACCATACAGAGAACTTTGCAACAGTGGGATCTGTTCGACTTTAGTTGTTTCGATCACCTTAACGGAGATCTCCCTCTTAATCTTTTGCCCTCGACATATACTCATCATGAGTGTCCAATAGTTGACTGCATATATGATAAAAGAGACTCTGTTCATCTTAAACGATGTGTAGAAACAACAACAACAGTTACAAAAACAGTACCAAAATAAAATGGGTTTATCCTATTTTATTTTGGTACGTGCCTACGGTGGCCGGAGATCAGCTCGCGATCCTCAAGAAGAGCATTGTCTCTCCCTCACGCGTTCAGCCTCCTCCTTCGCTAGCATGACAGCTTTGCAGAAGGCGACCGCATCCCATTCCCGCTCGCCCCGTACCATGGTCTGAACCAGGGACGGGCGCGAGAGATCGCCGCCGCCGATCGCCTAAATCTACCCACGTTGCTAGTAATCTTTAAAAAAAAAACATTACGCATGATGAGGTTTTTGAAGAAAACAATGTTCTTGCAAATTCATTCAAAATATAAAATTAATTGGTCTTCAGTTAATACACATAATTAAGATAGTTATGATGCGTATTCTTTATGCTTGCCTCTTAGCTTATGGACCAATTATTATACTCTGATTAAAAATAATACACTTCTGGACACATCTATTGGCCCACCTTAGAGTTTAGGTTTCGATGGCCCGTACCGAAATATGATTGCTAGATTGAACAAAAACTGTTGATGCAGTTTTAAACCTGATACATTTTACCATCTTTTTCGATCGTATAGTTTTAAATTTGAATTCAGAATACCATACGACATGGACCTACGCCTAACAAGTCGGATATGCGCCTTGTTAAAGGCAATTAATTTTTGAATAAAAAACATGTTTTATCAAATAAAGGTTTAATTTAATAACGCGTGTTGCCTCCATGGGCATCTACCACAGCTCTCATACGATTAGGCATAGAGTTTATCAACCGCTCTATGAAATTTTGAGGGATCATCTCCCATTCCTCTTCTATGGCAGTTTTCAACTCCTGCATCGTCTGGGCAACTGGCTGACGAGCCCTAACACGCCTTTTTAGCTCGTCCCACATGTGCTCAATGGGGTTCATGTCTGGGCTTCTGGCTGGCCAGTCCATAACTGTGATGTTCACATCCCGAAGATATTCCCTGACGATGCCGGCCGCATGGGCTCTTGCATTATCATGCATAAAAAGGAAATTTGGGCCCACATAGTCCGCGTATGGTATCACGTGAGGTTCTAAGCACTCACGAATGTATCTTTCAGCATTTAATGTTGGCAGCCGTGGTCCTGTAACAACCTCAAGTTGAGTTTTGCCGCTCGCGGATATACCGCCCCAGACAGTCCATGAGCCACCGCCATAAGCAACCCTCTCTTCAAAGCAGCATTGTGCGAAACGCTCTCCCTTACGCCGGTAGACCTTCTTCCTTCCATCATTGCCATGTAACACAATTTTAGACTCATCAGAAAAGAGTACACGGCTCCAATCTTGCTGTGTCCAATTTAAATGACTGCGTGCGAAATGAAGGCGCGCTGTTCGGTGGGCTCGCTTTAGTTTGGGCCCATTAGCTGGCTTGTGTGGTACCATATCGCGTTCTTTTAACCTTCTCCGAACAGTTCGAGCGCTCACAGATACTCCGTGGAAGTCGCGAAGTTGGTTTTGTATCTCAATGGAGGTAAGGTGACGATTTCTCAAGCTGGTCGTCACGATGAATCGATCCTGCCTTTCAGTTGTGACCCGAGATCGTGGCCTTCCTTGGCGACGAACAAAGCCGCCAGTCTCTAGGTACCTCCGATAAACATTTCGGACCGCAGATCGACTTAAATTAAGTTGAGCACTCACGTTTCTTTGGCTGTGTCCGGCCTGAATAAGTGCCACAGCTTGGGCGGCGACTTCAGGTGAAGTATCCATAGATTATTGATAGAACCTCACCTTAATGTTAAGAATAAGTAATGTTTGTTGCAAAAGCAAAGATATCAATCACTTTTTCAAGAATTAAATCCAAGTAAACCAATAAAACCAAGTTTTCTTAGTATTCGATTGTTTGATATCAACAAACAGGCTCCAAATTGTCTTTTGTTTCTTTAAATTCTGTGTTCGAAATTCAAAAAAAGACTATTGAATGAAATTGTGAATGTGCCAGGTTCAAAACTGCATAAAAACTTTTTGCTCGACCTAATATAAAATTTTAGCTAGGACCAAACGAAACTGAAAATACAAGGTGGGCCAATAGATGTGTCCAGAAGTGTATTTATAAACAAAACTGAGTACCTAGTTTTTACTCGACACTAGGTTTTACCTACCCTCCCGGAAGACACGGTGGAGCATACGGTGGAGGTGTGCCCCGCTTGGTCAGAGTACCTCTTAGAATTTTTGAGGGCCTTTTGTTTCTCAAGATTGTATTCCTTACAAATGTCCTACGTCTTGCGGCCTAGTGAAGGGGTTGCACACTTGCGACTGTTGATGCAGAAGCACTTAAATTCTCTATAATACGGTCACTAAAGCTTTGAGGGCCTGACCTGACTGTTCCTCAAATGATAAAGTCCAAACTTATTGTTTCAGTCAAATGTGAAATGGCGAATACAACTGACGTGACCGTCAACTACCAGTGGGCGAAGACTAGGTGTTCTCCTGACTATCTACATTATTTTGAGCAGGTAAAGTAAAAGACAAACGCAAACTTTGATGTTTTTAATATATTCCCCAAATTCAGGCGTTCAAAGAGTTCAATTTTATTACTCGTCCCTAATCGAGGCTGTTCTGTCCTTTGAACGGTCATATGATATAATGGGCTATTGTAGCTTTTCTGCTTAGAAAAATATTAATGGTATACGGTAGTAACAAATAGCGTACCTAAACGTACACATATCGTAAAGTAAAATGGTTTTAAAGGGTTTGAGTTTTTTCGAACTAAGAGCCGTATTCATCTTTACTTTGTTTTTACTTTTTCTTTACTTTGGCTCAGTCTGTTTTAGAAACTGGAAGAAAATTTATTAATCTCTGAAGTCTTCTTGCATCGATGCACCTCGACGATCACTCCTAACAACGGAATTTGAAAAACTTTCCATATTAACTAAGTTTGTCACTGTTTACTCGTAGAAATTAACGGCCCGCGACAATTATGAATTCAAATGGAGTTGCCTCCCTCCTCCTAATATTATGCACACGTAGAAGTCACAGTGATGCATCATGCTACTCAAACTGCCACGCAATCAAAACGTGTTTCGCCCATCCACTGAGCATCCTCACATTTCTCTATGGTGGTCGAAACTAGCACCAGGTAAATAAAAAAATGCTACGCAACCATTTATCGTTGAATATAAAAGTTATAGTCTAATTATAATCAAAATACAGTGAAAACAGAATCATAAGAAATGAGATGTACCAAAAAATTTTATCGAATATCTGTCTCTCTCGAAAATATCGTTAGTTCTCGTTCTAAGTCAGTTGTTTGGGCGTTGACGTCAGATGCTAGCTGCGTCGAACTTCTCATTCTATTGATCAACTTTGAAGCTTTTTAACTCAATGACACGGTTGACGCAGTGGTTGAGCGATTGGGTGCAGCTCTCGTGTCGCGGGTCCGATGTCCGCAGCGCAACAGATTTTTTATGGCCTACATAGTTGTGCAGGGTCTGGGTGTCTTTGGATGGAGATGTTCCAAATTGCTAACAAAAGTCCCTTTATTTTCTTAATTGCACTGACTTTATCAAGTCGATCTAAGCGCGGTGCTCCATAGTCTTTGCAACATCCACATGTCTCGTAGTTTTTGTTAGGTAAATGACATCATGTAGGTGGTTAATTAAATGCCTCATAGTCATAGGGGCATAATAGGTATTTAACCTCTCATATGCTTATCTTGGAAACGATTCATCATTTTTATTATGTTTAGGGATAATATGCGTATGATAAAAAGCTATCAAGGCGAAATAGATTGAAGAGGCGCAGGTCAGATGCACATAGTGACCGCCGGCACTGCCGTGGTGCCGGGACCTTAGACGGGGCCAGCAGGGGCGAGTCGGCACCACTTGGTGGCAGGGTTCAAGAGTATTTTAGTGCTACGGCAATCCCCAGTGGAAGTATGTGAGGGAACATGAGATGGTTTAGTCAGTTATAGTGTGATAGACCGCTTCACTTGCTCCAGGGCGGAGGAAATCCATGAAAAGAATGCCTAGTCCCTACCTATAGAAAAAAAAGGGAAATACTAACAAACATGCGTATCTGCCATGAGCAAATGAGAGTGCGATTTCTATTTTATCTGTGTAGATTCAACTTCTTAACCATTGCATAATTATATCAAATTTAATGTTACCAAATGTTTGTAGTAGTATTGGAACGTACAATTTGCCGCGCTTGCTATAGGATATATTTTGGCAAACCGACTTTGACAATTCAAAAGTGTCTATCGATGGGCCCTTAGCAATAAAATGTGACACGCGCCTTCCCACATTGCAGCAAACAAATTTTTAATATATTTTTCGCAAGTGGTATCTTGCGCAAACTCTATTTATCTGTCTTCCCACATTGCAGCCAACAACGTATTAAATACTCTTTTCGTTTTAATTGTAGCAAGTGGTATCATGCTCAAACCAAATGGAGCGGTCGACGGTGGACATAAACGGTACAGGCACAATGCAAGTGCTTAAAGACGAGAAAAAAACGATCACATGTCTGCATCCGAATGATATCATCTTCCTTGATCCGACGCAGCCCGAAATTACCAAAAAGGATGGGGTAACTACTGTGTCAGTGAGTAACTTTGTTATTTTATGTTTTTGTTGCCTGCCTCGATTGCCAAAACTGCTATTTGATTTTTCTAATATAAGTTTCTTAGTAGTAGACCGGTAGGTAGGTAGGTAGTAGGTTTGGAAGTTGGCGGTGTGGTGTACCCCCCGTGCCTCTAAAGCACGGTAAGCAGTTGGTCCTGCGCCTGACCTCTCTCTGGTCGTGTCAGATACCGCCCCGTCGGGCTATGATAGTGAAGGAGGAACAGAGTGCACCTGTACCTGCGCACATACTTATGCTCTATTATATGTTGCTTGCGCAAGTTTTAATTAATTTATAATTTTCTACTGTCACATTTCGGAACGCACCTCTAATGGTATAATTATGCGTTCGGAAATATGATGATAACAATCATATTTCCGAACGCATCTTACATATTAGAATACAGATTCTATTTGACCGCAGTTTTTGAGCTAGCCATATCTCCTTCCCTCCTATCTTATTCCCACAAATCAGAGAGAGAAGAAATGTTCACCGCACGCGCCACTGATTGGCGCATTCATCGCCAACCAATCATCGCTCAGACGCTGTGATGCGGAAGAAAAAGGTCGCCATGTTGTGTTTTTGTATTCGTTAGAACACCACCGCTAAGACAAGTCCGCGCCGCGCCGAGATAATAAAACCGCTAATATATCTAGAAATCTAAAAACTATTAACTATCCGTGTTGGCCAAATACACGTGTGACAAAATAAAGACCAAGTGGAAGTGCTCAGCAACTAAGAGAAGAGATTCAACACACGTGCAACATCTTCTCCTGCTGTCCTGGCATCCACGTGCTACATCCAGAGGATCCAAGTAAGTCCTTCACCACCTACTTCCTACCCTGGTCAGCTCATTACTGTGTGTGGTCAATATTTCACTGCAAAAATTACATTCCCGCATACGGTCCTTCGAGAAGGCGCATATTACCTCCCCGCACCCGCACCATATGTCCTGTGCAAATGGCTAATCTTTGCTGAGTTTGGCCACCGTGGCCGACATCGGTCAGGAGTATAACTACTATTTAAACTTTTTTTAAGATTGTTTATTTAAACAAAATATCTCATGATATGTAAACTGTTGACATTATAATATAATGACTGACTATTTTTAGCTGACTTTAAAAAAAAGGAGGAGGTTCTCCATTGGTCTTGAACTTTTTTATGTATGTTACCTCATAACTCGCAGATGGCTGGACCGATTTGGAAAATTCTTTTTTTGTTTGAAAGGGTATACTTTCTAGTTGGTCCCAATGTCATCACGTTTGGATCTGATGATGGAATCATGGAGGAATCGAGAGAACTCTTCAAACATTATAGGCACATCTATACTATAGCGTTTTGGGCATTTCTTATAGTACCTTATGCAGTTGCTCTCGAAAAGCACCATTTGAGGAAGTGGAACTGATGATGAAGACCCCAGATGGCCACCGAGACTACTCAATAATAAGTATTTCGTGGATTGCGATTAGATTACATAAATATGGATGTTAAGCACTTTATGCTCGTCACAATGCATATGGTGAAGTAAAGCTGATGGTGATGTACCAGGAAAACTCCTCAAAAATTAACGGCTTTGCACCGGGAAAAGCAATATTTTGTAAAAGGTGATAAGTAGCTGACATTTTGGCTTTTGTAATTAGATAAATTACAAACCAACCCACTAAAAAGCGTGAAAAAAATCTTTTGAGCAAAAAATTTAACCGACTTCCTTGCTCTTCCTTCCGACAAAGGTGAAGGTGGTGTAGAAAAAAGAAATACAAAACAAATGACACTGACTACCGAAATTAAAGTTATTTTTGCCTTTGTAGTGTTTTTATTTATGGAAATCGGTTCTATTTTTTGCTAAAATGTTTTTTAAATGCTATAAATGATAAAAAAAAATTGTATCCATAGAAATATTGTAAGGTGTACAATAAAGTAAATAATAAATAAAAAAAAAAGTTTGCAGTCTTGGACATCTCACCCTTACGCACAAAACTTTTTAGGAATACGTTCATTATGCGTACAGCTAAGGAGTGAAATTCCCTACCGGAATCTATTTCCTGATAGCTATAACCTAGGGGTCATTAAGTTAAGAGTGCATCTGTATAGATTATTTCTAGATAAACGTTAGATAAACGTGCTTCATATTCGGACATATCATCGCTTATCATCAGGTGAGATAGTGGTCAAATGCGAGCCAATCATTGATGAAAAAAATGACAAAACCAGCACCAAAGAGATAAACACGTGACTAAGTTTAAGGGTTTGCTAAGTAAGATTTTATTATGAACTAATTACCAGTTTGGCGATAAGGTACGGTACGATTTTAATTTCCCGTGTTGGGCTTGACACGTGTTTTGCCCTTCCACGGAGCATACTGATCAAGAGATCGATCGAGAAGACTCGTTCATCGCTCATGCTTCTCTGGACAGTTTACCTCAAATCTGTGTGCTTCTGTCCTCAAAAGACCACCACAGTCATAACCTACCATACCAGTACGAATTGTATGGACTTCAAAAGAGACTTTGACTGTGAATTTGTTTCGGAGTTTCGTTTCAGGGTAGTCAGTGAGGAAACATCGGCTGCAGAAGTGTTATTTATAACCAATTTTCAAAAAATTCAAATAAAAAATAACAGGTGCTTATTTCTTAAACATCTTAGTAAGCAGTTTACCTTTTTTTTTTTCTAGAAATCAGCGCGACACACGCTATTGACAGTCGACACAGAAGGTATTTATGTGTTGAAGATGACGCTGACTTCTCTGAAGCAGTTCAAAGCTGTAGCCAGCATTGAAATGGCGGCTCCTTCTGGGTACCTGTCAGCCGCAATCTGGCCCCTTTTGCCGGTAAGTTGTATTGTGTAGCTAGGTACAAAGCTGTTTATTTGAACCTGTATATTTATTACAAAAAATAACTTGCAAAATGTTCATCATACTGAGACTGGTTATAAAGTGAAGTTCAAATTCTCAGTTAAATGTAATAAAAATGAAAATTTAAAAATGTTAAGTTAATAAAAAATTAATTACTAATAAGTTAAAAGGACAGATTCGGTAATCGATTCAATTAAAATTAATATTTATTTATATATTTTTTTAAAAGATTACTAGTAATGTGAGACATTACTAGCAATCCTGTTAACCCCTCCTACTCCTACTAAGCTAAATATACTTGTGTCTGGAGTGGGTTCACGGCAATACTGTAACGGGTGGGGTTAGAACACGCGACCACCTTATCCATTAGGCAATTTAGCAGGAAAATCAAGTTCAGATAGAAATAGGCAACAATTTTAAAAACGCCACCTAGCAGGACCACGAATTTGAAGATATATATATATCCACCTACTCGCACTGGACCCGCTTGAAGAATTACGGCCCATTCCCTCTCTCATCGCGTCCGAGCAGGGGAAACATTATAGGCTGAATTATTATTGTTTGACTTTAATCGGGATCAAAAGTAGCTTATTTTAACCTTATCCTGATTGAGCAACAAACGTCAATACACCTGATATTCTGCATTTATAGTATTCTTCTGTTATTGTAGTCATAGTCATAGTCATTTATTCATAAACAAATAATTTGTATCTGAATTTACACACATAAATAAATTACAATATTACAGTTTTACAATAAATAAAATAAGTAAATTTGGATTTTTCTATGTATGTCAACAATTTAAAAATAATAAATTTAAATGTCATCCAAAAAATTAAACACGGTCAAACCATAAAATTTAAAATAAATCACATTAAAAAAATTAATTACACATAAAATAGCAAATAATGTCAAAATGAATTAAAATAACAATTATAAAATGTACAGCTAAATTAATGAATAAAATCCAATAAAAAGTAACACAATTATACACCAATAACTTAGAGTTCTTCTACAGCATATAGACACTTATTCAATAGGAATTGTTTTAATTTTAATTTGAAAGCGGTACTATAGACAGCACTTTTTAGGGTTCCGTAGCCGAATGGCAAAAAACGGAACCCTTAAAGTTTCGACATGTCTGTCCGTCTGTCTGTCTGTCCGTCCGTCCGTCCGTATGTCACAGCCATTTTATTCCGAAACTATTAGGACTATACATGTAAAACTTGGTAGATAGATGTATTCTGTGAACCGCTTTCCGATTTTAAGAGAAAATTTAAAAAAAAACATTTAAAATAAAGGGGGCTCCCCATACATGGAACTGAAACTGAAAATATATTTTTTCATGAAACCTATACGTGTGTGGTATCTATAGACAGGTCTTTAAAAATGACATTAAGGTTTCTAAAATGACTTTTTCATAAAGTTAATCGTTTAAAAGATATACGCTTCCAAAGTGGTAAAATGTGTGTGTCCCCCTCTAACTTCTATAATAATGAAGTGAAAAATCTAAAAAAACCATATGTTGTAGATCTTAATGTAAACTTTCAACCAAAATTGGTTTGAACGAGATGGAGTCGGCAGTTTTTGAGATACAGTATATTTTCTAAAACCGCAAATATAACTTTGTGATTCATACAAATACTATGAAAAACAAAGTTATTTGGCGTTGTTGTAAAAATTGTAAATAAGCTAGTTTTAAGAAATTTTTAAGGTTTTTTGTTTTTTATTTAAATATATTAAAAAATATTAAATATACTTAATATATTTAATACAATTAAATATATTATATTTATTATAGTTACCACGGAACTAATATATATAATAATCTTACGGACTGGTTTTGTGGACAGTGTTTGACAATTTGTAGGTTATGATTAGTTAAATTACATTGTACATAATAATAGATACCTTTTTCTGAGGGAAAATCATCAAACGACTCCTCCAACTCTGGGTGAAGCGGAGGAGAGTGACTTCTACTGACCAAAAACCCACCCTATTACCTCAATTGCCCTTATGTTCCGAGGCGGTATCTCGTTAAAGCATTCCTACACCCCTGGCAGGCATTGGCCTCCCCAAGGCCCAGGCATCGCGCCCCGTCAAGCTGACAGCTCTAATATCACTTGAAATATAAGTTTTCCATCACTATGTCCCCAGTTCTTCGGCGTAATGTGCGGCGTCTACACGCTGCTATGTACCGGCTGGCTGCTGGTCTGTTGGCTACAGTGGAGGGACCTGCTCCGTATACAGTACTGGATCGGGGGCGTAGCCCTACTGGGCATGATCGAGAGTGCCACTTACTATGGAATTTATTCCTCTATCAATAGTTCTGGGTGAGTACCATAGTCTGTAGGTAAGTCCGTCTCATCATAACGGGGCTCTATCAGAATACCAGCGCTGCGGTATAGCTATTGTTACGCCAGTCGCTTAGTGAAGTACGTCGAGAAACTTCGACATAAATCTAGAATGTTCGAGACATTAACGCCATCTAGCGGCGAGTAGCAGTACTGAGTAAATCTAGTCGAGACACTAACGCCATCTAGCGAATAGAATAGCAATCAATCACACGGGTGTGTGTTTGCCGTTCACATTTGAACAGGCGCTTTCAACGCACACCCGACCAACTTCGCCGAAACCGGCTAACACAATGACGGTCCCGTGTTTACGGGACACGGCAGGCTCCCGCGGGAGTGGGGCTAAGCTCCGTGACCGCTCGCCGCGCCCCTGACGGGGCGCAGCGACTGCCCAGACGACAGAGAGCAGTCTTATTACGAGGCGAATACGCGATATAATCGTAGTTTTACAAGTGAATTTCAGTGCGATTTAAGTGTTAAGTGATAAGTGTTGTGGTGTGAGTAATTGTGTTGAATTTTTATTTTGTGTTTAATGAATTAAAGTGTTATTTGGTTTAATTGGTGTTAATTATTTCTATCCCGAACTCCAGCTCGTAACACTATGATGATCCTCGTCACCATTGCAGTCTGCTTCTGTCCGGACGCTGGAGACGCGTGTAGCCTGATGCCGAGGTCTACCATCCTTGTACAGTGCCACACCTTTATATATGTGGATATACATAAAGTTACCTAATTGAATCTAGATTTATACATTACTAGCTTCTGCCCGCGACTTCGTTCGCGTGGGAGGGGTTTCCCGCGTAAATCCCGATCCCGTGGGAATTCCGGGATAAAAACTATCCTTTGTGCTTTCCAGGGTAAACTATTCCCATGCCAAATTTCATCTAAATCGGTTTAGCGGTTTAGGCGTGAAAAGATAACAGACAGGCAGACAGGGTTACTTTCGCATTTATAATATTAGTATAGTATGCATTCAATCGTCAAGTAAATTTATTTCTATATTCATATTTATGTGTATATAAAATTTAAGTGTCTGTCTGTGATTTCTAAATAATTGTATTTTCTCAAGTAATTTTAGTTATTTAAACACAAATAAATGTTCACAACACATCCTCTAGGGCCTGGTAATCTGTATGACTGGGCTACCCTAGTGCAGATACTTCTCCCACAGAGGCTGAATTATCAAATAATATTATGTATGATTTCGTTGTAAGACAGCTTTGTGGAAAAGAAATAAATATTTAAGATTATACAATATATTGTCTGTCTTTCTGTTTGTCCGGGCAAATATCTGGAAGACCTGATCCAATTTTAATGGAAATAACTTTCACTAAAAGATGGAGGAGGTTATAGGGCAACATATAACTTATATACTAGTTTTTCCCGGAATTCCCGTGGGAATAACATCCCACTGGTGGAGGATAAATATATGTTTCGATTGTAGTTGTCCTACTCTAACTAGGCTGTTTCTAACATAAATTTTACAATTTATTATATTTCTATCTTTGTTTCAGTTATTTCAATGCGGAGGTGTACATGTTTGCCGAGTGGATGTCAGTCGCTAAGAGAGCGTTAGCCCGCATGCTAGTCATCATCGTGTCTTTAGGATTCGGTATCGTCAAGTAAGTAAGCCTGTGTTACTATAAAATGCATGTTAAATCCAAGTATTTGTCTAAGCGAGCTTATATCGTCATCTAAAGAATAAAAAACGGGCTAGTGCGAGTTGGACTCGCGCACGAATGGTTCGGTACCATTATTTACAAAAAACACCAATGTCTATAAAAAAAAAAAAAACAAAAAATAATCAGATTTTTGTATGCCCTTAAATATTTGTTTTATTTATTTTTTAGTATTTGTTGTTATAGCGGCAACAGAAATACATCATCTGTGAAAATTTCAACTGTCACAGTGACAGACAGCGGAGCCTTAGTAATAGGGTCCCGTTTTTACCCTTTGGATACGGAATCCTAAATAATGATAGAAATGGCATAATTTTGAAACTGTAGTCTGAAATTCTTTGAAGAGTGGTTAACGAGGCTTCATGGCGTCCTCACCTTCCGCCTGACGCAGGTGCTCACCGGACACGGTTGTTTCGGGAGTTACTTGTGTCAGATTCGGCGGGAGGAAACGCCCGGGTGTCACCACTGCGAGGTTCGCCCTGAGGACACGGTGGAACACAAAGGGGAGGCTTGCCTCGCTTGGGCAGAGCTCCGCCGTGTCCTCGTAGGGGTGATAGGCGGTGACCTCTCGCTTCCGGCCCTGGTTCAATCCATGGTCCGGAGCGAGGAGGCATGGGAAGCATTCACCGCTTTCTGCGAAGCATTTATGCAAGCGAAGGAGGTGGCGGGACGCGCGAGGGAGAGGCAGGTCTCAAGGCCCTCTCAGCCCTTGCGCTCCAGCCGCCGCAGAAGACGCTCCGGGCGTCGGGAGTCACAGGGTGACTCCCAGCCACCTCCGGGCGGGCCTGCGGGCTGCGAGCAATGGGTAGCTCGCCGCCCGACTGAAACCAGGCCCGTGTAGACGGCGCCGAGTGTTCCACACGCGCCTCAAACAGTGTCAGCAAAATTGCCGGAGCCCACAAGGAGGCCGTTGCCTACCGGGGTTGCAGAATTGTTCGAAAGCGAATGGCATAATTATGATGGAACACGGATGGGTTTTAGTCAGTAAAAGTCTGACACACCCTCTCGCTTCGCCCAGATCGGGAGGCAGTCATTAGATGATTTCCCATCCTTAAGAAAACAGGCAATAATGTCACCTTGCACCAAATAATTAAAGCTCATTTTGCTGTAACATCATACGTAGTCGCGTGATATTCTAGCGCAACAAACGCTCAACTCTCCGTTGGCGGTAACAAATTTATATCACATAGTTAAAGCCAAAGCAAATCTCCAAAAAACCTATTCTGCAATTAATAATAATAATGCCAAGTGTATTTCTTTAACTCATAATTAACTAAATATAATACAAGGTGTATATCAGATTCAGATTAATTTATTTTTGTAAAACATAGGTACATTATAAGTTGTTATTTGGTAGTACATTGAGAGCGCTATGCTTTGCCTCTAGGGCGTACAAAAGTTGTCATGCATGAATGTCATATCATTAAATCAAAAAAAATCATATATATGAATGACAATAAACAAGTAAATACATTAAATCATCGCATTTAGAATTCTTCAGGCCATAAGTAATAATAATACAAAGTGTATTTCTTTAGGCCACAACTAATAATAATACGAAGTGTATTTCTTTAGACTGCAATTAATAATAATACAAAGTGTATTTCTTTAGGCCGTAATTAATAATAATACAAAGTGTATTTCTTTAGGCCGTAATTAATAATAATTCAAAGCATATTTTTCTTTCAGGCCCCGATTAGGCCCAGCACTCCAGCGGGTAGTAGGCACAGGAGTGTTATGGGGTATCCTCGGCGGAATCAACGCCTGGTTGCGACTACACCACAAAGCTAATGACTCTAACAGAGACTTGTTACTGTCAGAGATACCGCTGTCATTGCTAGACAGTGCTATATGCTGGTGGGTGTTTGTGTCCCTCGCACACACTATGAGAACGCTGCAGTTGAGGAGGTTAGTAAATTAAAATAATGCCATAGACTTAAATGATAAATGATCTTTATTTTGCAAATTGGTTATTAAATAACACTTTCACACGTAATTTTTTTGTAAATTTAAATTAGATGAGGCCGGTGTTTCCTAACTGCCTAGCCTGAGAAGAAACACCGAAACAAACTCAGGGGTCCGTCTCTTTTAAAGTCCATACAATCTATACTGGTTAAAATATATGGGAACCGTCTGAGGCGATCATTTGAGGAAAGATGCTCACAGATTTGAGTGTCCATACAGTCTTGCACTGTTTGTCAAATAACGTATAGCTCAACTTAAAACAAGGAGCTTAACGATTTGACGAACAATACCAAGGTAAGGACGTTTGGGTAGGTCGTAAATATTATGTTTGGGAAGCGTAGTTAGAGAGGGGCTTGTGACTAAATAATAAAGTGTTGCCAAGGGTTATCTTGTTACCCAGCAACTGGGTTATCGAGGTCAAATAGGCAGTCGTTCCATGTAAAACAGTGGTACTCAGTTGCATCTGTTTAGACTGATAGCCAACCCCAACATAGGAAAAGGCTAAGCATTTGATGACGCTTTATCCATACTAATATTATAAATACGAAAGTCTGTCTGTTACGCTTTCACTGCTTCACCACAGCACCGATGAAATTTGAAATGAAAATAGTTGAAAACCCATGGTCAAACATAGGCTACGTTATTTTTTTTATGAGATATCTAAATAGGGCTTCCAATCCCGGAATACCGAGATCTCGGTATTGCGGGATCCCGCGTCATTTTTCAACCCCGCGTGATGCGGGATTACGGGCGCGGGGTCCCCGGGATTTGAGGGACTGAAAAAAAGCATGCATGCGACCTCTCGCGGGCGCGATCGCTCGGTGATTGGCGGCCGGCAGTGTTGCAAAAAACGCGGGGGCCGATGTCGCCCGTTTTTTACAGCTTAAGTAGCCTATATAGCCGAATTTCAGCCTAAAATATCAGTAAAGCTTTTTTATTCAGTATTTGTTACTGTTTATTGTGAAGAAAAAACGGTGTAATTTGATTGATCTCATACTAATAGTAATACGTAAATAAATGTGGAATTGATTCATTCATTGTTTTATTTGCCTTATATGTATAAATGTGAATATTTTCAATATGCGGGATCCCGCAAATACCGAGATTCCGCGGGATTGAAAATTCGTAGTCCCGCAAATACCGAGATTGAATTCAGGCTGCGGGATTGTAAGCCCTATATCTAAACCGCTAAAGCGATTTTAATGAATTTTAGCACAAATATAGTTGACAGCCCAGGTTTAAAGAAAGGGTAATTAATATTAATCTTTAAGGGGCTCAAAAGGGGCGGATAAAAGTTTGTATGATGAAAATAAACAGCTAAATCGATTTTAATGTAATTTGGCACGAAGAAAGTCGAAAGCCCCGGATCGAACATTTACAGTGATTTATTTGTTCAAAACAAATAATCTGAAATAAGGAAATAAAATCTAAACCGCTTAACCGATTTTAATAAAAGGAAGGAGATAGATAACGATCCGGGGTCAAACATAGTCCACTCTAAGATGGTAGTGTGAATTTAGAACAGTAATATTCCACAACAATAATATTCCACAACTTTTCACACAACGCCATCTAGTCCCAAACTAAGCAGAGCTTGTGGTATGGGTACTAGACAACTGATAAACATACATATATATTTCTAAATACATACATATTATAGATAAATTACACCCAGACAAAGAACAAATGACCGTGCTCATCACACAAACATTTGTCCTAGGTGGGAATCGAACCCACGACCTTGCGCATAGCAGTCAGGGCCACTGACCACTATACCAACGGGCCTGTACGGGACAGTATGTCAAGTGAATCACAACCATGATTTTATTATTTAGCTTCAACGCTATTTAATATGAGTTTATCTATTAAAGTCACGCGAACGAAGACACAGGCAACAACTAGTTGTATAGCATAACTTAATCACACGTGTAATGTTGTCATTGCTGTGACATAGACCTCCTCTTTAGCAGGGGGTCTCTGTCTGTCTTCTGCCCAGGGCCTCCAATAGGTTAAAGACGGCCCTGGTCTTCTCTGTCTCTTTATGTCTCAAGTCTTCGGATTTTCAGTCGACTATGTTTTCCTTCATAGTTTTGAGAACAGCGGTGATCATGAAAATTACTCTAAGTATTGTTAAGAGCTGGGGTTCGGGAAAGAAATAATTACGCCAATTAGAAAATTAACACTTTAATTTAATAAACACAATGTAAAAATTAACACAATTATTCACACCACAGTACTTGTCACTTAACACTTAAATCGCAATGAAATTCACTTCTAGAGTTTCGATTATATCGCCTCGTATCTTGTAATAAGACTGCTGTCCGCGTTCCTCTGTGATCTATTTATACCCCGGTCTATAAGTTCTAGAACATTCTTGTAAAATCGACTCACTGCCTATACTGCCAAGAATGTTCCAGAAGCTACTTGAGATACTCGGTACTGCTACTCGTCGCCAGATGGCGTTAGTGTCTCGAACGTATTAGAAGTCGGTCGAAGTTTCTCGATATACTCAGTACTGCTACTCGCCGCCAGGTGGCATTGGCGTGTCTCGAACATTCTAGATGTCTGTTGAAGTTTCTCGACGTACTAAGCTAAGCGACTGGCGTAACAGTATTGAGCCTGCCTGCGTCCGAACTCACGACCTACAGCTTGTAAGTTGTGCGCACGGAACAGAAAATACAGTGCAAAGTAGGCGTGGCATGCGTGTCACAATTACGCGCTGTACCGCGCAATTGGCCTCAGTCATGTTCTAACATCGCGTTGAGTTGCTAGTCTCGCAACGAATTTAATTTTCCGCAGCTATGCCGTATGGTTCCATTTTGGAGTGCAAAAATGATAGTAGGAGAAAAAATCTTATAAATGGAGGTGGTTCATACCATCGCTAAGTACGATTTTATTTGTTTTCTAATAAAATCTTAGATAATTTCACTTACTAATCATTTAATAGAAAGTCTTATCAAAATCAACCTTTTGTCATTGAAATAAAGTTTATTTTGGATTAATTGTATTCACTACATTCACACATTTCGTTCTAGAAAGTTCTTCGCTACTCAATTAGTGACGTAGTTGAGTCGGATATTGGTGTATTAGGTTGCATATAATACGCTTTAAACCAAAAATGTAAGCAAACTTATTTATTAACTTTAACTTATTATTTTAATTTTTATAATGCTTGTGACATTGCATAACATTGACGAACCGGTCATTTCAGTGTGTAAGATCCTTCATAAAAGCTCGTGCACCACCATGGTTGTTCCCGCCTCAATGACATTAATACATATTACGTTGAAACTAGCATAATGGGTTTTTTTTATTGATTATAGGTTCGGTTTGACCACCATCTCTCACCTGGTGGTAAGCGATGATGTGGTCGAGGATGGAGCACGCTTACCTAAAAGTAACCTATTCACTCTTGACTTAAAGACCCCTAGGTTATAGCTATCGGGAAACACAGACTCTGGCAGGGTATTCCGTATTCCACTCCTTAACCGCACGCACAATGAAAGTATTCCGTTTCGTATATACGTTTAGTGCGTATGGGTGGGATGTCCACCATGCTAAAAATAATACAAAATAAACATAAACATTTATAGTCAAAGAATTTCTAATTAATTTTATTCATAAAGATGAGTATAATTTGAGGATTTTCCCTTTGTATGGCATCTTTGTCACCTATTGAAATATTTGTATATTGTAAGGACCATAAACATATACAACGTGTAACGGAAAGGTTATATATATACCAAGGGCACGGCTTCTTTTGGTGATATCAAACGATATTGGAAGGGTTTTTTAATCCATCTCTACATGTTCGGAAGTAATGAGAATTTTTAATACATTGATACCAGAAACCGAACTTTTCAAATTGAAATAAGCACATCACAGAAGAGATTTATCGTGATATTTGCAAGTAACATGGAAAGTTATTGACCTACGTAGTGCGTGACACGATTGTTATGATTTCAATTTAAGAAACTTACGAAACCGAAAATATGGTATCAATTTTTAGAGTATTTTATTTTGAGTTGAAACCCTTCCAATATCGTTTGACATTATCCAAAGAAGCCGTGCCCTTGGTATGTATATACCCTTTCCGTTACACGTTGTAAAGACAAATATTACCATAGAAATTTAGCTATGCTGCATTGCATTAATGATTAATATTAAAATTATTGTCTGCCAAGCAATGTCATGAAATCCCTAAACGGACATCAGTAGGTTCCTAATCATCATTTAAAATAATTATAGGTTTCCCAAAGACGGTAGCGTCAAAGAATGAATAAATGCAATATGTAGAGTTAATTGAATGCCATCCATATCAAGCACGATATGCTAACACCGACTTTCGAAACACCAGTTTCTTAAGAAATACATTTTATTTCAAGGACACTAAATGAAAATTAAAATTACTGTATATATTATTTTAACCCGATTTTACGATAATTTTCACAATTTAGTTAATATTGCGCATTTAATTATTATCACCCGAGAATTGAGATTATTTTGAAAATATTCAGCAGGTATAAGTATTTTTATTTGGGATTTATTAATTTAGTATTTAAAATACATATATAAAGCAAGTTCCAGACCCTGTTGGTATCTAATATTCCACCCACCCACCACTTAATGTTTATATTCGAAATACAAAAGAAATCGGATATCTATCGATATCGATAATGTAATTAAAAATACAATGTGCTGCACTTATTGAGTAGCAATAAATATCGACATGTGACGCGACTGTTAAGCTTATTTCTAAGAAAATAAAATATATAATCGCTTCCACTGAAAATAACGCCATCTATGGTCGAGTAGCGGATTTACTCGTCAATTGACGTCCGACGCCGTGGGCGTCTACCACTGCGGCTGGGCTGGAGGGAGGACGCCATCCTCTCCCTCACGCGGCCCGCCTCCTCCTTGTTTTCTCTCCTTAGATGACGACTTACAGACACCATACCTCTCCATTTAATTTACTGATATTATACGTGTATAAGTTTCTTTTTCATATTTTTTTTTGTTACAGAAACAGCATAAAGTTGTCGTTGTATCGACATTTCACGAACACGCTGATATTCGCCGTGATATCATCTGTAGTGTTCATGCTGTACTCAATCAAATCATACAGAGTGCTTCCCTGCATTACCGTAAGTACAATCCAGACTGAAATCAAGCAAATTCTATTACTCATTAATATTTTAGGGCAGTATTTAGTTTTAATTACTTGTCTGTGCTTTATTGCAATATTTTTTTAGTAATATTTAATTTGATCTACGAGTCACATTAGAAGGTGCTCTGTGAGGCACGTGTCGTATATGTAGGTTTGGGTTGCATATTGATTGACACATCTACAAATAGGCAATACGTCAAGCGAAAATACTCTAGGATTTTAGATTTGTTACTTTTTTATAGTTGATAGGCTTGCGTTTGACCACAATCTCACCTGATGTTAAGCGAGGATGTGGTCGAAGATGAAGCACGCGTGCCTAGAAGTAACCTATTCACTCTTGACTTAAAGACTCCCAGGTTATACCTATCAGGAAAGGCAGTATCACACACACACATCTTTAATGATATTAGATTTGTTGCTTAAATCCTTAATTATTTCTTTATTATTTAAATTTATTATTATATTTATTATTATTATTATATATTTAAGGTCAGCAGTTTTTGAGATACAGCATATTTTCTAAAACCGCAAATATAAGTTTGTAATTCATACAAACACTATGAAAAACAAAGTTATTTGGCGTAGTTGTAAAAATGTAAATAAGCTAGTTTTAAGAAATTTTTAAGGTTTTTTTTATTCGTCAAATAAATATACATATTATATTATATCATTGTAGTTACTACGGAACCCTTCATGGGCGAGTCTGACTCGCACTTGGCCAATTTTTATACAGTATGTTATCTAACAGAGGGCGTTCCCGTTAACCCGCAATAGTATAAGCACATCAATTAGATCACCGCACACGCGGCCCGTCATTTTCACAAATTGCGACGTTGCCGTCCTTCAAGTACACGCGTACTTGAAGGACGCCAACGTCGCAATTTATTTATGAAAAAATGTTAAATTGATGTAATGAACATTTTTGGTGAATATTTTAATATTAAAAAAAAAACATTTTGTTTCCGAATGGTAATATTTTTTTAGCATGTATGGATGCTATACTATTGCGGGTTGACGGGAACGCCCTGTGTTGGTTAACACACTGTTTGTATTGATATTGTTTAAAGGATTATCTACTTTATTGTACACCTTACAATATTTCAATGGATTCCGTGTCCCCCAGGAATGGAAAGAGGTATGGATGGACGAGGCTTACTGGCACATGCTGTTCGCCAGTGTGCTGACCGTTATCATGGTGCTGTGGCGGCCCACGAACAACAACCAGCGATATGCCTTCACACCACTCCTTGACAATGCTGATGATGACGAAGGTATGACTCAATTAAGAACATAGATAGATAGATGACGAAGGTCAAGTCGTTTGATTGTGTTTCAATCAAGAAGGTATGACAATATTAATTTGTATGTAATTCTCGGATGGGTCACGTCAGATGAGCGCTTCTAAACGCAATGCATTTATTGCATTCCACAATGTTAACTTAGGTGGTAGGTACATACAAAATATACATAGTTTATAGATAGATATACTGTTTATTGTACACCATAACAGTATTAAATAAGGACTGACTTAACAACTACAAAGGGTGTCACAATGGGCGGTCTTGACGGTAAAACTGATCTTTTACAGATAACCTTTAGGTGGATTTGACACAGCAGGAGAAAATAAATACGCGGGTAGTCCATGGTGTACTAATATTATAAATGCGAAAGTATCTCTGTCTGTCTGTATGTTACATTTTCACGCCTAAACCGCTAAATTAGATGAAATTTGGCATGGGAATAGTTTAGGACCCTGGGAAGGACATAGGATAGTTTTTATTCCTGAATTCCCACGGGATCGGGAATTACGCGGGAAAAATCTGTCACGCGAAGTCGCTGGCAAAAGTTAGTTTAAGAATCGTCAATAGCTTAGTGGCTAACTTGTCGGACTTGTAATCGAGGGGTCGCGGGTTCGAACCCCACCCATTATACTTTTACTTAGTGAACCCACTCCAGATACAAGCATATACGCTTAGTTGGGGGATTTCACAAGATTACTAGTAATGTGAATTCTACCCACATTGCTAATTCTCTTAAAAAGACTCATCAGATTCCACATAGCAATGCAATGATGAAAATTGAAACCACTATGTTGTGGTAAATTAGAAAACTCAAAAGTTTACTGAACTGCTTCTTTATCTTATTTTTTTAATATACCTAGTTATTTAGCTTTATAGTTAGTTCACGTTAAGAAAATAGTGACGTCATCAGTGCAACTGCAGGGTAAAGGTGTTTTCACAATGGAGTAAAAATTCAAATTTAAATGTGTATTTCAAAATAAGTTTAATGGATAAAAATCAAATTAACTGTCTTAAATTTGTAATAATTTTTAATCAGTGTCACTAGAATCTTCATTTGTATTTATTAAGCCTGCAATACATGTTGGCTGAGCGTAGGCCAACGCGAGCGTTGGCAAATAGGTATAGGGCAATAAATAATGTACACACGTTCGACAAGTTCGTCGCACGCCAATGCAGACGACCAATGTAGAAGAGGGTCTGTAGAGCGAGCTGCCCACACGTTGGCCGAGCGCAGGCGAGCGCCTTTGATTTGTGAAAAACCGACACCGATCCGAAGTGAGGCAAGTGATCACGAGCAACGGCGAGCGAAGACAAGTTGCACCAAACGAGCTCTATACACGTTGGCGCTGGCCTCCACTCGGCCAACTAGGCAAGTGACACCGAGCGATAGCAAGACAAGGCAAATATACCGTCTACATGTTGGTATTGGCCTTCACTCGACAACGCTCGGCCAACATGTATTGCAGGCTTTATGAAAGAATTTTGTTCTGCGTTCTCTATGACGTCTTCCAATTTTCACATAAGATTTTCTTCTTGTATCACGTGGTCGCAGCATTTCTTCCATCGATTAGGATCCATTAAAGTTATTGCGTCTCAAAATATTTTTTTACTTCACTCTCATCACTCACATCTTGACTGTTGAGTTATTGGCACAAACATCATATTTTATTTGGGCCCACATCAATTCAATAGGATTGATTTAAATTAAATTATTTTATATAGATAACGCATAAAAGACACAACCGGTTCGCCAAAAGATCTGCAGTCACTGTGAACTTAGTTTCTAATTTGTTGCGACCTGGGTCGAGAGGCAGCGGACAACGATGACGTCACTATTTTCTTGGCGTGAACCAATTATACACGTAAAACAACCTTTATTCTTTTTCGGTCATAAATCGCTTGAACTGAGCGTTATAGGGATAGGTATTTGTCCAGCAATGTCTTTAAATTTAGAAGCAGATATTAAACTGTTAATTTTTTTTCGATTTTTTCTATTATGTCCTAAGGTCTATTATAAAAAATAATAAAACTGACCAATAGCAATATTTCTCCCATAACAGACGAAGAAGAACAATTCGTAAACGACGCTTACGGCGTAAAGATGCGAGGCACGAACTCTACGACCGACGCCAACGATGCGAGAGACTCACAAGATCAAAACAACAGCCTAGATTCAGACCTGCGCTGGGTGGAAGAAAACATTCCCACTAGCACGTTACCACTGCTAGACTCAGACGAAGAAATCATAAATACGAAGTTTGAAGTGTCCAAAATGCAGTAATTACTTAAGTGAAGTGTATAAAGTATTATGTAACTGTGATACGTGTTTTTGTTGCACTGGCCTCTTTGACTTCCTTTGATATTGAGACGAAAAGCTTTGCACTTAATATTAAGTATTTTGATAACAAGAGTGGAATGGGGAAATAATCCAGCAGCCTTTTAGTGTGACTAACTGAAAGGTTACTGATTTATTTGCGCATACAATATACAATGTGTTTTCTTTTATTTCCCATAACTCTAGGGCTTATATTCTACAAGTAAAAATAAAACTATAAATCCTGGAATATATGGTAAAAAATGCAGTTTCGAAGATATCATCAATCATCAAAATACTAACATGACTCACTCAATGCATGTAAGTATCTAAGTTTCATTGATTTTAATAAGAGTCGTTCTTTTTCATTCAAACCAGTCATTTTTATTTAAAGTTGCGAAAATGTGACAGTGTGATATTTCGCACGCAAGGGCTGATTTACATGAATCGTAACTCTCGAATTATTTTGTATAAGTGAAAAAAAATGTTATGCGGGTTGATTCTTTTTTGATTCTTCGTTCATACCCTAGAGTTATGGGATATAAAAAAAAACATGTTGTATATTTAGGTTTGTGTTGGGGCTCCCTAGTTTCTGCAGTGCATCAGGGATGTTCGCGATATTTCATACAGATGGCTCTCATGCCATCATTTGCAAAAAACGGCATCCTTGATCTGCTGATTGCGTGGCCGCAACAAGATGTTGAAGACTTCAGCGGACTGAATATCATCACCACTTTGGAAATCCTTTGTTAAAAGGGTGATATTATCATGTAATTTATGTAACACAAATATGGCTCACGATATCTGTAATAAATATTTTTTATTAATTTAATGTTAAACAACTTTATGGCTTATGATATCCGAAATAAATAATTTTTATTTATTTATTTTATTTTATATTCGAATTGTTCTAGTAAGGTTAAGAAATGATGGCTGAGAAACTATGCGTGTGTTTTGTCTCCTTCCCTTTTATACATATTTTATTTTGTTATTGTTCTATAAGTATTTAATATGTAATTCTTACACCTAGTTTCTGCAAAGAAATACAAGTCTACAAATTATTACGAATGTTTCGTTCCAGCTGAAACCATGATTTAATCATAAATAACTATGCATAGTATGTATAATCCTCTAAGAAAGTATTTATGTTTCAGCTCTAGATTATGTTTTCTCTGTTTATATAAAGGTGAAAATTGACATAATATATATTTATCAGTCTATTGTTTTAACATATAGATGTATGTATTTTATTATTATATATATTTATAAATATATTCTTTCGATAGTGACATTTATTTTACTTGTACACCTACCACATTGTGGTCTTTTTAACCCAAAGGTTGACTGGTAGAGAATGCCTTGTTGCATTAAGTCCGCCCATGTACCACTATTGTACTACATAAAGTTTAAATAATATTTAATAACTTTGAACCTTTTTAGTTAAATATTTTTAAATACCTAAATATTATGTATAAGTCTTACTCTATTAATTTCTCTTTGAATAAACTCGCAATCTTAAAAGAGTGAGTGGCGTCGCAGGGGGAGGGCAGCTAGGGACAGGCTGGATCATATCATTATTATTATTAATAAGGGAATTTAAAGCTACTGGCTCATCGTCGCGGGCTGGCTCTGGCAAGGGTCGGGGCGGACTATTACGGGGACGTCGCGGCGGGCTTCGGCGGCGAGGACGGAAGGACGGTCGGTTTTTGTGTCTGTGTACTGTGCTGGTTTCCCTACGGCTCTCTTGGATCAATCTCGAAACTAAAATATAGATGTTTATTTATTATAGACTATATGGTACACCTTACAATATTTATATGGAAATAAAAAGTAAAACTAGTGTTCCATGAAAACAAAAAATTAATGGGTGGTCTTATCGCACAGTGCAATCTCTTACAGACAACCTTTGGATGGACAAAACTTAAGGGAGACAGATTTAGGGCTTACATTTACACTGTGTCGTTTTTGTCACCATACTGTATGAGTAACTAAAGAGTAAATAGAGAAACTTTATCAGCAGATTACTCAGTGGAGAGCTGATAGACGTATTGTTAATTAGAGGATTTTACACTTATGCATGACTTTTTATGAAATAAACATTGTTTCAGTTTACGACCATAAATCTGACAGATTCTATTAGTTGATGATAAGCTGCTGTGATTGGTCGATTTAATTAAATCGACCAATCACAGCAGCTAATACGCGTTAGACAACTTTCGTTTCAGAAACTGGGCTTAGGACGCGCAAAACATTTTTATAAAACACTCGGCTCAAATTCTGCTTGATGCATGAAGTAATCATAGTTTTGGATGTAAAGTTCTCAATATTATAATAAAAATATCAAATTAGCTTTCAAACTTTTATTTATACATACACATTTAAATATATTTTGTTCTTTAGACACGATCTTTGGTATATAAAATATAATATTGGTATATGGCCACAATACATTAGGTTAAAATGGAAGTTTAATAGAATTCAGTCAATACAGCATAATGAAAAATATAAGTAATACATTATAAAGATAATTAAATTTATGATATAAGAAACTATTAACTATAAATAAAATACTTTGTGCTCTCTTACAAATGTAATGGAAAACTTTTACCGGAAATTATTAGGAGATAACACCATACCATAACTTTATTAAGATTTGTCGAGTTACGTGCCGTGTATTTTACTAGAGCATAAGGGCGCACACTATTTCTAGGCTTTTAAAATTTACAGTAGATCTCCCCTTGTCTTCGTTTCCGAGTCTATTGGAGACATTATAAACAGGAACGAAATTCTGTAGGTAAGTTGTAATAAAGCCTCGGTACGTAAGGACAACTGGAGCGTGGGTTTTTAGTCAATAGAAGTCTGATACTCACTTCTGCTCCACTCAGAGCGGTAGGAGTCATTTGATGACGAATTCGTAAAATATTATAAAGCTTTAATGTCGTTGAGAAAGTGAGTAAAATATACAGTGTAACTTATATACCGAAAAATATGCACAACTCCTGTGTGTTAGATCACGAAGCCCAACCGCGGGAAAAGGTATACCAATGGGTAAACCAGTTGAGAATTAAGGAATGCTACAAACGTATGCGATAGAATGACTTGAAAAGAGACGGTCGCTCAGGTCTAAGGCGACAAGAAGAATGAAAGGAGATTATGTAACTTGCTATTTAAAATGCCAGGACATAATTATGAGAACTTTAGAACACTGTCTATACTCATCACGCCAACTTGAAATGTATAGCAGCGAAGCCTAGGCTTACTCATAAAAGCCCTAAGGTGTAAAATATTTACGATTATAAAAAGACGTTGATTCGTATTTCGTCACACACGCAAGCCTAAATATTACAGCTATCCGAACTCGACAAACCCTTATATGACAATGGAATCTCATTAGTATTCATTTGACGTCGTGGGTTGGTACGCACACGCCCAAGACGATGCACCTATGTAACTTAACGATTCCTAATTTGGTATCTTATTCGCTATTCAATTAACTGACTAAGGAATTTAGTTACTAGACTGTAAGCTTTTTACACGTAATAAAACATTGGAATCAAATAGAAAATAATATTGAGTGGGTGTTCAGAGGAAAAATGTTATGTTACGGTCTAGTAAATAAATAGATTCACTCTATCTAAGTAATAATATCGCTTCAAAACGATACGTACTGCATATAGTAACTATCTTCACATCCCACATTCGATACTTCGTCAAATAATAAATGACCTTACCCACTTTAAAACCAAGCAGCTTGTTTATGCGTTAGTCTTATTTAGTTATTATCGTAATAGAAGTCGTAGTCTTCTGGCTCGTCGGGTATCTGTGGCGGGTCCTTCGGTATATCGATCCCTTCGGCATCCAGTAATCGAACTTTGATATCCATAGATAGCAATGTCTCCAAGTCATTTTCAAAAGATTTGCTAGACATCTTTTCTTTTAAGAGCGCGTTTATCCCGTCCGTCCAGTAGTCGAATATCTGCTCATCGGGCGCCACAAAATCTAAAGAAGTCACTTCAGCTGACTTGATTATAAGGGAGAACGCTAAATGAGGAGTGATTTTCCTGCCCCTCAAATCCTTCATGTGAGGACAGTCTTTGCCAATGATCACACACTTCATATCAGTAACAGGCAATTTGTTTCCAAGCTCTTCTAAAGTCGGAGTACTTTTTTCGTCACAGTCGCCATAATGTAGTACTTTATGGTTGGGTGAGAGGCGGACATACCAGAATTTGTCTTTGATTCTTTGACCTCGGGCAGAATACTTTTTGAACCTCGTGCCACCTACTAAGACACCAAGTCTTTGCTGTTGGATGAGATCAATGATTTCAGGAGTGATTTTCTCTTTTAGCTCAACAATAGGCCGTGCATGGGACTCCCATACTTCCCTATTGTTCCTCTCCTGCTGCCAAAGCTGAGTTATCTCTGTATAAGTCAGTTGATTAATCTTTTGCCTGAATTTATCGAAACCTTTTGGTGATGATGACAGAGCTCGGGATATTTGCTCTCGAACCACACTGCTTACTTTAATAAAGTCTTCAGCAGTTGCTCTCATTTCCTTCCAAGTTTTGTTCAGCAGTACTATGCAGACACAGAATAATTCTTCAAAAGGCCTGTCATGTGTAAAGAAGAGTGGATGGTAGGTCTGACCTTGTTCACTTGGGGGATCACCAACCTTTAGAATGTCACACAGTAATTTTACCAACTCTATGCTGGTCTTACCAAACGGACATTCATGTTCATCTGCTCTACAACTATTTTCTAAGACGATCTTTGTGTAATCTTCAGAATAGTTCCTGGCAAAGTAAAGCATACAGTCCAATGCTAACACTCCTGGAGGCACTTCATTGAAATCTTTTATCGGATCAATCTCACATTTAAAGCCAAGTTTTTTGAAGTCCTTAGAGTAGCTTCCCATTGGACGCCTCATTGTTACCTCAATATTAGGGTTATTATCATTTTCAAATGCAACTTTTCTTAGTTCTTTTATTTTTTCTTGGGATTCCTGTTCTTGGGCATCACCTCTTTGTCTCATTTTAGGTTCCAACAGACCAAGCATCAAAGTTTGGAGTACATAGAGCTGGTGGGCTAATTCCGTACCCAAACCTTGTTCTGAAGCATTTTTAGAAAACTCACTAGCACCAATGAGGTTTTCATAAATTACAGATCGAACTTGCTTGGAAGATAATGTGGCAGCAATGGTTTTCCTCTTAGTCATATCAGCTTTAGAAAATATGGCATTAATGAGAGCTATAGCATTCTGTTGGATGATACTGTCTTGACGAGTGTTCTGTAAATGTGATATCAGACTGGGAATGGTAATCTCCTTCTCTACATGTGAATTCCTTGTACTGTTAAGCACAATATTCTCCAGAATTGATAAACAGCACTGAATTACTTTAGGATCTTGACTATTAGCTTGGTTACTAACAAAACTGGCAACTTTATTAATAAATTGGTTTTCTAGAATGTCCCAGAATATAACTCCATGGTCCATGAGCTCGACAAACGTAACGAGAGCAAATTTGAGAGATTTCCCCTTGAACTTACCATTTTCTATATTGTTTATGATCAGTGTTAAACCTTTCTTGTTGATAAACTCGAGTGCAAAAGTTAGATCACTGCTTAACACGGACAGTTTGGAGAGGGCAGCGACTTGGTCGTCCTCGGACCCATTGTTTATCTTGGCCAGGATATCCTGAACAGTTTTCGCTGGTGACAATTCCAAACGTAAAACAGACCCATTCTTTATTTCATTTCGGTTTTTCTCCGTTATGTAATTCTGGTTGTTGCTTTCGGAAAATTGTAGAGCGTAATTTTCAGGGTCGGGGAGACCCCAAGGCTTGCAAAGAAGTTGAATGATGCTCGATAGGGGCTGACTTTGATCGAATTCTATCAACTGTGGAACCTTGTCGGGAGCATTTAGCATCTCCACAGCGATCTTTAGGATTGTGGAATCCTTTTCCTTTGTTGCCGACGGCATTTTTATTGGTTTAGTAGACATTTATTTGAACATTTGACACGAAGACATTCACCACAACACACCACACCTCGCGAATTTACGCCTAGCCTAATTTTCCCGTAAGTTGACGACTTTGACGAGAACGACATCAAGCTGTTAGTTGTCAAATAAATTGTCAGTCACAACATGACAGTACCAGTGTTGCCAACTCCAGCAAAATCTTCTCCCTAGATTTATTATCTAAAGTCGCTAGACGTCGCTAAAACTGATTCAACTAGAGACAGATCCCGGATTTACTTACTTTCCAGTTACTGGAGGCCATTAGCAGCCTGGAGAGGGAATGAAGGGAGGCAAGTGAAGAAGAATGTACTACATAAGCAATACAATCTTTATAATTAAAAAATAAATCAACACACACGCCTTATGTACAGTCAGCATAAAAATGATTGCCTTAGACGAATGACCAAAGACTGGTTTCAGCCATCCTTTGAATTCGGGCTCGGTCTCTTATGTTTCTCGATATTTTTGAATGTACTCAGAGGCGGATTAACCCTGTCAGAGGCCCTAAGGCAATGGCATTCTCGGGGCCCCTTTTCTTACTTTGACTGACCAAATCGAGTGTGAACTGAGGAAACGCACATTAAGGGCTGTGGTTTTTAATAAATTTGTTTACTTATTCCCAGATTTGTTCTGATACTGTTTTAATTCTACTACTAAATATAACGATATGTATTTTATGAGATAAAAGTGAGGTCCCTAAGTTCACATGCACATCAAATTCTCGTTCGAAGAAACATGTTTTCTTGGTGCGTGCATTGGGCCTGGGCCCCTAGTTGATGCGGGGCCCCTAGGCAGTTACCTACTCCGCCTAAAGGTTAATCCGGCCCTGAATGTACTGCGTCTTTATCTGAGGTAAATCCATAATTTTGTTCACCACAAGTCAAAAAAACTGTTCATACACTTTGTAATTACTATGATCGGTAACGAATTAAAAATCAGGCTAGGTACAGCGTATAATTTAGAATCCAATTAGAACTTCACTCAAACTAGTAGTGACTTGCATAAGTACGTAGGTAGAAAAAGTACGAAAACTACGGAACATAATAAAATATGCGGATTCCCCGAACAAATTGCTCTATTGTTACCACTGGTAAAGATAATTTAATTGCAAGTGAGCATTTATAAAAAAGGTGTTGGGCACATATATGTTTTGTTTTCTTGTAGTTTGAAAATTCGTCAGCTAAGTCGCTAGATCATTTTTGTCGTCAAATCTTTTTCCTTGTCGCTAAGGCTTAAGAAAAAGTCGTCATTTCTAGCGACAAAGTTGCTAAATTGGCAACACTGGACAGTACAAACTACAAAAATATTTCCTAGATTACGTTCACGGCACAGAATTACGTTTTGTTTACGTAATCGCGTTGTAAAGTAAATCCTATTTCACGAATAAATTAGTAATATAAAATTTTCTTAGTTTTATTTTTTTATGCTTTCTCACTGTTTTAATTCAATATTTCACAGTGTCAACACAAGATCCTAGTCTTGCTGTACTAATGTGTCTTAACGTTAACAGACACCAATAGGTCCACAATCTCTACGCCATATACAATATACCGTAGTTACTGTTTTATTGTAAAGCGAACTGGCAATGTAGGTAAAATTCACTTTACTCTTCAATCTTGTTAGCCCCTCCAACTAAGCTAAATACGCTTGTGTCTGGAGTGGGTTTACGGCAATAATGTAATGGGTGGGGTTCGAACACTTCGAACCCGTAAACCCGTTCGTACTAACTATACACGTACGTACACATATAATTTTGCTCTGTTAAATAAATTGTAATTTAATTCAAATTAATAGTATTTCTTCACAATTTTTTATGAATAACAGTTTCAACTAGTAATACTACCTGCCAGTTGTGTGGATTTCCTATATTGCACTCTCTTATTTTCACAAAAACAAAACTGAAAAATGGATTCACTCAAGGGGTCAATATCTGAATTAATGGCACAATTCCATGACAGAATGTCAAAATTTGAGGCAGAATTGACCAAGTCAACACCCAGCACTTCATCCAGCAACAGTTCAGACAGTCTTGCAGCGGAGTATGCAGGTTTCAAGAAATTTGTTCTGGAGTCGCTTGGCTGTCTTCAGCATCAGATGGAGGCCCTTGCTAGGGATGTTGATGCATTGGAGATGAGAAGTCGTCGGAAGATGCTCCTTGTCCATGGTGTTGCTGAGGTGAGTGACGAGGATACATCACTGGTGGTTGCTTCAGTGTTCCATGACAAACTTAAGTTGGACAACTTTTCCGTCGCTGCTATTCGTCGGTGCCACAGAATGGGCAGTCACAGAAGTGCTGGAAAGCCTAGACCTATACTGGTCAAATTACAGGATGTAGATGTTCGTGACAAGGTTTGGTTTGCTAAAACCGCATTAAAAGGTTCTGGTATAACCTTGTCAGAATTCTTAACAAAGTCACGACATCAGATATTCTTGAAGGCTCGTGAGAAGTTCGGCGTCATGAATTGCTGGACCAAGCAGGGAAATATCTTTGTGCTGGGAGCTGATGGGAGTAAGCATCGGGTCATCAACTGCAGAGAGCTCGCTGCTATCAATGTGGCTGAGCATGATGTCGATTCCGATAAGCCGGAGGCAAAGATATATAATAAACTATAGATACGTTGTCCGCGCTCTAAAATGGCAAGTTGAAATCAAGGTAAGTGCCTCGTGTCTGTTTAGTTACGCACGAACCTGTGTCGCGATCGCTACACTACATATCTTAAGAAAAAAGTGTTTTAAAAGAAAATTAGGAAAAAAGCATGCCTTTGTGTGTTTTCAGACGTTGCACTAATTATACTGCTTCCGTGAGAGGTCAAAATGTGTCATTTCATAGGTAAATATCAACAGAAATACATTTTTTATTTTTATTTTTCTACACGGCTAATGGCGGCTAGCGTATGAATGAAGTCAGTCACGTGACGTTAGGGGAGTTGTTAACTAAAGATGTATATTCATCTCTCTCTAACATCAGGTGTACCTAAAGATGGCATTTATTTTCTGTCCCTTTCTTTACACGTATTAGATAGTAATTCTCTATGTGTGTGTTTCGTGCCGTTTTTGAGAGGTGTTTTGTGGGAATATGACGCGTCTATTATAATACGTCATTGGCCGGAGGGCCAACTAGGTGTCCATAAGGTACAGGCTGGGAAGCTAGCCTCAGCAGCCCCATTAAAGAGATATAGGAAGCCTGTGGTGAAGAAGTGATTTATCTCTCGCAATGCGTCGTTCGGGTAACAAATTTTCATCAGTATTTTTAATCACTGGTTTACCTTCACAGCTATTTTATAATATTTAACGTCTACCTCACGTTTTTTGGTTTATAAAATTGTTCTTTTTCATTTTTGTAATCTTCGGTTTTCTGACATTTGACATATGCCAAGAGTTATGTCAATGTCGCGTTTCGTTTCCTTTCGTTTCGTAATTTGTTACTTTTTGAGCATAGATTATCTATGGAAACATTATATAAATTTGATACCGCAATAATATGCAACATAGGAATTCTTTTTGTATTCTTTTTTTTGTGGTTATATTTTATTTTATATATTGCTCTAAGTGTAAGCTGTGAGCTTGTGCCCAAACGGTGCACTATTATTTGATAAGATATTTTTGATTTAGGTTTTGTATTGTTATTCTTTTCTGTTAACGCATAACTGGCGGGTGGACTTTACGTTTTTAAGTACCGTTCGTCTTTATATATACATTTATATTTTATTTATATTCCCTTTTTAATTATTTATTGTGTTTTTTTTTTTAATGATTGATAGTGTATTTGATAGTGATGATGAAAGTTTTGTAACTGCAAGCAGTGACAATGACAGCTTCACTAGTATTCCGAATCTTGCTGACACGCTTCAGTTTCAGTTTTCTGATGTTCCCAAAAATCTAAATGTAGTCCACATTAATGCTCAAAGTATTCCGGCTCACTATCATGATATGCTTGTGAGTTTGGACTGTAAGGACATCCATGCAATTCTTGTTTCCGAATCCTGGCTGAAACCTTGTCTTCCGTCTACATCCTATTCCCTCCCCGGGTTCAAGCTAATAAGGAATGACCGCACAAGCGGCGGCGGTGGTGGTGTTGCCATCTACCTGCGTGCACATATTCCCTTTTCCATTATTAACATTTCAGTGCAGCCACCACCGTCGAATGCTGGCGAGCATCTCTTTTTAGAAATTGACTTAAACCATGTGAAAGTTTTGCTGGGTGTCTATTATTGTCCCTCTCTGAGTATCGATTACTTCTCCTCATTTGAAAGCCTAATAGTCAACCTTGCGCCCTCTTACAGGCATACAATTGTTATGGGTGACTTTAACACCTGTCTCCTTAAAAATGATTCGCGCTCTTCCTCACTTCAATATATTTCTCAATCCTGCAATTTATCTCTCCTTCCATTAAGCGCAACTCACCATTTTCCAAACTGTACTCCTTCACTTCTTGACCTCATCTTTGTTTCCTCCACACAACACGTCGCTAAGCATGGGCAATGTTCAGCTGACGCTTTCTCCTACCACGATTTGATTTTCCTTTCCTACAAAATTCGCCCTCCTAAGACTAAACCTAAAAGTATTCTTCAGCGCAGTTTTGGTGGAATGGACTTGGAAGGTCTTCGGGAAGATGCTAGCAGTATTGACTGGTCTGAGCTTGTTCATGCAGACTCGATTGATGAAAAAATTAACCTCCTTAATTCCAATCTCATCGGGCTGTATGATGTGCATGCACCTGTTCGGTTGGTCAAGATGAAGCATCTGCCTGCTCCGTGGCTAACAGATGACGTGAAAGCAATTTTACAAAAAAAGGCAGCAGCTAAATCTAGGTATAAGTGCAGACCTAGCTCCTTAAATCGTGAAAAATACATCGCTATCAGAAATCGCAGCAACTTGGTTTGTAGGGATGCCCAACGCCGCCACATTCATAAGTCCGTTGAAAACGGTGATCCAGCTAAAGTCTGGAAATTTCTTAGATCAATGGGAATTGGGAAGTCACGTCAAGAGTCTGTTCCTAAAGATATAGATCTTGAATTACTCAATCAACATTTTTCCACCTCTTGTAGTTTCAATGGGGCTGTTAAAACCAAAACTTTAGATAATCTTTCGTCTCTTCCCACTCCCGATTATTCTCCTTTTGTTTTTAATCAATTTGCTTGTTGTGATGTTAAGAAGAGTATTTTATCAATCACGTCAAATGCTGTTGGTAGTGACTGTGTAAGTCGCAAGATGATACTCCCTATTTTGGACGAAATCCTTCCTGTCATCTGCCATATCCTTAATCATTCTGTATCCTCTGGTGTTTTTCCATCTGCATGGAAAGAAGCTCATGTAACCCCACTTCCAAAAAAATGTAATCCTGTTTCTTTCTCTGAATTTCGTCCCATTTCCATTTTACCGTTTCTGTCCAAAGTCCTAGAACGCCTTATTCATAGTCAGCTTAGTGCTTTCCACGGTAGAAACAGACTCCTTAATTTTTACCAATCCGGATTTCGTCCGGGGCATAGCACTACCACAGCTCTTGTTAACATTACGGATGATATAAGACTGGGTATGGACAATAGGAAATTGACGGTCCTTTCTTTGCTTGATTTCAGTAATGCTTTTAACACTGTTGATTTTGATGTCTTGCTCGGGATACTATGCTCTCTTAACATATCTCCAACAGCTATTGATTGGTTTCGTAGTTACCTGTGTGGCCGCCGACAACGTATTTGCATTGAAGGTTCGTTGTCTTCATGGTGCAATACTACTGCTGGCGTACCACAGGGGGGCGTTCTCTCTCCTCTTCTTTTCGCCATATTTATAAATTCTATTTCAAATGAACTTCTCTCATCCTACCACCTTTATGCTGACGATCTGCAAATTTATTCGCAAGCTCCCGTTGAAGATTTGTCTGAGGCGGTGAAGACAGTGAATAAAGATTTAGCGCGTATTTCCGATTGGAGTTTGGATCATGGTTTGAAGGTTAATCCTGCGAAGACTAAAGTCATTATTGTTGGCAGCCCTAGGCTACGTTCCAAAATTGACTGGACGACCCTTCCCCAAATCATTTTCGATGGAGCTGTTATACCCTACTGTGACTCAGTAAAAGACCTTGGTATTTATATTGATAAAGATTTGTCTTGGGGTCCCCAGTTGCAAGAAGTGAGCCGCAAACTGTTCGCCTCTGCGGGGTCTTTGCGCAGATTGCGCAATTTCCTACCGACTGCTACTAAAACTGCGCTTGCCCAATCTCTTCTTCTCCCTATCCTTGACTATGCTGATGCAAGTTATCCAGATCTAACTGAAGTGCAGCTAGATAAGCTTGAGCGACTCCAAAATTTTTGTATCAGATTCATATTTGGATTGCGCAAATATGATCATGTTTCTGAGTTTCGCACTAAACTCAAGTGGCTGCCTATTCGCCTTCGCCGGAATGCACATATTTTATCATTACTCTACAGTATTCTTTTCAATCCAACGACTCCCTTTTACCTCAAAGAACGTTTTAAGTTCCTTCATGACACACATGTTAGAGATTTGAGATCATCAGAGAATTTGAGACTTTTGATGCCTACGCATTCCACAAAATTTTACGACCAGTCATTTACGGTGCAGGCCATTCGGTTGTGGAATGGATTGCCGGTGTCAGTAAGACAAGCTCAGTCACTTGCTGTTTTTAAAAGCTCGGTTGCCAATCATTTTATTTCAAACTTATGATTATTCCTTTGCTTTCTCCACACGATGTTAAAGAACACATAATATATTTATTTATTTTATTTTGTTTTTCCGTTGTTAATGAATATTTGTACAGTAGTACACTAATATAGCCCTCCCCATTTTAATTAAAGCTCATAAAATCCTTCCAAAGGTTGTCTGGAAGATATCGCTCTCAGCGATAAGACCGCCATTGTAACCAATTTTTTACAATATTGTTATTTAAGTGTGATTCAATTATTGGTGTACAATAAAGTATATTCTATCTATCTATCTATCTTATTCTAAATGGGAAAGCGAAGTTGTTGTTTGCATCACTGACACTAATTATTAATAACCCTGAAGACTCATACATTTCAATCTAACTAATTAGGGCAGCAATATGATCCTAGCTGATATTCTATCTTCCAATAAAACTATCACTTTATGGCCCTATTTAATAGCTTCATTAATACCACTGTTTAACTCACTTATCTAGATAGGACTGTACCACAAACGTCGTTCTTAAACTTATAATGTCGGTGTTTTTTTATTTAAAATTTGCGTGTTTTTTACTTATGGTAAAAACAGCATTTAGTTTTCGGTGTGATCGAAGACCGTATGGGTCTAATACCCAAGCTTCAGAAGCAGATGGGCGCATCAAGCTGCAAGTTATAGGCCTTGACAATAATGCCTATATTCCAGAACAACTTTACACAGGTAAGTTATTGCGGGTCCAAAATGTCTAAAACAATAGTTTCAGTTTGTCCTTAGAAGATTCTGCGAACTCTGTTCTATAATGGTTCTTTACAAAATTTATTAATGTTTCTTACGGGCCAGCTGTATTTTATTTCTTTGTTTTGCAGTACAAATAACAGAAACAGATGGCCAGTCTCATTTTACGGGCTTCCTGATATCTGCGGAAGGTGACGTCAAACCAGACCCAAGGAACCCCAGGCGAATAATCTCACTATACCCTGGCAATTTAAGGCCATCATCTACAGCCACTGCTAAGTTCAGCGACAGGTGCCTGTACTCTGTTGAACAGGCTATGAACTCCTATAAAACTTCTGTTGAGGTAATTTAACAACTTACTGAACTATAATAATAGTTATTATTAAATCCATCTAGGTACACTAAGCTCTTTCACCCTCAGTTAACGTAGGGCATTGAATATAACTGTGTAGTCATCATTATCATGCTATATTATTATATATTATATATATTACTAGCAACACGGGAAAAATCTCCCGGAGGTTTTTCCCGAGTAAATTCTGACCCCGTGGGAATTTCAGAACAAAATTTAATTCAGTTCCTTGTAGCTATTTTTGCGTGAAAGAGTAACAAACATCCATTCATCCACCTTCATAAACTTCACAATTATTTATAACTAGGTACTCACGCGGGGCTTCGCTCCCGTGGGTTCTATCACGGTAAAAACATAACTCTCCTTTTTTGCAGTCGCGTAAAAGGCCTATAACCTTCCTCAAGCTTCAAGCTACTTCCACACCAAATTGTATCCAAATCCACCCAGTACGAAGATTAGCGCGTTCAAGTAAACAAACAAACAAACAAACAAACTTTTCCGCTTTATAATATTAGTATAGATTATTTTCAACTTCGTTTTTTTGACGAACAAAACTTTTTTTTGTTTGGAAGGATATACTTTTTATAATATGTTCCTATATTTTTATATCAAAATCAGTTAAATAGGTATGTACCAAGTATTAAAAAAAAATGATAATAAATAAATGGCTAATAAATGGCTCCTCCTGCTCTGGGTGGAGCGAAATTTACATAATTTTTAATTTTTAGTTCCTGAGTGTTGTAGATATTTGGAAGGCGGTTTTTTAATTGAAATACTTGTTCGTTTTATTATAAGTTGTCAGTATAAAAAGGTAAGAGAGAGGTTGACTCACGACCAAATCGATGTTGTCTAGTTGAGAGAAACTTCTTTCAAATTCGGATCCCCTTTTTGTTAAGTTTCCAAATATCCTAAGTGCTCATTTACATCTCTTGATGAACCTATTTTTTCGGTAGGTAAAATCCGGACTTCTTCTGACTAAAAACCCAGATTGTTACATCAATTGCCCTTACGTTCCGGGGCCGCGGTATCTCGCAACAATATTAAAGCAACCCTGGTAGGTAATCCGCAAAACCGAGCCCTCCGCAAAACCTTCTTACAGGACTTGGCAGCCCTGTTGAAGGCTCTCTTCTTCTGATCCACGTCATTTGTTTTGCAGTTTCGAGCATCAACTATTTTAGTGCTACCCTCTCAACTTCTTGCGCCTAGTATTTTCGGCTGCGCGTTGTCTGTCAGTCAGTCAGTAACGGAAGCGTTATAGGTATATAGTGCTAAAATACTTTTTATTTTTATAATAAAACATCCCTCCTTGTTGTAGTAGTAGTTTTAAATCATTCTTATACTTAAATACCATTTAAAATCCTTCTTCCATAATTACTTTAACTTCAATAACATTGGACTTTCATAAACACTACCATCCCCCGTTTTAACCCCAAAAGGGGGTTGATTTCTAAAGATACATTATTACTACACCTCTACAACCTCTATATAGTGCATATGTCGCAGTAAGATAGATACAGCCGTAATATAGTTATATCCCTAGGGATATAATTATATACCGGAACATAGTTATACGAAAGCGATTCATTACTATCTTACGGTCGCAATCTAGTAATATGCTTATCTGACTAAACTAATCTAGTTAAATAGTTATAAATCTACCACAAAATCAAATAAAACAATATATTAGTTTTTATTTTTATTACAAAATCAACTTTTTGCAACTTGCAATTAGTTACAATACTTTTTAGCAATAATACGTAGTTGGCAGTGATTTTATGGTGTTTACGCAAAATCGATGGAGCCCCGCTTAGCGGGGCTCCTATTTCTGGGTGGTTTAAAAAAAAATAACCACGAAGGCTAATTATAATACTAAACTTGAATGGTATTATAATTATATTCCCAGTAAGATAGTAATGAATCGCTTCCGTTTATCTATGTTCCGGTATATAATTATATCCCTAGGGATATAATCATATCACGGATATATCTATCTTACTGCGACACATACATTTTAAATTTCTAGTCTCTTACTTCAAAAACATAGGACTTTCATACAAACTTCCAACCCCCGTTTTACTCCCTTAGGGGTGGAGCTTCATAAAATCCGTGGATGTCTACACCCTATAAGGAACCTACCTGCCAAATTTCAAGTTTGTAGGTGTTATAGTTTCTGAGATTTCGTGATTAATCAGTGAGTGGTATTTCGCTTTTATATACATATAGATATAATATTCTATTCTATCATCACGTTATTAGCCAGGTCTAAAAGGTAATAAGAAAAAATGTCGTATGAATAACATCATTCACTAGTCAAAAACTTAATAACAGGTTTATTGGCAAGCCCCAGTATCCGGCAATGGTTGCGTTACTCTTCGCGCCATGGTGGCAATAAATGACGAAGTCTGGTACGAAGACGGACCTCCTTTGACTCAGAAGGTGTGTGAGGACTTAAGGCAACCGGATGATGTGGCACCACAACTGAACTACGAATGTGGGATCTGCGATGAAGCTAAATATGAGGTAGGTAAGGGGTTACACAGATGAAGGTAGTTTGTTAAGGATATTTTATCTTCTAAAAAAGTTGCTATTCTGAGGGGAAAAAAGACATTAAGGTATTATTATAAAGTACGATAAGCCACATACGTAAATATAAGTTATTTTTTGTTTCAGTTGACCTTTACTGGTGTATGGTCTCGTAACACCCATCCATATCTGTTCCCTGAAAACGATTGGCTTCCAAAGTACAGCGATCTGGTAGGAGCTTCCCATAATCCAGAGTATATCCTGTGGTTACCAGGTAACCTGGCTTCTGAAGGTTTTAGAGATCTTGCAGAACATACAAATTCTAGCAACCTTGAGGCTGAGATCCGGGGAAAGGTAAATCCTGGGTAGCAAAGTATAGGTGTGTTATTTACATAACTCCTGTAAAACTATGGGTTCCTTCCAGATAGGCGATGGAGTTCGCACCCTAATAAAGGGTAAAGGGCATGGCTACCGTAAGATGACCCTGCCCACATACTCCTTCTTCCGCGTTGACAAAGAAAATCACCTGTTCTCAGCAGTCGTTGCTATTCACCCTTCACCTGACTGGTTCCTTGGGGTCACTAGATTTGAACTCTGCCAGGCCGACAACACGTGGCTAAGAGAAAGGGAACTCAATCTTTATCCTTGGGACGCTGGCACAGACAGTGGCGTTTCATATGAAGTGAGTTATTTTCACCTGAACTATCTTTTATTAAAATGTAAGACATAACTAGAACCGATTATTATTTCAGTCGGCTAACATCGTCACGTATCCTCAAGACTCAATAGCTCGTGTCGAGATGAGTTCATACGACAAAAACTCTCCATTCTTTGAAGTGGATATAAAAGATATGCATCCATTTGGGAAGTTAAACATTAAATTGATAAGGACTTACCACAGAGATTGCGAAGAGGAAGCGAAGCGAGAAGGAACAGGTAGGTGGGGAAACTGCTAAAAGTTAAATATCCAAGTAAAACGTGAAGACTACGGACTGGCATGTCCAGAAAGATACATTCAATCAAAACAAAGCATTACCTATTTCTTTGTAGATGAACCACCAGCAACGGAAGCCCAATCATCAGAGGAATCAGCTGAAACTAGTGAGGAGGCTAAGCCGGAGCCTGAAGAGCCATCCAGGTATCAAACACAACTAGATAGCATCGAGGACGGGCGGTGAGGCTTAGTTGTTGATTATAGAATAGAAGTAGACTAGAATACATCATGTTTCCATATAGAATACATTTAAGCCTATACCATTTCATATCATATTCTAGTCCTTTGTTAACTCTGGTCTAAACCGAAGTCTTTGAAATAGGGTTCTCGGTAACATCATCTTGATAACAATAAATAAGTGATATTTGTAGACGATACAGATAGCTTATATAAGTAGAGCTGATGCCGCAACGCAATTCATTTCAAGCATGCCTTGACTTTGCAAAATATTGTGACTTTTTACTTACTAGTTCCAAAATAATATACCTCTTGTCCAAATAGTGAAGCACCTCTAGTAACCGACCCAGAATCTTCGGAAGACTGTCCAATGTCACCTTGGCAGGCCTGGAGCGAATGCGATGGCGACTGTGAGGACGGAAAAGTGATAGGCTTTCGCTGGAGGGAGCGGTACCATCTTGTGGATGGGATTCCTGTTGAAAAGTATGATCCACATGTAAGTATTAACTGTATAATTTGTAAAGCTTCCTACGTTAGCGGAGTGGGAGTCACCGACATATTAGCCATCTTTAACCTTCGAGGCTCTGGGTACCTCTACTTTTATAGACAATGAAAAGATTCGTGATAGACAAACATGCTCGGTAAGTAAGATGTTCCGGCAGAACAGTTTCGCGCATCTAAAATACTAATGGAGGGGGGGGGGGTAGGTATAGTAATTAATCATTATCGTGTAATTTTTTGAAATGAATATGTTTTCCGGTAATCGGTTATCGTTTTGTGATCTGGAAAATTAACGAGTCCCTATCGACCCCTAAGCCCACCACCACCACGTGCTCAGAGTTCCTAGTGGGACAGATGGGCCTGTTCACCGAATAGCTAGATGTACCGGTAAGGAGAGATTGTAAATAACGGATTGTAGGATAATGATAAACAATGCGTATTTTTTTTGCCCTTAGATCTATTGTTCTGCTATATGACTAGTACTTAGCTGTAGAAGTAATTTTATTATTTCTGTCACAGCCTAAGCACCATCACAAGGTAAAAGAAGTGTCGAAGTTCTGCAAGAAACATTTCGAAACGTTCGAGAGACAGGCGTGTGAAGATGAATGCACTACTCCTGAAGAAGATGAAGAGGATCTTACAGGTTTTTACGAGATATACCTTTACTGCCTCACTTACATCTAAGTTTCAAGTGCCTAGTAATAATAATCATTTTCGACAAATGATGTTTAAGAAAGCTTTTAGGTATTATGTATTTTAATTAGATAAAATTATCGAACAATTTGCATAAAAAAGCCGTCAGAAAAAGTACGGAATTTGAAATTTGATTTTAGTAGTTGGTTGAAGATGTTTTTCAATTCAAACTGCTGAGTCAGTAGTAGCAAATTAAAGGGAAATTACTTTTTTATGGGTAATAAGTACACTAAATAGTTGGTAGCACTTTATAGCCGTAGCCTTATTAAAATGACTTTTTTAATTCATTTCAGTTGAAAGAAGAATCATGGCGCCAATATTGCCTGGTGGGAAGTGGAACTCAAAGCGCAGAGATTTGAAAAGCAGATATTATGTGTATCATGCTTAGAAGCAAAAACTTGACGTCCTCATTTCTGAGTCGGCAGTTTCGTTAATTAATCATATTTACGATAATTTACATATAATAAATTATCAGAGATCATACCTTTGCGTTTTATTCTAATTCCAGTGTCCATAGGGACCTATTTCACTATTCCTTAAGGACGCATGTTCAAAATTGATAGGTATCAAATCGCATCACTACATAGACAAGGCTCAAACACACACAAACGTACGAATAGCTCCGCGAATTATGGGTACGTAAAGTCATTTTGATACTTTAGATTATTTAATTTTTTTTTAATGGCTTCATGGTTGCTTTTATTTTGTGTGCTGTTTGATGTCATGAAATTATTGGAGTGACTTGTAGGTACACTTCGATGACTGGTACTGGATCTCTTTGACAACAAGATGTAAATGTGCAGTTTTTTTTTTATTATGGTTTCGTAGCCGATTGGCAAAAAACAGAACCCTTATAGTTTCGTCATGTCTGTCTATCTGCCCGTCCGTCCGTAAGTCACAGCCATTTTATTCCGAAACAGTTATGACTACCTACATGTGAAACTTGGTAGGTAGATGTATTCTGTTCCGCCGAGTTGAACCGCTTTCCGATTGATAGACAAAAATATATAAATTTAAGGGGGGCTCCTCATACATGGAACTGAACCTAAAAATATTTTTAAGCTATTACATAGCTTTTATCGCGGGCTTTGAGCGCGGCGACCGAATCAAGAAATTCCGTAACGAAAATAAAACCTAATACGGTCGAATATGGTCAGTTATTTCAATTCGGGTTACTAACGTTCTATTAGCGTGTTTAGTAAAGTATCGGATTGGTAACCGTCAGTATTTTGGATTAAACCCAGGGTCTCATCATATCTTTTTATGATTTCTTTTTTATTGAAAGTACTTTTATATTATACTTACTAGCTTCTGCCCGCGACTTCGTTCGCGTGGAAGGGGGTTCCCGCGTAAATCCCGAACTCGTAGGAATTTCGGGATAAAAACTATCCTACGTCCTTCCCAAAGTCCTAAACTATTCCCACGCCAAATTTCATCTAAATCGGTTCAGCGGTTTAGGCGTGAAAAGGTAACACACAGACAGACAGAGTTACTTTCACATTTATAATATTAGTATGGATTTAGATATTTTGTAAAAATTTTGTTGAATAAAATAAGAAACATTTACATTTTATTATAGGAGAAAGAAAGTCTAAAATGTCAACGCCGCGAGAAATAGCTTAAAACTAAAAATGTGGTATAAGTGACCCGGTAACTTGAATTAATATCAAAGAAAAAAAAATACTGCATAAATAAAAAAATATATAAATAATTATAATTGCATAAGTTGATAAAAAATGCTATGCAATAGCTTTACCGCGGCAGTCCCCGAGTGCCACACGGGTTTTTTTTTTTCATCAAACCTTTTCGTGTGTGGTATCCATAGACAGGTCTTTAAAAATTATATCGGTTCCTAAAACTACTTCTTCTTAAAGTCAATCGTTTAAAAGATATACGCTTCCAAAGTGGTAAAATGTGTCCCCCCTCTCTAACTTTTATAATAGAATAAAAAAAATATGCTGTAGGTTTTAATGAAAAATTTCATTAAAATGGTTTGAATGACATCGGGTCAGTAGTTTTTGAGATTTAGCACATTTTCTAAAACCGCAAATATAACTTTGTATTTCATACAAACACTATGAAAAACAAAGTTATTTGGCGTAGTTACTACGGAACCCTTCATGGACGAGTCTGACTCGCATTTGACCAATTTTTACGAATGAGCCCACTCTTGACCTCGTTCTCGCCTGATGGTAACCGATAGATGAGGTCTACAATGGAACGAGCGAGCTCAGAAGATACCTATTTACTTTTGCTTTAAAGACTCAAAGATGGCAGGGAAAACAGAAGCCGGCAGAGAATTCCACAGCTTGGCTGTGCGCACAATAAATGTGGAGGAGAAGCGCTTGACAAGACGGTATATCAACCAAGTTCGAGCTTGTATTGTTAGATACGATGAGATATTATAATTATACGAACTCAGTGGAGTGGCCTGCAGGAATACAGCAACCGCTCTTGAAGATCCTAGACGATAAGAATAGCTTACCAAGTTTGGGTCCATTCTGTTTGGTAGGTGTGTAATTTCGTGGTTTTCGGGGTCGCTAATAACGTATGGGGTTCAAAATCAAAGATTTCGCCAATTAAACTGTTCACCGTGTGTTTCATTTCCTTGGTATGATAGCATTAGCGATCTTGACAAAAGCTGGGTGGAACAATATTTTAATATTAAAAATCAATTTGAAAAATCATTTTTAAATATATGAGGAATGAGCTCGTAACTCCATATTTCTTACCCGTCTTGGGATAAATCAATTCTGGAAGAAGACAATTTTTGTAAAATCGAATTAAGTGGGTTTCCATTTTTTCCTTTCAGAATTAAAAGTCCTTTTCAATGATTTCAAACTTTAATTTACCAGTCTTGCCTAGTAATACGCAACTGCCCTTGAATTTGATAATACCATTTATGTTTTTTTTTAATAAAAATACCCAAATTGCTACAGGTATGCCTATAATATTTGAAGAGTTCCTGCGATTTCTCCAGGATTCCATCGTCAGATCCTGACTTCATGACAATGGAACGAACTAGAAAGTATACCTTTTCAAATAAAAAAAGAATTTTCCAAATAGGTCCAGTAGTCTTCGAGTAATCGGAGAACATACATAAAAAAAAACAGATTCCGAATAAGTGAGGACCTCCTCCATTTTTTGAAGTTGATTAAAAAGTGTTTCTGTCACAAACCAAACAGTAATACTATAAAATATATTGAAACATTAGTGGTTTCCAAATTGCTGCCACAAAAAGTATTACAAATCTGTTGGTCAGATCTTTCCGGACGCTCTTCGTGTGTACTGCGAGTATCGCGACTGCCTCCATAAATCCTGTGTAAAGAGGACCAGATCGTTTTGATGGTCGCAATAAAATGACACATATTTACAACTAGCTTTTGCCCGCGACTTCGACCGCGTGTATCTCGGAAAATATCCCATCAGTATATATGTGGAGAACATAGCGCCGTCCGATGTAACTGTACAAACTCAAATGACTACTATATATCATTGCCGTGTATTTGGTGAAAACCGTATCAAAATCTTATGTGCTTTTTATCGCGTTCAAACAGACAGACAGACGCGAGGTGGCGGGAGGTCTCTGTTTAGATAAAATTTATTATGGTAGTTACGATCTAATAACAAATATTTTTTGACCACATGTCCAAATACCGTCCCGTTATCCTACACCGGTTCCCGCTCGTGCACCTCCGCTGACCTTGATCACCGACTGGAGGAAAGTAAGTAAAAACAGTAATGAGTAAATGCAATTAAAGAAATTGGTCAGTTGCATTTTTGCGACACTTGCACTAAATATCTCATGGTGGCAGTTCTAATTTTGTGAAAAGTTTTAGTGATGGATTTTACTTCCGAAGGTATGTACTATATTATTTTCTTATTAGAATATTTTAATGTGTCATAAAATAGACTATCTGTGAATTCACAAAAAAGGCATGTTTTTCTTTGTTTTCGAACTTATCAGGCTTTTGGGGTATTAATGACAGCTGCAGAGGTTACTGCACGGTCAACTGGACATAAAAACGTTGCCAGAGTTATAAAGGACATTCGCGAGAATCCAGCTTCTGCAAGTACATGCATTAGCCTTCAACAACCAAGTGCTGTGCAAGTGATAGACTGCTAAGTAATGACGAGGCATTAGCGTATTATATTGATTCAAAATCAACAACTCACTCATATAAACAGACTAGAAAGTGGATTATGAAATTCGGGCATCACGTGTTTCCATCATATGATTGCATTGTTAAATCAAAAAAAGCATATTATCCTTCTGAGGAGCACATTGTTTTGACATAATCTCGAGCAGAAATTGAGCTACAAGCTATTTTGAATAAAACAGCAGAACGTTTAGTAGAAGCTCAGAGAGAAGTTGTCACAAGTGTGCTCCCCAATCTAATACCCAATTCATCGTTTATCACACAGCATCTCTTATAAGTAAATGGGGATGTGACGGAAGTTCCGGTCATAGTGCTTACAAACAAAGATTTGAAAACAGCGAAGGCACTGATGAGTTCCTTTTTGTTTATTCGTTGGTTCCTCTAAGGTTAATCGACGAGAGTAACAACATTATCTGGCAAAATCCTCGTCCATCATCGACGATGTTTTATCATCCAATTAAATTCATTTTTGCCAAAGAAACAACGGAATTGACAAAAATCGAAACAAATAAGGTTTTGGGATAAATAAACGACTACTTGGAGGCTACATCTTATGATCTTGGTGGTTCTGAAATTTCTGTTAAGCACAAGCTTCTGCTGACTATGACTGATGGAAAAGTGTGCAATGCTTTGACAGAGACACATTCATCGCAGAAATGCTATATTTGTGGGGCCACTCCCAGAATGATGAATCAAGATAATTTTGGCTTGGGTTTGTCAACATTACATGCTTGGATTCGTTCGTTTGAGTGCTTTTTACACATTAGTTATAAGTTAGATATTAAGAAATGGCAAGCTAGGTCTTCAGAGGAAAAATCAAGTGTAAAACAACGATCAGACGAAATCAAACAACGATTAAAGCATGAAACGGGATTAATTGTGGACAAGCCAAAGCCAGGATTTAGTTCCACAAATGATAGAAACAAAGCTCGACGTTTTTTCGGGAACCCCGAACTGAGTGCTCAGATCACAGGATTGGATGTTATAATCATCAAACACTTTGATGTATTGTTGAGGACATTGTCTTCTGGCTTCGAGATAAATCTTGTTGAATTCAAAAAGCCGAAGAAGAAACAGCAAGTGCTTCCCCTTGCTTCTCAATGGCGTCGCTCCAGATATTAATGGCATACGCTAGAAGATCCCCAGTTGACCGGTTTTTTGCGAAAACCGTATTGTCGGTCACTGAGGATATCGTTGGCTTCTAGGTATGCCAGGAGCTTACTATTAAGTACACGCTCCATACTCTTACAGAGTATGGACGTGACTGAAATAGGCCTGTAGTTGGCCGGGTCAGCACGACTGCCCTTTTTGGGTACAGGCTGAACATTAGCCAGCTTCCATGCTTTCAGCACCTTTCCAGTCATCTAGCGAAAGGCGAAACAGGCGTGTCAAGATTGGAGACAATTCAGGCGCACAAGTTCTATGAACAATTGCTGGTATCCCGTCGGGGCCACTAGCTTTGTTCACGTCAAGATTACGCAGCACTCTACGGACGTCCTTCTGATGAATGCGAATGTCCAACATACACGTCTCGCATCCAATAGGAGCATCAGGAGGGTGAGCGCCACTACTATCCAGACGTGAAAACTCCGCAAAGAGCGCAAACTCCGCGGCAAACAAGTTTGCTGGTTTGAGCAGTGGTTACCACCACTGCTCAAACCCGACGGGTCTACACTACCGTGAGGGACGACAGAAGTTGAATTCGACCGACTTTGCCAGGGACCAAAACGCTTTGCTGCCAGCAGGATATGAAGCGAGTTTGTTCCCGATTCGGCTAACGTGGTCAAACCGAACCCTACGCAAAACCTTCTTGCTGGACTTGGCAGCCCTGTTGAAGGCTCTCTTCTTCTGATCCACGTCATTTGCTTTGCAGTTTCGAGCATCGACCCATGCTGAGTATGCCCCGTGTTTAAGCGCTTCAGCGCGATCACATTCGGCGCCAAATCAAGGTCGAGCTTTGCCGGACCAATGTGGAGTACTACATACCGTTCTCTGACCTAACAATTTAGGTCAGAGAACGGTATGTAGTACTCCATCCCCTGTCGCAAAACATCTACCACGGCGTTTGCGCACGACGATGAATCATTTGAAGAAAAGCAAGTAGGCTGCCAAGGATAACATGCAAAGAAAGATCGCATGCCATCCCAATCCGCTGACTTATATCGCCAAACCCGCCGAATGACTTTAAGGCTAAGATCGGGCGGAGAGGAGACGGGTACAGACTTCACCAGACAGTGGTCGGAACTACCAACGGTGAAGATATCGTTACCGAGTTGCGGTCTGGATCTGTAGTCAGTAGAAGGTCCAAGCAATTGGCTTTGTGTGACTCAACATCCGGCACCCTCGTTGCTCCCTGGACCAGCTGAGTGAGATTTAATGCAAGTGCAAGATTGTGCGTCTCTCGCCCAGCATGGTCCATGCACTGGTATGGGAAGAGCCACTCCTGGTGATGGGCATTAAAGTCCTCCAGTAACACGAACTGAGCTGCTTGGCCGCATCTGCCGCCTCACTGATGTATTGTGTGAGCCTGGTTCTCTCATGATCTCCGCTGTGCGAGCGGTAGACACAAGCATAGATAATTTTGTCTATGTCCGTGTCCACCAGAGCCCAAAGTGTAGAAAACCTGGAGTCCTCAAGGTTCCGGAGACGCCAATAGCAGATGTCGTCGCGGGCGTACATACATACCGCCGCACGTGGTTTAAAGTTGTGCTCCAAGGTAAACCCTGGGTATGAAAGATACGACACGTCTGATGGACATCAGATCTGCGTCTCCGAAAGAAACAGCAGAGCAGGTTTCAGTCTCGAGGTGGTGGTAGACTGCGACGAGATTTGAGTGCAGACCTCGGATATTACTGAGGTGCACTTTGAGAGAGAGGGAGTGCAGCCGCTGTTTAACTTTTTATTCCATTTCATGATTTAGAGAGTGAAGAGGAGAGAAGAAGGAAGTGAAGTGGGGCTTCACGCTGTTAACCTCCAGACCCACACTAGACGGATGGTATTGTTTGGGGAACTAGTCTGGAGACTGCGGGGACGCCCAAGCCCCCCCGGGAATGACCATCGGGCCCTCTCATCTGGTCGCCAACCAGCACGATGGTGCATTCCGGGATGTTTCGACAGTTGGTGGGGCAGCCTGTCATGTGTGGCTGGCACACTACTTGGGCCCCCAACTACCTGCGGTCGGCCAGCGGCGCACCGTGCCTCGGATCCGCTCCTCTCCGCGACTAGTCTCCCGATACGTCCGCACTAGTGCGAGCCAGATTGGTCTTTCAGCAGTGAAGCAACTACTTCGACCCAACTCCTTGATAGGCTATACAGGGTATCGTACCGGATAGTGTTGCCCAAACGAGAGTCGCGCAAGAGTCTTGCAATTAGCGATTATCTTATTGCTATTTATTAAACGGTAGTTGAGATCTCAGAACAATGTAACAGACTCTCTGTTACATTGTTCTGAGATCTCAACTACCGTTTAATAAATTGCAATAGGCAACACTAGTATCGGAACACAGCTAGGCCGTTTGGCGGTACGTCTTTGCCCTGTGGGTGGTCACAAGCCTGCAGTTTTAACCTGCCACCTGTTTGATGTCACCTGATTAGCACCACCCGAGGACCACGTGTAGGGATTTGCAAACGGGTATCCTCTGACGGACACGGGTGACTCAGCCCCCAAAGCTGTCTGTCTGTCTGTCTGTCTGTCCGTCCGTATGTCACAGCTATTTTATTCCGAAACTATTAGGACTATACATGTGAAACTTGATAGGTAGATGTATTCTGTGAACCGCTTTCCGATTATAAGAAAAAACTTAAAAAATATTTAAAATAAAGGGGGGCTCCCACACATAGAACTAAAACTGAAAATATTTTTTTTTTCATGAAACCTATGCGTGTGTGGTATCTATAGACAGGTATTTAAAAATGACATTAAAGTTTCTAAAAGGATATTTTCATAAAGTAAATTGTTTAAAAGATGAACGCTTCCAAAGTGGAAAAATGTGTGTGTGTGTCCCCTCTAACTTCTATAATAAATAATGGAGTGAAAAATCTAAAAAATACATATATCTGTAGATCTTAGTATAAACTTTCAACCAAAATTAGTTTGAACGAGATCGGGTCAGCAATTTTTGATATACAGCATATTTTCTAAAACCGCAAATATAACTTTGTAATTCATACAACTACTATGAAAAACAAAGTTATTTGGCGTAGTTGTAAAAAATGTAAATAAGCTAGTTTTAAGAAATTTGCAAGTTATTTCTTTTGTCTATTAAATATACATATTATGTTATATTATTATAGTTACTTCGGAACCCTTCATGGGCGAGTCTGCCTTGCACTTGGCCAATTTTTTGGGGGGGAAAATCATCAAAATGACTCCTTTCGCTCTGGGTGTAGCGGAAAGTAGTGTCAGACGAATACTGAATAAAAACCCACTCTGTTCCTTCAGTTGCCCTTGTGATCCGGGGCTGCGGTGTCTATACATATATATGTCTGTAGATCTTAGTATAACCTTTCAACCAAAATTAGTTTGAACGAGATCGGGTCAGCAATTTGTGAGATACAGCATATTTTCTAAAACCGCAAATATAACTTTGTAATTCATACAAACACTATGAAAAACAAAGTTATTTGGCGTAGTTGCAAAAAATGTAAATAAGCTAGTTTTAAGAAATTTGTAAGTATTTTTTTGTCAAATAAATATACATATTACTTATATTATATCATTATAGTTACTTATTATTATATATATATATATATATATATATATTGTAGTTTATTATATAAATATATAACAAAAAATATCATGAAAAAAATCATTTTAACTAAAAATAAGACAGATTTCCAAAAATAACAAGTTGGAAGTATTTTTTTTGTTTTTAGTGTTTTGGTTTGTCGACTAGTGCTTTACCTAGTTACAAAAGCCTAAATGTAAACTACTTATCACCATTTACAAAATATTGCTTTTCCTGATGCAGAGCCGTTCATTTTTGAGGAGTTCTTCAGGTACTTCACCATCAGCTCAACTTCACCATATACATTTTAACAAGTATAAAGTGATTAACAACCATATTCTAGTAATCGAATCGCAACCCATGAAATACTTATAATTGAGTAGTTCCGGTAGCCGTCTGTGGTCTTCATCATCAGTTCCACTTCACCGAATGGTATTTTCCGAGAGCAACTACACAAGTTACTTTAAAAAATAATAATATTTGATGAGTTCCCTCGATTTCGACAGGATTCCATCATCAGATCCTGACTTGATGACGATGGGACCACCTGGAAATATACCTACCAGGTGCCTTTCAAATAAAAAAATAATTTTTCAAATCGGTCTAGTTACGAGTAATCGGGGAACATACATTTAAAAAAAAACCGAGTCGTTTGCACCCATTAAAAAAATCGGTATCATCTTGGGTTTAGACATTTGTTCAAAAAAGATAACAATTATTTCCAAACAATAGATAAAAAACTTACTTTCTCAAGTTGCTCATATAAAATGCGTAAAGTATCGAAATAAGTATTGTGTAGTATTATGAATTATTTTGTGTTCGTACAGCGATCTATTTTTAGACAAATTTCTGTTGACAAGCGACATAGCGACCACTCACGAAGGCGGCTGACCGCGTATTAAAATTTCTTTACACTTTTCTGTCCAATAAATCTAAACAGTGACCAACGAAAATAACCCTTAAGGACGTAAGTTCGAATCTGACGTAAATAAGCTGTTTTTGGGTGCCTTTTCCGACTAATATAAAGAAATTCAAACAAAACTAACAGTTGCAATAGATAGATTACTTCTTTATCTCCAAAGCAGCCGTGTTAAAAATACAAAAAATATGGTTTTTAGTATTGTAAACACGAATTTTCAAAACCTCTGCATACAAAGTTGAGGAAAAAGGGTTAAGTTTAGGATTCTTTTTCTGCTAAACATTTACATATTTTGATTCTTAAAAAATACCACAGGCTAGCAGATATAATTACCTCAAAATGAGCCTATTAATAATAACGAAAATGTCACAAATAGCTTCACAAAAAAATAAAATCCCTTTTAAATTTTTCACATATTTTGCTACAGCGCATGAATCTTAACTAGTCGCA